>CM076582.1:524193269-524289014 GCA_034641835.2 Pinus albicaulis
AACGGGACAAGGAAAACCGGACGATCCCCAGCGGAGTCGCCAATTTGTTGAGGAGGTAAATCCCCTCTGCGGACAGAGGCGATCCCTACTAGCCCAGCAGGGGTCTAGCAACAAACAAACAATGCTATGACGCAAGCTCCTAGTTACGAAATGAAAGACTTGGGATAAGAGCCAACCTGGATTCCAACGCTAGATCTGAAGAAGAAGATGCCCCCGTCCTTCAGCCCTGGCAGATCACAATCCTTCCACGATCTCCGTGGACGAACACCTGCACACAGAAGAGACGAACAGATACATGCATAGGAACCAACATACGTAACTAAATATCGGTCAGAAAAGATATTACTCGCATTAACATGATTGCAAAAGGAGTGGAACCATAATCATAGTCATCTATTAAAGTGATAAACGAATAGAAGTTACAACCGAGTTCTGACGTCGCAGCCTCCTTCGGACGGGTCCCCGGTTGTCCACGTCTCGCAAAGTTCGCCAAGGAAAGGGAAACCTCTCCAGAGTCTCGTAACAATGGTCTCCTTGCTTAATGGGCCTTAAGGGAAAGAAGGGATTCTTTACAACACAAAGGCACTTGGGAATAGGGAGATGCAAAGCTTCAGCACTTCAAGACTAGCTTGCCATGGATCTGAGCAAGCTTTTATAGATGGGGAAGGAGGGAGTTGGGATCCCTATTATTATGGGATTGGCCCTATCGACAAGGAAGGTTCCATAGAAGGTGGCAAAACTACTTCCCTTCCATGGAACTCCCGTAGCCAAACCTCCCAACTCAAGATAGGCAGTGGTTGTGAGTTTGTTTGAACTCAACTTCCGCCATCCATATATAAAAAACAGTCCCTAAAATGGGTGGCGCGATTGCTGCTCTATGACAGAGCGCCAAGTGGCGCGACCTCTTCACAGGATTTCCCTGAGTGGCGCGAGTACTGAACTGTCTACCCGCGCCAATGCAAAAAGAGCTGTTTTTCATGGATTTTGCAAGGAGATGTCTCAAGGGGAAATGGAGCTCATACTCAGAGGGATGCAATGATGATGTTTTCAGTGCATGACAGTGTTCACAGGTCACGTTATGGGTCCTCCATTGTGCGGGACGGGGAATGGTAGGGACGGTGACAAATTACTGTGTAACAGCATGGCTATAATTTTTTATCTAATAAGGTGGAGAACTTGGAGTCATGGATGGCTCACTTCGAAAAGCATGTACAGTGCTCCTTCTATCCTCCACCTCCTCCAGTGACTTCTTCAGACAATCTTGCTTCTATTACTTCCAATGACTAAGCATGGTTATAGGTGTTTTACTTGTTTTATGTGTTTTCTGGTGCTTTTTGCTTCCTAAGTTGTGGACTATGTCTCTAGTTGTTCTTTTGTTTCTGTCATATGTTGATCACGATAGTCAACAAACCTGGTTGGGGTGAGATAACATGCATTTTGATACTGATGTACTTCTTTTTTGATGAATGAATAGAACTTTGACTTAGATAAAAATTTAATTAATTTAAAGTCAAAATTAAAATGTTATAGAAATTAATTTCTCCAAGTGGAAAATTTGGTCGGTCTAAAAGAAAGTAATTTTTGGAGGTCCCTCAATAAGGGAATATTGGAAAACTCGAGAAAAATTGGACCGTTGGACCTTGCTGGTCAAGTCAAGGTCAATTTTTTTAGGAAAATAACTCAAAATAATTATTTTCAAGCTAACAAAAAATGGTTTTAATGATAAATTTGAAAATTCCTCAAAAATAAATATTTTCAACAACAGAGTGAAGTCATCGGTTCAACTCCTCGCCTCGCTCGATGTGATTTATTGGACATGTTGAAGATGTAGTCCTGCCAAGCTTTTAAAAAATAATAATTATGCCACAAGGTCTTGGATAGACGGTGATCGGGTGCTCTGTTAAGGCACTCCTTGATGTGAAGTCATTGGTTCAATTCACGACCCCAACCGGGGTGATATATTGGACATGATGAAGACGTAGTCCTTCCAAGCTTACAAAAAAATATATTTTCGATGACAGAGATTAAAATTTGATCAAGGATTTATCAACGGTCGAGATTATTTTGACAGGGATCAAGCCAACTAGCCATTACTTTCCACTTGGAGGAATTTGTCTATAAATAGAAGGAATTTTGCGTCTACTTCTCACAATGATAGTGACTCTGGTCTCAATGTAATTTTGTAACATTGGAATGAAGCCACTGTTCTGATGGGAACGTTTGAAATTCATAATCAAATACTTTAGGGTACAGTACATGGTCTCTTTGTCTCATTGTTCTATGGTACGTGCTGGGTATGTGCTTTCCTATATTGTGCTTCAATATTACATGAATTTTTATTTAATTTGTAAATGATAAGAACATTCTATTGGTATGTTTTGGGCTTATCTTAACTAATCTGATTCATTGTATGATCTAACAAATATATAGACTTTGCAGGTTCCCCCAACCTTGGGCTCCATCTTCACAGACTATGGGCATGGGTTTACCTTGTTTGGACTTTGAATATTTCATGTGATTTTATTACTTCGCTAAGGTTGTGGTTAACATCTATTTTTCGAAATACATCAGGCCATTTTCAAATTATCATAAAAAAAATTATTCTTCAAAAATCTTTCAAGCATTGTATATTTGTGTATAACTTCTCAATAAATTTTCTAACCCTTGTTCTGCAACTATTTGGGTTTGGGGCTTTATTTCAAATTTTATGTTTTGGGGTTTTTAGCATACTTGTAAATATTCTTTTGATTCATTTTTTTTGTAAATAATTTTTAGATTTCAAAATTGTAAATATTTATTTTGATTTAAGTTTTAATTTTGTAATCTAAAATTTTTAAATAGATTTATCTTTTAATTTGAAATTACTTGTAAAGTTTTTATCGCACATTCAAAATTTGAAAATAATTTCTCTAATTTATGTCTATATATACTAACCTTTTACCTTGTATTTTTATTATACAAATAATTTCACTAACCCTTTGCATTTTAATTTTTTCTTGTATATAATTTCTTGGGGTTTTTATGTTATTTTTGTATATATTTGAGTTTTTTTGGGAAATTTTCTTTTTATTTGTACAGGTGAAATCTCTTAATCTATGTTGCACGAGGACCCATCCCCACCAAAATTCATGGCGTTCCCTTCATCCTGACGTTCCGGATACTTTGGAACTCGTCAAAAACTTCCCCAAATGGTTGGGGAATCCATGGGGGACTTGCGGACATCCAGGTCATCCCCGAGCCATCCCTAAAAAAATCAAGGACATTTTGGGGGACTTTAGGACGTTCCCCAATATCATGCACATTAAACTTTAAAAAAACCTAAACCCTATCGCAACCTTAACCTATTGACTACACTAAACCTATCACATACTACACACTATACTACATGGCAACGACGAAGGTAAACATTGTTACAAAGACATGACGAAGAAGGTAAACACAAGTTGTGAAGGTTGTAGGTAAACATTGAGCTCGAGCGAAGGTTACAGGTAAACAAAGGCTGCGAGGGTTGAAGATAAAAGTCAAGCGAAGTATGAGACGACAGGCAAAGGTAAACGTTGAAAAAAGAACTCCATTCATAGCGACAAAGGTAAACAAAGATGAGAGGACTCGAGTGAAGGTTGCAGGTGAGGTAAGAGTCAAGCGACAGGGCAAAGTTTGAGACTCTTAAATTGAGATTTATAATTACATTTTAATGACTTATTCATGTTCACAATTTATAGTCACTATACTCTATGAATTGATTTGCCTTCAATTTGAACTTGTCTCTTTCTCCATGTTTCTGACAAACCTTTTATTTCCATGAATTACCATGTTAAATATATTCAAGAGAAGAGCAGGAGAGGCTATATGAGTGATAAGATGATTTTTTCAGAGAGAAAAAATTCGTAAACTTTCATTTATAGAGAGATTACATGTTACATATAGTTGTGTAGTGCAAGAACTGAACAGTCCAAAACTAAAATAACAGTCAAAAAATACATGCCATCCAGCAGGTATGATCCAGTCCCAGAAATAAACATATTTTCAGGGATAATTAAAAGTAACTTAGTAAGCTCGGTGCTTAGCTTACTAATAAAAACAGCAAAAGTATGACCTATATAATTAAATATACATGACGGTAGTAGATCCTGGGATATATACACAAAATGCTCCCCCAAAAAACCTGTACAGCAAGTAGTCACCTATAGATGTGCCTCCTCTATGAATGGCCGATGAAAATATCTGTAAACCTGTTCGCTCGAGTGTTCAGTGAAATGCCAGGTGCCCCAATCTAGCTCCGCTGCTTCTTTGGATAATATGTCGGCCATGTTGTTTCGAGACCTGTAAATATGAGTGACAGAGATAGAATCAAAAAGGCCTTTGAGATAATGAACCTCCCGCAACAGTGCAAACAGTGTGTGCGAGTGACATAATGCAAGATTATTGAACCAATTGATAACAAGCAGTGAGTCACCAAAAATCTGGATGGCGTTGCAATGGATGTCCTGTGCAAAGGTCAACAATAGGCGAAGGCAATTCAGTTCTGCATAATTATTTGTACCGGGTCCCAATCCCATTCTGATATGGTAGAAATGGTGGTCATTTAAGTAGAGGATTGCACCCCCTCCACATCCCGTAGCATTGGACGCACCATCAAAGTATGCCCAAGCACGCCTGTGATCTATTATTTCAGGGATGTCGAGAGGAGGCTTGCTGTGATGTCTGTCAACTGGAAAAATACTGAAGGTAGCAATGGAGGTACCACCAATATGATCACAGTCGATGGGAATATCTCTGAAAATCTGTCTATTCCGGCCTATCCAGATCTCCCATGCCACAATTAAAGGGAGATTCCTCATGCGTGGTTCATGATCATAGTGCCTCCACCAATTAGTCCAGGCTACCAGTATTGTTAAATTTGGACAACTAGGTCCAAACTCCATATTAAGATGCTCAGATTAAGAGGCTAATATTTTTGTTGGATTCCTCTTTCTGAGAGGTGTAAAATCCATATAAAATATGTCTTATTCCGATGAGCAGAACTTATATTTTGAATTTATTATTTTCAATAAATTATATGTGCAAGGTCGGCCAGTTTTGTAATGTAGGCTCGCATGCCCAACAGATGTGTCACACACCCTCATGATGGATATATATACAGGAAAAGTTGGAGAGATTTTTATCATCATCACAACTCTCATATTCCTCTCTCATCTTAGAGTACGAGCTACCAAGAAGGACGAGTTTCAGCCACACGTGTGAAGGACGAAGAGGACAAACTGTACAGCCAAGCTGAAGTACGGATTTGCTGCTGCTAGGGTTTCGCAGAAACTTTGACCAAAGTTGACTTTGGTCAACGCTTGGTCCAAACAAGCTGAAAACTTGTGGAAGGTTCGATTTATGAAGGCCGTACTACCTGGCACAAAAATCGAGGTCAAAGGGTTGACCGTTTTGCTGCTGCGTTGACTTTTAGCTTGTTGTCCCTGCGTTGACTTTTCAGGACAGCGTTGACTTTTGCAGAGTTGACTTGGGTTGACTCATCTACTGGTTGGAGGGTTGTTGTGACACATGCTGGGCTGGCTGACCAAAGGAGACTTTGCTGGTTGAAGCATCCTGGTGACCGCCGAAACGAATACACACATTTTTCCTGTTTCTGATTTGTCTTCTGTAAGATCTACTTATATGTTCTATCTGCATTTTGCTTAACTACTTGTATGATTGCTGACTAAAAAGTGAAATTGCTACTAGCATAGAACATCTACAAAACTTTACAAGTATGTTGTCTCCCTGCCAAATAAAATTGCAGCCCAGGTTTGTGCAGATCCGAGCCCAGATATCTTTGACACTGTTGCAAAGGAGGAATAAGTGGTTCACGTCCTCACAGCAGGCCCGGCAGTAACTGCATTGTGAAGCCCCTTGGAACGCTCTTTTGTGGAGGTAATCCATTGTGGGTATACAATTATTGAGAATGCACTAGAACAGTGTTCTATGTTTGTGTGGGGCATTTAGTTTCCAAAGACAGCGCCACCACCATTCTTTGATGGGAGGTTCTTTAGTCCTAATTAAAGCATGGTATCCAAGTCTAGGAGCATATCGACCGATTGGAGATACAGCCCAAATTAACCTATCATCCTGCTCTGTAATCCGAATGTTTGTGGCTTTAAGGGCCCAAATATACCGCTGCCAAATCCGATCACCCGCCAGTGGTATGTCAAGGTCCGCTGCGGTGAGCCAGGCTTGGCCCCGCCACGAGGTATGAGCCAGGTCTGCAATCTGTGCAAGGTAAAATATATTTCTGTTTGCAAGGTGTTCAGTGAGAAATACTGGAAGTTTATAATGATCTCCACTACCAGACCACGAATCAGAGCCTATTCGGACCATAGTACCCGTGCCAATCTGCCAAGATAAACCTAGCTGAATAATATGTGCCGCCTTATTGATTGCCTTCCAAATAATAGATGATCCAGTGGTCAGATCGATTCTGTCTCGAATCCAATCGAGTGGGTTCCGAGGCGAAATGTATTTAGCCACAATGACCTCTTTCCAGAGACTCTGACCCGTGATTAAATGCCAGCACATCTTTGCAGCCAGGGCCTTCGAGAAGTGATGTAAATCTTTTAATCCCCAGCCTCCCCAATGTTTAGGGATGCTTATGCAGTCCCAGGCAACCCAGGCAAAGGTGGAGCCTTGACCCTGATTGCGCCAGAGAAATTGCCTGCAGATCTTTTTAATTCTGTTAGTGATGCCAATTGGAATCCAAGCCAGGGTCATCCAATAGACCGGAATAGCCTCCAGCACAGATTTGATGAGGATCAGGCGACCAGCCCTGGATAACCATCTGTTATACCATATGTTGATTCTGCGTTCAATCTTGGCTATCAACCAGTTCCAGTCTTTGATCTTGTAGTCATTTGGTTTAATGTGGAAACCCAGATATTTGAGTTCGTCATTGATGTCAATGCTAACATAGTCGAATAGGTGCAGAGAGATACCTTGTTCCATACCCGAGCAGCCAGTCATAATAATGGTTGATTTGGTACTATTAGGTTCCATGCCAGTGGCCCTGCAGAAGCAGTGCAGAATCTTATCAAAATGAACAGAGTCTTGTCTAGTACCATTGAGGAAGATGAGAACGTCATCTACAAATAGTAGATGTCTACAAATAGTAGATGAGTGAGATGAAGAGTGTCGTTGATCTGGAGTCCTTGGAGTTCTCCTCTGTCTTTTGCATTCCTGATAAGCCCCGAGAGTCCTTCCATAACCAAGACAAATAATAATGGCGAGAGAGGACATCCCTGTCTCAGTCCTCTCCCCGCATGAAAGAATTCAGATGCGGTGCCATTGATCAGAATACTGAAAGTCGCATGACAAATGCATCCCATGATCCAGTTTATAAATAGATGAGGGAAACTAGAATGGATCAAGATGAGATGGAGATAGCTCCAGTTGACTCGATCAAAAGCCTTTGTGAGATCGATTTTGAGAATGGTGGATTTCTGGCGCTGGGTCTTAATAGTATGGAGAACTTCCTGGGCCGTGCCAATAGCTTCGTGGATCTGCCTATGATTCAGAAATGCAAATTGTTCTTTTTCAATGTGTGTAGACAGGAAAGGCTTGATGCGGTTAGCAATGAGTTTGGAAATGATCTTGTATATGCAATTACACAGAGATATAGGTCTATATTCATTGAAGCTAGTTGGATTGTCAGTTTTTGGTATAGGAGCAATGAAAGTGGTGTTGAATCCATCATAAATTCGACCTCGCACTCTGCTGTCTTCAATCATAGTCAACAGGTCAGTTGAAATGAGATCAAAAAAGTGAATAAAGAACTCAATGGGCCAGCCATCAGGCCCAGGGCTTTTGTCCCGCTTGAACCATTTCAATACACCTTCCAGCTCACCTAAGGTGACTGGTGCATTAAGGTCATCCATCTGATCTTGTTCAACAAATCTTTTTGTATGCTGGGTAATACGCATGATGTCCGGGAGGTCAATGCTGTTAGATGCCCTGTAAAGGTTTGTGAAGTGTCTTGTGCCCAGGTCAGATAATTGAGACTGAGTTCTTGCTATAAATCCATTGTTGTCAGACAGTTCCCAAATGCCATTTGCAGCCCTCCTGCCATTAGCATGCTGCTGAAAGAATTTAGTATTTTCATCACCCGCTTGTAACCATATTGCTCGGCTTTTTAGTCTCCAGTCTTCCTCCTTTTGTCTCAGAAATTTAGCTCTGTCTGATTCAGGAGCAATAAGTTGTGCCTTGGTATCATCAGATCTAAAGCCCAGTAAATCAGCGTTGTTGAGACTGGCAATCTTATTTTCAATATTGATCAGAGCCTCCCTCTCCGATCTCTTCTTGATCCGAATCCATCGAATAGTCAATTTTTTGATTCGATTAAGATTGTCATTGATAATCCTGCCCGGGTCCCGGTCATTCAAAGGGCTGCAGTGTTGCCAGGCCCGAGTAACCATCAGGGTGTAATCAGGATCTCTCAGCCATCGAGCATTAAATTTGAAGGGGGAGCGAGCCCTATTAGGACCACACTCGAAATCCAGGTAAATAGGAGAGTGGTCAGATTTACCACCCATCCCCACCCATTGACGGGCCCGAGACATAATAGGAAGGAGGGTCTGCTTAATAAGAAATCTGTCTAACCTGCGCACCAGGGCAGCAATGCCAGTCCTTCTGTTCCTCCAGGTGGGTTGAATCTTGGTAGAAAGAATATCAATCAGATTTGAGGCATTCAACAGGGAAATGAAAAACTCGACCAATGGATCCGGGGAAGCATTGGGGCCCCAAGATTCAGAGATCCCTAAAGAGAAATTAATATCTCCACCCATAATAAGATGAGGTGCATTGAATAAAGAACATGTCAACAGAGAAGTCAAGAAATTCTCTCTGTTGGTGCAGGGCCCATAAATATTGATCAGAGTAAATTCCACCTCCGAGTTGCAAAAGAGGACATTCATAGCTAGAACTCCAGATCGACCCCAACAGTTGGTCATCCGGGTAGTCCTGTCATTAATGCCCAAAGCACAGCCCCCAGATCGCCCTGATGCATCAAGGGTGATGAATGTCCAACGAGGTAGGATAGAGGTCAAGAGAGTCTGCACATCGGGCCCAGCACCAAGCGTTTCCTAAAGAAATAGAATATCAATAGGTCGATGAGATAACAAATCCTTGAGGGCCAGTCTCTTATCGGGGTTGGTCAGACCCCTACAATTGAATGAGAGGCAGATCATGATGTAACCGCCAACGAGGGTCTTCTGGCTCTAAGGACCCGCATAAGAGAGGATTGTGTGCCGGCGTCAACTTCAAGATTAGTTCTTTTGATCGCCTTCGCCAATGCAGATGGTCGACCCCTAGATTTGATAGGAATACAGTCCAGACTAGGCCCAATCCCAAAAGTCTCATCCGACTGTGGTAGGGAGAGTGATCTAAGGAAATAGTTATGACGCGATGAGGGAGTCTCGGAAGATGAGGTTGAGTGGCATCGGAGTTCATCAGAGGAGTGGTGGATAATAGGAGTGGATGACGGGTGCGTCAATGCCATAGAGCAGCAAACCGCAGGGAGTTTCAAAGGATTGCCAGGCCTAGTTGAATGAGTGCCAGAGGTATGAATAGGAGAGGGTTGAGAGATATCACCAATCTCAGATGTGAATAGAAATGAAGTGCAAACTAGTGGGACAGGAATACCATCAATAATCGAAAGAGCACAGGAAATAGAGTTACCCGGAATAGGAGGGATCCGTTGAGTAGTGTCCATCGAAGCCTGCGAGCGAGTTCTGGGCTGCGAGGTGGTCCACGAAGGAAGAGCAGTAGGCATCAGTTCAGCCTCTCTCGGGGCGTCCGGGGTCGGAAGACACACAGCAGCATCCCCCAACACCTTGCTTTTCACCTGCCCAGTCTGAGTACCCGTTGAGCGGGATTTCTGCGAAGTCTGCTTGCCAATGCCCATCATAGGACAATCCTTATACAAGTGACCAACCACATGACACTTCCGGCATCGAAAAGGCACGCCTTCGTAGTCCAGAGGTTGCTGCCAGGTCATCCCATCAAAAACCATGTTGAAACTTTCATAGAGGCCATCCCTAGTGTCTAAGAAGATCAAGATCCAGGCCACTGCGTGACTGCCCGATGTCAAATAGGATCGATCATGATCTAAATAGTGGCCAAAATGTCCTCCGATGTTCTTCAGCGTGGGTTTGCTCCAAAACTGCAGTGGCAAACCCGGCAACCTCATCCAGATGGGGCCTGCACCGGCGTTCTCTTTCTTAGGGTCGAACATGGGAACCCATCTTTTGAGATAAACCGGGTGCATCTCAAGATGCCAGTAGTGCTTGAGAGCCCAGTCCGATTGTTCAGGGCGATCAAAAGAGAGTGAAAACCAGCCTTTGGTGAGGACCTGGACCTCCGGGAGAATAGGGAGAGTGTCACTCCAGATTTCACGAATCCACCTCCGAAGCCGAGTGACAGAGTATTTTTAGCCATGGACCTTCCCCACAAGAGTCTTGGTCGCAATAAAGCCCCAGTCCACCATACCGCTCTTGCAGCCAAAGTTTGTGGTATAGATTAGTTTATTTATTGTGACCTTGTGCAGATTTTTTGCCTTTGAGCATCCCAGTCCCAACTCCACAGAGTCTTCAGTCACTGGGGGTGTGCCAATCCCCCCCTGCAAGTTGAAATCCTCCAAAATATTTGTAAAAGACCCTGATGCCTCCTCTGGTGCAGTGGGAGCCAAGTCAAAGGGCGTCTCGACCCCCGGGTCCGTAGGTCCATGCGAGTAAGGTCCACCAATACTCAGTTGTGCCAGTGACCCTGTAGCGACCCCTATATCATGGAAAAACACCTCCGAGAACTGCGCTGAGCATCCAATGGCGGCACTCGAGGTTATATCTTGTCCAGCCTGGGGAAAATCCAACGATCCCAAGTCTGCACCTGAGGGCGAGTCGAGAGAAAAAAGAGCCAGGTCAGCAAGAGGCGAGGTGTAGCCTCCACCATTAGCCAGCTCAGATGGAGCAGGTGTCGCCACCTCAGGAATCAGGTCCAGGTCAGACATGTAGTCCTCCGCATCTTGTGCTTCGAGTCCCCAAATGTCGACCCCCTCCAGGGGGTCCTCCGAATAATCTACCGCATCGTCATAGTGATCCATACTGGGTAGTGAGACCCCGGTCAATACCGTGAAATTGCCTTCAAGATAGGGCCAACCTCGCGGTAAATGGTGTAGGGTCGGGTAGAACCACAATGCACGAGACAGGGGGTGTCAGTTCTTATGTAGACACTGTGGTGGTGAGGGCCCGATTGAATCGGCCAAGATGCCTCTAGATCAGGGTCCACAGACCCGAAAGGCCCACCCAAAAACAGTCGGTCGGCCGAAGATAGCAGCAAATACCAAGGCGGATAGAAACATCTGTAAATCCCACAAAATGACAAGGTAAACAGTCCTCGGACCAAGAAAAACAAACCACCGCAAACGATAGCAGCCAATAAAAGCTCAAGGGAGCCCAGCCAATAGCCTCAAGACCGGTCAAAGCAGGCACACTGATCAGAACATAAATTAAAACAAAATCACATTACCCGATAATGGCGGCAGGAGAACCCGGTTACTTGGGTGAAAACCGGTGTCATCGTCACAGTACAAAGGTCGCCGTGACCAAAAAACGATTAGGGGTCCCCTAAACATATTGACAACCCCTCGCAGGGCGCCGATTCTGCCATAGAACCAGTAGCCGCCCAAGCTCGACCGCTAGCATGAGTGATAAGATGATATCTCAATGTGCTACTGAATTACTAGTAGTGTTGTCTATATACGTAGCAAGTTCCATTATTCATTTTCAGAACCAATCAACTAATCCCTGAGTACATTAACATAAACATCATTTATTATATATAATTTATTTCACTTTATGAAATTATTACTTTTGTACATAACCTTTGTTACTCCTAAAATAAAATTTACAAAGGCTAACTCATCTTTAATGCTTAATGTTATAAGGTAAATAGATGGGATGGTAATACTCTTTGTTCTCTATAAATAATAGTGATTCTGAATGATTATGATATACATTACACTTATGACAGGTCCCATAAGGTTCTTAATTTCTAGACCCTTGATTTGGGATTTATAATTAAATTTTAATGACTTGTTCATGTTTATAGTTTTATTAAATTTTACTTTGTCTTTAAAGTTTAGATGTTATTTGAATTTTGAAATGATTCATCATGCATCATAGAATGATTATGTAGACAATAGTGGATTGTAGGTTGTGGCAGACTAATAATACTTCTTAAGTTCTTAACAATGGACCACGATAACAAGATTTGTTTTTGTGATGCACAATGATGATTAGATATTATTAGACTTTAATATTTTATTTTGTAATTTGAATTTAAAAATTAGTAATATTTCTAATTTATTTTAGTTTATCATTCATGTTTATGCTAAAATAATAAATTTTATTTTAATTTTTTAATAAATATAAAATTAGTTACCACACTTGTCGTCCCCAACCTACCGTCCCTTGAAAATTTGGGGGTGCACTCTAGCCATCCCAGAAACTTGTCCCCTCGTCCCCACAGCCAATGCAACATAGATTTCAATAGATCAAAGAAAGGAGTAAACTTATGAAGTTTCCAACCCTTAAAAGCCCTATACGTTTAGGGTTTTTGAGCCCATTTTTGTAGGTTACTTATTTTAAAATTGAGGAAGAAACCCATTTTTTGAAGGCCCTAGCCCTTACCCAACCTAAAAGGCTAGTGTTTGGGACCTGTTTTGCAAGTGTTAAGAAGGTTGTAAGCCCTACAAGGGCTAGATCTCATTGCAAACAAGGATTTCTTCAAGGGATTGCTATTTTGTCTCTAGTAATTTATGATTGCAGTCATAAAGGTCTGATCTTTGGGTTTTCAATTAACATTTTGTAAGTGCAGGTGTTGAGTGATTTCTCTCACATCTCCAAACTTGGCATAGGCCTTTAGGTCTTGGGGTTTGCTTCTATTGCCTTCATCTCTCAGTTTAATTGACTGCATAGTTTATATCAGATTTGACATATTGATATAAGAGTGGCATAATCATCATAATACAAGCCTAAAGAACCCACACGTTAAGCTAATAACTCGTACAAGATATCAAAATAAATTACAAGGGTTTGATCTATCAATTTTATTATTTTATGTTGATTGTAAAGTTTCAGGTCTTATGTAATTGTTACAATAGTATATTCAGGGCATAAACACATAAAGTAAGCCTAAATTCATTAACAACTCACTTGAGGCATTGAAGATTAATTGTATGGTTAAATTGATGATTGCATATAAGTTGTTTTTTTAGGATTGTTGGGCAATTTCCAAATCTGATATATTTGCTACAACCATTGATATGGTTAAATCACATATAAATCACATATATTTGCTACAACCATTGAAATGGTTAAATCACATATAAGTCTCTAAAATTGGGTAAGGAAATTTTTCAATTCATAGCGATTCATGGTTGAAGTGATTTGAACTTAATTTCAGTCATTGGCATCATTTACACTCTTGCATTCACACAAGTGCTCCTATTTAGTTGATGAGTGTTTAATTGACTAATTGCTCTAAGTGCCATTGTGGATTAATGCTCTGGATTCATTGCTCATTGTTAAATTGGATATCTCTTGTGGATGTTATTCTGATTATAATTGTGATAAGAGATTTAAATTTTTCTTGTATCTAAGTGGCATATTGGTGATTTATTGATTATAATCTTGGAGACTATTAATTGTCTTAAGTAGCATTAATCTTGTCTTTGAGAAATTGTCTATTTATATTATTGTCACATTTCTCTAGCATTGTTAAGCGTGAACACTTTCTCTTGTGGTTGAGATTTTATTCATTTATTGTTTAAGTTGTAGGTTTTAACCCTGTACAGAAATTATCTACAAACAAATCTTACAAAACAAAAAATAAACAATAGCGAGAGCGTAAACATAAAACAAATAAACATAGAGATTTTCCCCTGGATCCCAAATCGGGATGACCAGCTTCATTTTTCATTATATTCCTTTTGGTGTGACAACACATATATATACATGTCGAAGCATACATAAACCCCAATCCATTAACCTTGGATTAGAACATAACTGTAGTTCTAATCCATTAACCCCAATCCATAACCTTGGATCTAAAAAATACCAGGGGCCGAAAACCATCGTACCCCAAAACCATTTGCAAACCCATGCAATAAACCATGGGCGGATCCGCCCACCAGAAAATAAGGACCAAAAAAATTTTCTGGGGCGCTACCCTGGACCCCGAAAAGGGGGGCTACTACCCCCCCTGTGACCCCCCCACGCGTGATTAGTCGTGGAAAGAATATAACACATACCCAACATTCTCCCACTTGTTTTCTTTTAGCAGGGGCCCACAGGAGAGCTTATTCATTAGCCCAGTTCTGCAACACCCATTGTTTCTCTACACCAAGATAACTTCTGAGTGCTTACAGACTTCGTCAATGCATCTGCAACATTCTTCAAAGTGTCCACCTTTACCAGCAACACCCTTTTAGCCTCAACCATATCTCTCACAAAGTGATATTGAACATCAATGTGCTTTGTCTTTGAATGATAAGCAGGGTTCTTAGCCAAGAAAATTGCATTTTGGCTATCACAATCTATCCTTATAACTTTTTGCACCAAACCCATACTTCAACACAATCTCTACAACCAAACTGCTTCCTTTCTTGCATGAGTGGATGCTATATATTCAGCCTCCGTAGTTGAAAGAGCCACTACAGATTGTCTTTAACTCATCCAACTAACTGTACCTCCAAATAGGCTAAACACATACCCACTTGTAGATCTTCTTTGGTCCAGATCTCCAGCCCAGTCAGCATCAACAAAACCATGAATTTCCAACACTCTTTCCAATCTTGGTCTTCCCTGGTAGCACAAGCCATAATCACTAGTGCCACATAAATATCTGAAAACCTTCTTCACTGTTGTCCAATGCTCCTTCCCTAGGTTTGACATAAACCTGCTCAATGCTCCCACTGCATGTGCAATGTCTGGTCTAGTACAGACCATTGCATACATCAAGCTACCCACTGCACTTGCATATGGAACACGAGACATATCCTCCTCTTCTTCTTGTGTCCTGGGACACTGTTCAGCAGACAGCTTTGTACCTACAGGAATCGGAACATTCACCAGTTTACTATCCTGCATATTTCAAACCTCTGCAATATAGTCTCAACATACTTCCTCTGGTTTAACCAAAGCTTCCTCTTTGCCCGATCTCTCTTAATTTTCATGCCCAAAATATAGTTTGCAGCACCAAGATCCTTCATGTCGAATTTGGAGAATAGTTGGGTCTTCAAATCTTGGATAATTTCTTTGTCATTTTCAATCAACAACATATCATCCACATACAATACCAAATAAATAACACAATCACCAATTAAGTTAAAATAAACATAGTGATCCTCCTTGCTTCTGGTGAAGCCAAGTCCCCATATGTAGGTATCAAATTTCTGATACCACATGCTTGGTGATTGTTTTCACCCATACAGAGGCTTCTTTAACCTGCATACTAGTTCTTTCTTCCCCTTCACCATAAAGCCTTCAAGTTGTTTCATGTATATCTCCTCTTCCAGATCCTCGTGAAGAAATGTTGTCTTCACATCCATTTGTTCTACCTCAAAATCAAATGCAGCAGCAACAGATAAAAGTAATCTAATAGAAGTAACTTTGGCAACAGGAGAAAAAATATCACCAAAATCAATTCCCGGCACCTGGGAATAACCTTTTTCTACCAATCGAGCTTTGTATTTCTCCACCTTGCCTTCTACATTCATCTTCTTCTTAAACACCCATTTTCTCCTGATGGGCTTCCTTCCAACAGGCAACTCCACCAGATCCCATGCATCATTTTTATGCAAGGATGTCATTTCATCAACCATGGCCTCCTTCCAGAGTTTTCCATCCTCTGAATCTACTGCCTCCCTGACAGTTCTGGGATCATCATCAGTTATAGTTAAAGCAAAATTTGAATAGAACGCAGATGGACTATACCTTTTTGGTTGTCTTCTTTCCCGAGCTGATCTTCTCACAGTTGGAGTTTGTGGCACTTCCTCTTCTGAGTCTTATTCTGTTGTAGAGTCTGATTCATCCTCCTTTAGCTCAAACTTTATCTTCTTAGGTTCCTTTGGTAGGAATTCATGTTTAACAACATCTTTCACCTCTCTAAACACCACATCTCGGCTGTACACAACCTTCCTTGTTTCTGGGTTCCAAAGCTTGTAACCCTTTAAACCATCCTTATACCTAATAAAGATGCACCTTTCGGATTTATTATCCAACTTGGTCCTTTTCTAATTTGGAACATGTACATATGCATCACATCCAAATACCATCAGATGTGAATGAGAGGGTTTCTTACCAGTCTATACCTCATGTGGAGTCTTATCCTCCAATGCCGATGAAGGTGATCTGTTAACCAAGTAACATGTAGTCTCCACTGCCTCTGCCCAGAATTCTTGTCCTAACCCAGTACCACTGAGCATGCTTCTTGCCTTTTCCATCAGAGTTCTATTCATTCTTTCTGAAACTTCGTTTTGCTGAGGTTTGTATGGAGTAGTCTTCTGTCGTGCTATACCACACTTCTTAAAAACTCTTCAAATTCCTTCTTGCATAACTCCCCACCATTATCTGTCCTCGGCACCTTTATCTTCTTCTCTGTCTGGTTTTCCACCAGAGCCTTAAATTATTTAAATATGTCAAAGACTTCAGATTTCTTCCTTAAGAAATATATCCATGTATTCCTTGAGAAGTCATCTATGAATGAAACATAGTACACAGACTTACCTAGTGATGGAACCGACACAGGTCCAAACACATCACTGTGCACAAGCTCTAATATCTTGTTCGCCCTCTTAGCACCAAAAGGAAAACTCACTTGATTCTGCTTCCCATATACACAATGTTCACAGTAATCGAAATCCAGAGAGAAATTAGACATACCTTCTACCATATCATTACCATGCAGTATCTGAAGGCGCTTCTCTCCAATATGTCCAAGCCTTTGATGCCATAGCATGGTCTTTTCTCCAGAGACCGCTAGGATTTTCACTCCACTTTTAGGAACCACAGAATTGTTGCACCCATCAATAACAGTGCTACGCTGAAGCTTGTACAGAGTTCCAATCCGAACTCCCTGCATTAATACCAGTGCTCCCCGAACCATCTTACAAGTATCTTTCTCGAACACTATTTTTACACCTGCATCATCCATCTTGCCTACAGAAATCAGATTTATGGCCAATGCAGGAATGTGCAGAACACCACGAAGTGTTATAATCCTTCCACCTTGTAGCTTCAACTTGACTTTTCCATGTCCGACGATTTTTTCCTTCCTATCATCCCCTAGGAAGACATCACCACCATTATATTTATCATACTCGCAAAACCACTCCCTATGGCGAGTGAAGTGAAAGGATGCACCCGAGTCAATCAACCATGACTCATGATCTACATGTGTATTTGAAGAAGAAGCCAAATACACATCCCCACCTTCATCCGAGGTGGTTTTTTCCTCGCATAAGGAGCATCATTAGATCCCTTTCCTTTATCAAGAGTTTTAGATTTGGTAAATTCTTTTGTAGTGCCCTTCCTTTCCCCATTTCCAGCATACCTTTACAAACTTTCCAGGAGATTTAGATCTCCCTCTAGATTTGGATCTCCCACTCGAAACCTTATTCTTGTTTCTGTTTTGGGACCTTCCTCGTACATATAAGGCATCTCCATTCTGGCCCTCCATATTTCTCCGTCTCATTTCCTCCGACAACAAGGCTGAGACAATGTCATCAAAATTCAAGGTAGTTGTATTGCTACCTATTGCAATAACCAGACTGTCCCACGAGTCTGGTAGAGAACACAACAAACTGATGCACTTATCCTCATCTGAGATTTTAATATCAACAAATGACAGCTAAATTACCACAGTATTGAAGGCGTTTAGATGCTCTGTCACTGAGTCTCCATCCTTCATCCTCAGGTTATACAGCTTTTTCCGCAGGAACAATTTATTCACCAGAGACTTAGATTGGTAAAAAGTCCCTAGCTTGTCCCACAAGGTTTTCATCCTAGCTTCCCCCAATACATTCAACAATACTGAATCTGAGACACACAACCATATTGTGCTCTTTTCCTTCCGATCCAGTTTCTTCCAGTCTTCATCTGACATTGTCGTTGTTTAGTACTCGGATCTATCGCTATCCACTGGTCCTTATCCACCAGTAGATCCTCCATCTTGAGCTTCCACAACTCAAAACTTTTACCATTATATTTCTCGATCTCTATCTTCCCGCCACTCGCCATCTTCTTTCACCGCAAGAATCGATCCCACAAATCTCCCACTGAACAGGGTCTACCTCAGGCCCGAGCAAAAAACCCCTCAACAGCAAAGGCATCCCCTTGAAGCCAAAACTGCTCTGATACCAAATGTAGGTTTTAACCCTGTACATAAATTATCTGCAAACAAATCTTACAAAACAGAAAATAAACAATAGCGAGAGCATAAAACATAAAATAGATAAACACAAAGATTTTCCCTTGGATCCCAAATCGGGACGACCAGCTTGATTTTTTGTTATATTCCTTTTAGTGTTACAACACATATATATACATGTCAAAGCATACATAAACCCCAATCCATTAACCCTAGATTAGAACATAACCATAGTTCTCTTGACTGGAACTACAAAATACCAGGGGCCGAAAACCATCATACCCCAAAACCATGTGCAAACCCATGCACAAAACCATGGGCAGATCCGCCCACCGAAAATTAAGGACCAAAATTTTTTTCTGGGGCATCGCCCCCCTTTGACCCCCCCCCCCCCCACTCAGCGCGTGATTAGTCATGGAAATAATATAACACATATCCAACATAAGTACCTTATTGTTCTTAATTGAAAACCATTGTCATTAAATACTTAACAAATTAAGTAATCTCGCCTTAAGACCACTCATACATATTTCATATCATTCTAAGACTATCGTGCATTTAAAAATTTACGTCCAAGCATAAGCTTGGTTGATAGAAAGATAGTAACACCTTTATCATCTAGCTTGAGGAACCTAGCACCTCTTTAGTGGTTAACATGGTGACCTTTCTTTAGTGGTTAACACGGTGACCTTACAATTGTCAAAACCACAGTCTCTACAGTACCGGAGGCACTGGGTGGTTAGTACCTAAGGGGAGATATCGTTAATCAAGCCTTTGTTTGCTTCCCCTTGGCATCTCTTTCTCACAACCTACTCTAGAGACTAGCTTCAAAATAGTTAAGAGGAAGGATACATCTATAATATGCAATGTTTCACCGAGTTTTCAGGACGGGGAAACACAAGAGCAGGGATACACACAAGGAGGGCGTATATAAGCAACCACACAATTTAGGGAAATTTTGGGGAAAAGGGAGGGCATTAGATTCATACAAATTATAAAATTATTTAAAATTTAATATATAAAATTAAAAAATAAAATCCCAAAAATATGTAAATAACTAAGTTAGTAAACAATAAATCTTAATAATTATGAAATGTACATCTAAATATGATCATCATTTCATATTAGACAATTATGAATCATAATTATCATTTGACATTTCAACAATCATCAATGTAAAATTGTAAATCTAAAAGAAAATTACTAAATTGAATCCATCATTTGACATTATGCAATGTTCCATCTAAATTCATCATTTGGCAATGTGCATTAATATTATGCAAGGTACATCTAAATTAAATTAATCATTTGACAATTGAAATTACACAGTGCACATCGAAGGTAAATTCATCATATGACAGTGACATTATGTTGAAGTCTAAAATAGCCATAGAATACTAAACTAAAAGTAAACATAGAAAGCAGTGAAATACTAGTAAATTTCCCAAAAAGTACTAAATAATAAATTGCAGCTCCAATCTGGTGGCTCGAAGTCACAAAATGAAAATTGCAACTCCAATCGATGGTAAATCTGAATCACAGCAAATTGCAGATGGAAAATGTCGAGCAGCGGCAGTAGGAAAATCTAGAGTGGCAAGGTAAAATGTTGAGCGACAGTAGAAGGAAAACATCGGGTGGTAAGATAAAATCGTAGGGTTAATGAGAAATGAATGAGAAATGTGAATGATTATGTTTTAAAGTTCTAATTTATCCTTTAGTTTTTAAATTCATTTTTTAAATTATATTAATATTTGTAATATTTTGTGTTTTTTATTTTTATTAGCAAAAAAATTTGGGGGGACGCGAGGGGCGCTTTTTGTCACCACGAAAAAGTCTCCCAAAGTTTCCTTGACTTTCCCCAAAAAAGGGGACGTGGGAAAACATTTCCCGAGGAGTTTCCCCATCCCGAGAGCGTGTGGGAGCGGGGAAGTGTGTCCCCCACCCTGGGGGGCGCGTCCCCGTGGAACACTGATAATATGCATATAATTAAAAGCAATCAAGATTCTTGCATCACGCCTAGATTCCTGGATTTTCATAGCATATAAGGTAGATAAGCATTTAAGCAGCGGTTGTTCATCCGGTCATTTGTTCCTTAATTGATGTAAAAACAAGTAAGTTGACTCCATAAGGCACTGGTCTCACATCTAAATCTAATCTAATCTAAAATTTTCTAAATCAACCAAGTGGCAAGGCCATTCAATGGTGTCTCCCAAACTAGTTGGTTGCCAACTTGTCTCTCATTTCCTTCTTTCATAGGGACTACCCCCCATAGCCTATTGTGAGGAGACAGCTAGAATGGAGAGATCGGGGATCAAGGTGACAGCACCCCACCTAACTCGTTGTTGCACCGTGTTTGTACAGTCTGAGCAACAACAAGTTGTATGAGCTAAGGTTTCATCATCCTCAAGCTATATCCAGCCACACCAAAAGCTCAACCTCATAGCATACAAAGAAAAAAAACCTTGTTGGGCCAGCCATGATGAATCCACCAAATTCATATGTTCCATGGCATTCTATCTTCTTGCAGCTGGAAATTATTGACAGTTCAGTGTTTGAAGAGTCCTCATTTTCAAGGGGATACGAGCTTGTTTCGTAGGGTCAGATACACAATGAAAATGCTAAAGTTTATATTCTTCCAAAGCACGGCCGAAGGCATCACTACCTTTGGTTGGCTCTGCATGATCAATTTCAGAGGCAGTGTGAATGCTGCAAATGCAGACATCTTCATGATGTGATACAGGTCTTCTGTCTAATTCATACTTCGACTGTTGTGTCAAAACAGGGCTGCCCACATTCTCCTTCCTGTCAGATTCTTGACAGCAACAATTATCAGAGTGGGGTCTCTGGGATCTTCTTCAGTGCTATGCTCTTTTTTATCATTGTTTCATTGGAATCATTGTCATCCATATTATTGTCATGATTAGAGCCGTATATCAGACATGGATTTTCAATGGATGCTGAAGGGTAGTTTGCATCAAGATCGTCTTCTGGTGATGACTCCTCTGAAGAATGGCTAATTGTATCTTCTTTAGGGCAGTCCTATTCATCATCTTCAAAAGGGGCACATAGAAGCTGATGAAATAAGGAGGTCCAATCTTTGTATAAAGAACAGCTCTAGAAATTTCATATGTAAAATTCTGATGTTGTTGTTCCAACTCATGGGAGCCATCATCCAAGTGTTGCTCTTTTACACTGACCATTCTGTTATCGTGGTCTTCATCACATGACCTCTTCGAGAGATTGGGTCCTTGATTACCCCATTTCTTCACAAATACCCTTTCAAATCCCTCACTGGAGGTAATGCAACCCTTGGGTAAACTAATGCTCCTTCCAATGTATGAACAAACACCTTCATACATGGAAACCTTCTAAACTGTTGATTTTTCAATGCCTGCTCTTTAGCCCGACTCTGATACCATGTTGAATTTTCTTAACAGAAATATTGATCTTCTAATCTAATAATTACTTTCCAATTATTTATTAATAAAGTTGTCTTATGCCACATATATCATTAAGCTATTATACATGGAAAATCTCGACAGTAATGCAATAATGACAGTAGGATCATAATGAGACGGCCAAGCACAAAAGAGACAAATTTACAATGGGAAAAACCCAGCAACCTTTTCTTAGGAGAAATTGTTCTGTTCAGCGAAAGTACAATCTGATATTTTCAAGTCAATCTGGGAGCTTCCTAGTGCTAGACCAGCCAAACAGCAGCCCTCATTCGCTGAAAGTAGTGCCTTTCTCTGCCTTGCTGCTCGATCCACAGGCCTGAGGTAGCTCGGCCTTCTCTGCTCAACTTCTGAGGCTGCTCAGTCCCCTCTAGACCTGTGGCCTAGCATCAGAACAGTCTTCCTTTTCCTATCTCAGTCATCCTTCATAAGGTTTCAGTCCCTTCTACAGACAAAACTGAGGCTCCTGGCCTCTTCTAGGGCTTCGACCCTCCCACAGAAACAAGAGTATAGAGACCTTAGGGCTTTTGACCTACTCCTAGGGGACAAGTGGAACCTCAGCCCTCTCAAACACTGCCCAGCCCTCTCAAACACTGCCCAGAAGTCTTCCTCTTCGCACGTGTGAAGAGAAGAATAGTAGACGTGATGTAAATGATGGAGGCTGAGTTTATATTTATAGTGGTCTTGTGGTGCTCAAGTGGCATGTTTCCTTGCCAGGACAACTTCGAGGCCGACTTGATCACTTTGAATTTAAATTTAAATTTAATTTCCCTCCTTTTAATTTAGCCAACTTGTAGCAGGGGAACAGCTCTCACAGCTACCCAAAAATCACAACAAATCTCTTAATGCTTAAAAGACACAAGGTTAAGATGGATCTCTGCTAGTTTATTTTTATGATATCTTTTTGTCCTAATTTATTCTTTTAACTCTGGTTTTTTTTCACATTAGAAATTCGATGTCTAGTTTTATTCCATTCTAATATTAAAGGTCAAATGTGTAGTTTTATTCCATTCTAATATTAAAGGTCAAATGTCAAGTTTTATTCCATTTTAGTTTATGCATGTAACACAGATAGACATTTGGCACATCTTCCACTGGGTCGTTGAGTATACCTCACTTCTCTTAATTAGTGCACATACATCAAAATGCACTAGCATTTGACAGTGGCAACTAGAACACAAGCCAGTTCCACAGTCAATGATCTCAGATATTGACTAGCATTGTGTGCTTCAGGAGAAGATAGCAAACTGCACATTTACAATCTGCTTCTGCAATAAAGCATGCACCCATATGCAAGCATACACTGGGAAGCTGTAGTGGAAGCCATCATACATTACCATACCTCATATCTTGACTCTTTCATCTTAATGATAAGCCATGCTAGTGTAGCTTGAAACACCACTCTAATATATAAAATGTTCTGTACCTAGAGGCTAGAAGATGTATCTCAAACTGAATCTAAACACGAGAGATTCAGAAATAAAGTCATAATGATTAAAGCATGCATGTTAAAGATGAAAAAGTATTTTTATCAAAGATTCAAAACCATTCATTAACATGGTTACAAGAGGACACGTGTACCCTCGATACTTAATCTTCTTCATGTCTCAGAACATATTGAGAGGGCATGAATTCACCACTCAGCAGCAGGCTTCTCATCTAATGTGACCCAAAACCTGGAAAAGTGATCTATCATAGAGCTCCGGCTCACTACTAAGCAAAATACCCCTGTTGGGCACAATCAGGTTGAGATAAAGTAACTAGCATACTTCAGACAACTTTGTCGGCCCCAACCAGTTCAAGGCAGTGCAATTAGCTGACACAAAAGTAAGACCCTGCTCAAAGGCTTGGGCTGTTAAGGGCATGTGATTATCATAAGGTCTTTGGAAAATAGTACAGTAAAATGGTCTGCAGTTTCACGGACAAGGAATTTTCTTTATCAACACCCACATAAGCAGGTTATCTTGGTTAGATATTCCTTTTAATACAAAGAAAGTAACTATCAATTGTTTCCCAAGCTCTACAAACTTTGTATGAGATAAATGGCCTAAATCACGACAGATTCAGAATAGCATACTATCAATCACTAAATCCCAATCTCCCGAAAGACCTATACGAAACCAACAGTACATTTTCACAGTCATTTTTTTTCTCAAGCCTAATTCTCACAAAATTGAAAAAAAAAAGCGGGGAAAACATAGAGTGCTTAAGAAAATAATTAAGAGGAGTAGTGCACTGGTCATGCATCTAGACAAGATGTGGTTTTTACATAAACACAAGTTTTCACAAGAGGAGTAATCTAGGAAGCACTGTCGATTTATGGTTGTTGCCTCCTGTGTATATTATAGCTTTGCTCTCATGAGAGTTGTAATGCATACAAGTAAATTATATTGATCCCTCCATATCAAATTGCAGTCAGCAGTTAACTTTCAGAAAACTGTTAATGTTGCTTATGCTTTACTTACCTGTTGACGCGCTGCTGTTAACTGTGCCAGTTCATCTGCTTCAGAATGTCTCAAAAACCACTGATTTAGAGGATGATCCTTCGTATCCCCTCTTTTCTTCTCACTAAAATTTTCATTGGTGGTCCCTGCTATCAATAAAGAAGATCTCATAGCTTGTCAATGAGAACAAAAAAACATCTAATGCTGGCAGATTTCAAATTTGTGCCTGTACCAGTTCAGATTCCAGTAAAAATTGTTAAATTACATCAGCTTTAGTTCTCAACAAAATAAATATACAAACCAACCTGATGGGGGTGGTAAGCTCAAGCCTGTCGGTGTTCCAGTTGTGACAACAGCTGGGTGATTGCGAGCACGTAAATAGAAAGCTTCTGAAGGCTTCGCAAAGACAATCTCATCATAAGACTCGACAACTACTGGCTTCCTTATTGACTGAGGTCCAGATTCATCCTCAGGATACAATTTTAGATGATGAAATCTGCTTAGAGAGATGACACTTCAATGAAAAATAAAGAGGAAAAAGGAGTTTTCTAAGGTGCTATTTGTGACACATAAAAAGATGCACGTCTGCCAATGACAAGATAGACTGAATTCGCTTACAGATCCAGTGGTTTCTGTGCTACGTCACTGTTGAAAAAGATAGTGATGCTTATCTCAAATTCACCCCACCCAGTTTCAGACAGCTCAAATGGAGCAGATTCCACAACTGTTGTTGGATTGTTGAAAAACAACTCTTTTAATGGCTACCCCAATATCCTCATTCGTTGCCCCACGAATATATACAATCCATTTATGTGAGTGGTACCTTAGAAATAGAAAGTATTCACAATCTATCAAATCATGTAATCAATATATTTCCATTATCATTGTAGCAGTAGAGAGTATAGACCAGTGAGTAATTATTAATGTGGAACAAGATGCTATCGTATGGACACGCTACAAGATAACTGGTAATACATTAAACAGATAACAACGACACGCTACAAGATAGAGAGGACCCTCAAAGTTCAAAACATGATACCAATATCGCCAACAATGTTATAAGATTTTTCGAATATCGAGATACCGAGATGGCAGTCCACAACAAAAGGGTTAGCCAAAAAAACTAACAAAAAAACACTCACTCGTCTGCCTTTTTCCCCAGCCAGAAAGATATTGTTCCATAGACTACAGGCAGGGTCATCTCCACATCTTTCACCCTTCTTATTTGGTTCTGCAAATTTGGGCAAGCAATGGAACAATTAATATATGGCTTGAATTAGGTTTTGCTATTTATTGTTTTTTTCATCCAGGGTATTTGTGTTTCTTTTTTTCTTCTTGCAATGGGATAAATTGAACAAGTCCATTGACTAATGACAATGCAATTACAAGAACAAACCCAACATACACGTGTGGAATTCGAAAACCAGAAGATATAACACCAACCAAAAAAGACATCACCGAAAGAGAATAGGTGGACATATAATCTCTATTCAAAGAAGATTGATAATAGAATGTACAAAGAGAAAACCTTTTTTTCGTGATCCTCTGTAAGCCTTGCTGTCTTCCCACGCTGAATCCTATGGGAATGATCTCCGTTGTTCTTCTTTCCCATAACGCCTGCCAACGATTCAGTTTTCCTAGCCCTGAAATGCCCTGCAACGCAACGTCACCATCTGTTACGCCAGGTCTCGCATGTCAAATCTACCAGCATTACTCACACACTATAGAGGGGAAGGTTTGTAGTTTGATGGCACATTACCAAATGGAGAATTGAATGCCAGGGCTGACGAAACAGATAGATTGAACCCAGGATTAATGACACCAGCGGTTATTGTTCAATTAGATGGTGCAAACCTCCGAGTGTATCCAGATACTCGAAAGCTCTCGTCCCTAAACATGGAAACCACCTTGGTGCATATAAACCCTAACTCAACCGTGATCTTTAATAGGAACAATGGAGAATAGGAAAACTTATTCAGTCGAACAATGGGAGAAGACGAACAGATATAAAGCCAGAGCGAAAGGATATCAATGATATGAGAAATCTAAAGGTTAAGGTAAAACTTATTCAGTGGAACAATGGGAGAATATGAACAGATATAAAGCCCGAGTTAAAGAATATCAATGATATGATAAATCTAAAGGTTAAGGTTAGCGTCCCCCGTTATACATAACCTGCAAAGAAACCAAGGAATACAATGTGTGTAAAGCTTTATTGAGACATGATCAAAATGATGGACTTGGTGAAGATGTGGTGGTAAAGCACATTTAGAAATAGTAAATGTTGTTGGTTGAAATAAATTTTGAAATATAAAGGTTGGCATCTCTCATAAACCTATAAAGAAATTATATGAATACAAAGTGTGTAAATGGGATCAAAATGGTGGACCTTGGGGAAGATGGGTGAATCAAACCACAATTAATGGAGTTAGTTAAAGTCCTCGATTGGAAATTGAATGTTCAAGTTATGGAATCTTATTTTTTGGTTATCCTTTTTCTAAATTGCAAGAGATAGAAATAAATAAGGAGTCGGGTTTTGGGGTGATTCATTATGGATGTTAAAGTAAGGCATGTGATTTTGTGACTTGATTTCTAAGTAGGAGAACTAAATATTTAATTTATGTGGGTAAGATTATCATTATTACTTTTGGAATTATGGAATGGAGAGACACTTAAAGTCAAGGGCACCTTCAAGGCTATTAATGGCAAGTGTTTATTAGGTATAATGACAAGATCACTCAAGTTTGTATGGAAATGAATTTAAATAAAGGTCTATGGACAAAATTGAAAATATGGTTGGAAAGTGAATGTTTTGTCACGCCTTAAGTTATGTTAGGGTTCAATTTATATGCTCTTAATACCACTTGTATGGACATCTCAAAGACTAATGTTTGATAGTTGGGAAAAGGGTTAGGTTTTTTATGAGACAAAGAAAACCCCATTGTTTTTTTGTCGTTTAATTTTTGAAGATCACAAGCACAAGGAAAGTGAATTTGTCATTGAGATGCACCTAGTGTATAACATCCCTTAGTTCACTGTAATGTTCCTTTTTCAGGAACTTGCTACAACTATGAGAATATCTCAAGATATTCTAGAGTTGGAGCTCCTTTTTCTGAAATATCACAAGTCTATTCCAGAGATAGACTATGGGGGCATTTTCTGAATATGTCACCTTCACAAGAAAGGGTGAGATCCAGAGGCTACCTGGCCCTTCACAGACTCTGTCTATAGATATGTGAAATTCCTTCCTCAGGAATTGCCCAAAGAATAGGGTTGCAGCAATGAAAGCACATGTATGAACATACAATGGAAAGATAGCGTTATTTTACCGAGTCATGGCACATGAAGAAGTAAATAGCTGAACAATGAATAATATGGCAGCAAATGTGTACAATGCTTTGAGGATCCAATCACTCAAGCTTGGCAATGAAAGCCTCAACAAGACAAGTACATGAATTGAGACAAGACACTGCTATGTATCCAAGCCCTAGCTATGACTACACAGTTATGAATGGAGACTGCAACATACAATATGTAAATACAATGATATATCAATGTCAGCTCAAATAAAGAGGGGGAGCAAGCTCTCAACCCGTGAAAATACTAGTACAACAATCCTTAGAAGGATTGGCTACAATACATGTACAGAAATGGAAAATACAACAATGCCAGAGTTGTTGGGCAGCAGCAACTCATAAACAAAATAGGAGGAAATGGCTGAATGAGATCCTCAATCTAAAATGGCCTCCTCCAATGACAAATCTGAAGTGGAAGACTGATTCTTTCACCTAAGATTTCACCCTCCAACTATCTGCAAACCCCTCACAGCAAATGCTCTCCAAGAATAACATTGTCTAAGAGAGGGACTGCGCTGCATATGATGGCAAGTGATTGGCCTGATGCCAAAGATGGTGGAATAAGCTCAGAAACCACCTTTTCTGATCTCTCAAGGAGATGGAAGCTCCCTCCTCTGAAAAACTAGCCAAGGATGGTGTTATCAAAAACCTCCCCAGCAACACCCAGCAACATTGCACAAACTCCACCTTGAACTGCGCTGATGAAGATGGATGATACTTGACCTCAATGTCTGAATATGGGGAATAGAGTGCAATCCTCCAAGAGCTACTCAATAAGGAGAGGAAATCCTAAACATGAATTCCCTCGGCAATTCTTGCTATCCAGCAAGATGTTGCTGCAAGTCAACCGGACCAAAGATGAATAATACTCAACATGATTTGCAATGGTAGCCTTTCCCTCCTTTTAAACAATGTGAGCTCCCTCTCAATGGACCCCACTCATTAGGGTTTCCTTCCTCTATAAGCTTCTCTCCTTATCCCACTGCGCTGGCCCACAATGTGCTCTCCACCTCATGCTACTGCGTAGTTTGACTTGGTCAAACTTGACCTATCCTTCTTGCAAAAGCCCCTTTCCACACATGGAGGTGTGAAATCAAGCTCCAAAAGTGATCCTCCCTCATGCCAAGGGGATTTTAATTCTCTATCCAAAGAAGAAATGGGTCTCCTACCCATTTTATTCATCTCCTATGCTAAAATGGAAAAATTAATGTTCCAATTCTCTCCATGAAAAATTGGGAACATTACAGTCCTCCCCTCTCAAAGATTGCTTATCCTCAAGCAAGTGCAAGGATAGACTGAGTTCTTCTCTGCTCCTCTCCCTGTAGCATCCCTATATGATGATCTCCTCCAAGGAAAGTGATGCCCTCTCATCAATCAAATCTCCGCAATGCTCCTCCTCAGCATGTAAGTCAGCTATCAAGCCATCATCATGTAAAGGTGAAATACTCAAGATGATAGCAAAGTGATGTCTAGAGGTCCCCTTGAAGAATGGGATGTGCAATAAAATGGGAACTATCTTTCCCATATGGATCTTCCATCTCCAAGCTATGAGCCATGCAAAATGAGTCACCTTCCAGCTAGGCAACTCCTGAAAACTGTCATCCACCTTTGGCTTCGGCAAAGTATGTGGGATGAAAATCTACACATGGTAAGCAATGTAGCCTACCCCACGCTGTCCATCTCTCCACTTATGATAAGTGCAGAGTGTTGGCCATCCATGGCCTGCAATAAGTTTTCCCTCAAGTGGCAAGATGAGGACTACACCTCCAAAGATCTCTTCCCCAACTTTCAAAATCAAGCTGGCCCAAATATCTCCATATATGATGAGTTGGAAGTCATCAACATATGGCATCTTCTCCATCATATCGCCCACCTTATAAAGAAACAAATGTGCTATCAAGGTGACCATATCATATCCCATGTTCCCCTTAGAACATGTAGTGCAAACAGTGTGAGGAATTCCTCCCTCAAAGGACACATTCACACAATGTGTCTTCCTTCCAAGCATGCCCCTCATAAAGACAGCAATAATAAAAACACAGGGAGCAAAAATGAGAATCATACTTGCTACCATGTGCAACAAAGGTGAAGGAAAATGGTCCCTCAAGTGCAACCAGAGCAGCTTGACCCTCAACTGCAATGGAGACTGATAAAATAAGTGGCTTCTCAACCACCTGCTTGCTGCTCTAATCTCCTCATAAGTATGGAGGAAGTGAATAATGAAAAGTGTACCATGAGCATGTCCTCCATAACTCCTCTCTTCCCCAAGTCCTCCTATGGAATGGCCACCAATCATGCTTATGGCCTCATCTAAACCATGTGGTCTAGAAAAAAGAATGCTCCTCCTTGGAGCATCATCCTGCACATGTATGGTTAAGGAACATATACATACATCATATAAATGCTCATGTAAACAACAATGAATACCCTTACCATACCCTCTGCTCATACAAATGGAGTGGCTCATAAATGAGTCTCCTCTCATCCTCAAAGTGGAAAGAGGTGGTTTTGCTAACTCTCTCAAAGAGTCATGTCTCTCCTCCATCTCCATCTATTCCATGCATCTACTCATATGTTGATGTATCCCCTCCTCAAAGCCCATCCAAAATACCCCTCCATGATGGTGTGGTATGCTCTCATAGAAAAAGTGGGGCTGAAAAGGAAATCCTCCTGAGTTGCTTGTAGCAACTTCTCCTTGAGCTTGGAAGCTCTAGGAAAGAAGATCCTACCATGATAAAACATGACCCCATCTCTAATTGAATACTCCTCCAAGTGCAACTGGCCATCCAAGATCATGCAAGTGAAAAGATCCTTGGAATACTCCACCAATAGTTGGGAGCTCCAATGTGGATCTAACCTCCATAGTGACAGCGCTGATGATCTCTCATGAAGAACACCTGTCATATGGTCACCATCTACTTTGACATCTCCCACGCCAAAGATACAAGTTGGAAGGCTGTTGTCCTTCCTCTGTTGCTTTTGCCTCAGCGCAGAATCTGAAATGGAAGTGGGTGATGCTGATGTTGAGAGAATGCTCTCTCTCTCCTTGAGTCTACCCCAGACTCCCAGTGCTGTATCAAGCTCCCTCCAGGTCTCCAACCTCCGGAAATCAATGATTGGTGCCCCAACATGTGAAGCATCTATCCTCCTCTACTGATTCAGTGGTCTCCTCAGCAAAATGTCCCGAAGCAATGAGACATCATCATCAAGAGATGACTGCATATATGAATGGAGAAAGCTCTCCATGCTTCCACTGCGCAATCTAATCACCTCCTTAGGTGTATCAACCTCCATGGATGAATGGGGATGTGTACTCATCATCTCATAATGCCGGGTCTTCTCCCTACTTCCTCCTTGTGTCTCCATGGTTCCACACCTCCTCAACAATGGCACAGATAAATCATGAGTTGTGCCTTGATCTCCATACATGAGATCCTGGGGACTTCTTTGCAAAGATGCAAGCATCCCTCTATGTGGAGCAAGAGCTCCTCTTTCCTCTGCATGAGGCACTAGATCAACTCCTGATCTAACAGCGCTACTGCCCTCAATATCTGCAAAATGAGTGGGCAACCTCCCAATGATTTGATCCCTCTTTGAAAAAGAGACCCTCATGCCTCTTTGCTCAAAAGTGTGAGAAGAAAGTTCCTTCTCTAGCAAAGTATGGTGCAAGTTTTCAGCCTCCTGATGTGGTATTGCGTTATCATGCAAGGGTTTTATCTGAGTTTTCTTGTTTAGATCCACCATGTGTGTCTCATGAATCCTTCTATAAAATCTTTCCACTAATGCCTTAGTGAAATTTGCATAAGATGAAATGTTTACATTTTTCAAAGAAAAGGATTCAAAGATCCACCAGGCATAAGCCTTACCTCTCAAATGCAGTGCTGCAACTTTGATGGCTTCATCCTCTGGTATTTTGTGCTACTGCAAGAAGGCCTCTAACTCTTCCACCCAAACTTTGGCTAAACATTTAGGTGAACCCTCAAAGGTAGATAGAAGAAATCTATCTTGCTGCTCTTTTCCATTTACCTTCATCTTACAAAACTCTAAAAAACTGAGATGATCTTTGAATTTCTGAGTTTGAAACTCATACTCCTTCAATAAATCACTAAGGGTTTCCCTCCTAGCAACTTCTTCTCTTCTTTCCATCTCTCTTCCGGCAATCTTGGGCATGTGACTGCACTGTACAAGAGGGTGTGTAGCTGCATGCTCACACTTCTCCAATCTAGAGTTTGCTTTTGAATCAAACCCTTTAGGAGATTCTCTATACTTTCTCCAGATCTCCTCAAACACTTCATGGATCATATGTACAGATTTAGGAAGAAGCTTGGTAAGATTATCCCCTTTTTGTTTTTGTTCTCCAAAAGATGGAGTCTTTCTCTTGCTTATTTCTCTGTCTCCTTGATGAGAATAGGAAGTGCAGGGCTCTTCCTCTTCTTTCTGCATATCCTCCTTGGGGAGGCTCTTCTCCGTTCTGAAAATAGATGAGATCAAGCTCATCTTCTGCATCATCTTCTTCAATCTTTTGATCTTCTTGTCAAAGACTCACAGGCTGAGCCAAGAAAGTTTCTTTGATACCACTGTAATGTTCCTTTTTCAGGAACTTGCTACAACTATGAGAATATCTCAAGATATTCTAGAGTTGGATCTCCTTTTTCCGAAATATCACAAGTCTATTCAAGAGATATACTGTGGGGGAATTTTCATGATATGTCACCTTCACAAGGAAGGGTGAGATCCAGAGGCTACCTGGCCCTTCACAAAATCTGTCTATAGATATGTGAAATTCCTTCCTCAGAAATTGCCCAAAGAATAGGGATGCAACAATGTAAGCACATGTATGAACATACAATGGAAAGATAGTGTTATTTTACTGAGTCATGGCACATGAAGAAGTAAATAGCTGAACAATGAATAATATAGCAGCAAATGTGTACAATTATTTGAGGATCCAATCACTCAAGCTTGGCAATGAAAGCCTCAACAAGACAAGTACATGAAATGAGACAAAACATTGTCATGTATCTAGGCCCTAGTTGTGACTGCGCAGCTATGAATGGAGACTGAAACATGCAATATGTAAATACAATGATATATCAATGTCAGCTCCAATAAAGAGGGGGAGCAAGCTCTCAACCCTTGAAAACACTAGTACAACAATCCTTAGAAGGATTGGCTACAATACATGTACAAAAATGGAAAATACAATAATGCCGGAGTTGCTGGGCAGCAGCAACTCATAAAAAAAATAGGAGGAAATGGCTGAATGAGATCCTCAATCTAAAATGGCCTCCTCCAATGAGGAATCTGAAGTGAAAGACTGATTCTTTCACCTAATATTTCACCCTCCAACTATCTGCAAACCCCTCACAGCAAATTCTCTCCAAGAATAACGTTGTTTAAGAGAGGGAATGTGCTGCATATGATGGAAAGTGGTTGGCCTGTTGCAAAATATGGTGGAATAAGCTCAGAAACCACCTTTGTTGATCTCTCAAGGAGATGGAAGCTCCCTCCTCTGAAAAACTAGCCAAGGATGGTGTTGTGGAAAACCTCCCCATCAACACCCAGCAACACTGAACAAACTCCACCTGGGATTGTGCTGATGAAGATGGATGATACTTGACCTCAATGTCTAAATATGGGTAATAGAGTGCAATCCTCCAAGAGCTACTCAAGAAGGAGAGGAAATCCCAAACAGGAATTCCCTCGACAATTCTTGCTATCCAGCAAGATGTTGCTGCAAGTCCACCAGACCAAAGATGAATAATACTCAACATGATTTGCAATGGTAGCCTTGCCCTCCTTTTAAACAATGTGAGCTCCCTCTCAATGGACCTCACTCATTAGGGTTTCCTTCCTCTAGAAGCTTCCATCCTTATCCCACTGCGCTGGCCCACAATGTGCTCTCCAGCTCATGCTACTGCACAGTTTGACTTCGTCAAACTTGACCTAGCCTTCTTGCAAAAGCCCCTTTTCACACATGGAGGTGTGAAATCAAGCTCCAAAAGTGATCCTCCCTCATGCCAAGAGGATTTTTATTCTCTATCCAAGGAATAAATGGGTCTCCTACCCATTTTATTCATCTCCTATGCTAAAATGGAAAAATTAATGTTCTAAATTTCTCCATGAAAAATTGGGAACATTACATTCACCCTTGTTTTTTTAATGTTTAAATAGTGATTATAATGCTAGTGTGGGAAGCCACAGCAAGAAGAGACAATATGTTGTAACATGTAAAATACATTATTTAAAATTGTGGTCAACTAAAGGAGAGGATTGATTTACAGATGCATTGTATGAGGGAAGAGATTATGTTCCTTGAAAGGCCATGAACTCAGCGTGGAGTTGATTGCTGACAGTCGGTGATGAGATAAGTTGGAGGAGGAAATTGGTTGCATGTCGTGAGAAACCATGGCCATCTACATTGAAGTACTAGAACCCCTGTTGAATGCTTCATCAATTGTGTTGACACAAAATTGAAGAGATGGGTTTAGGAGGTGTGGGCAAAGGACTGCACCCACTTCATCTCTCTCGTGAATCGAGGTCGAAGACGACTACCTTGGGAAGAAAACGAAGAGGAGAATTTTCTATAGACACCAGTGACAACAAACGTGAATGAAGAAGAGCAGATTAGAAAAAGAACATTGATGATCCGGATTTATGCAGGAACGCAACAGAATAAACATATAACCATAAATACAGAGATGCAGCGGAAATAACACTTCATTTCATTAATATCAAAGAACTGAAATTTGTTTACAGACAGAATGGAAATAAAACTAGCTAGGGCGCTGGTAGCTATCTCTGAGGAGAGATATGGCAGCTACAGGCCTCTGAATTGAGTTACAATGAGGCTCGAGGGCCTATTTATTATTGAGAAACAATGGAGAACCATAAACATCCAAAAACCTAACCCTAGGAGATGAAGCGCCAAAACTATGGGCCCCGTTTAGGTAAATTGGTGTTTCAACTTCCCAGGGACGTAACTTTGGCATACTATCTCCGTTTGACACTCATGATACATCATTAGAAAGCTCTATCCGAGGACTACAATTATTGCCGTGAATATCAATTCCGGAACGGAATCATATTCACGAGACAAATGTTGCCCAAAAAACGTCATTTAGGGCCTCAAAACGGCTCCGGAAGTTCAGAGCCCGAAAAACTGCTAAAAATAATAAGTTGTGTCGAAACTGAAAAACCGAAAGAGACAATGGTGGGGCCCCAAGTGGAATAGGCGGGTGGCCACCAATATCCACCTGGATCATTCCTCCCCCCTTAGGAAGCAATGGTCCCCATTGCATTGAGTTCCTCCATGAGATGAGAAATTACTAACTTAACCTCGTTGAACCACTTCTCTCGGTGTAGGAGTTGGCCACTTTGCAACCCGATGGGCTGACCTCTGCTGGCGAGTGTTCTGATTTCAGAAAACCATGATACAATCCGTGTGGCCCTGTTCCATGCAGTCTGGGTTTAACTCTGCTGGTGTGAGTTGTTCTGCAATGTTTGAGGTGTCCAGTAGAGGTGGGAAGTAAGGACGAAGGCGATCCACATTGAAGACTGGGTGCAGACTAAGGAATGGAGGAATACTAAGCTCAAAGGCATTGTTCCCTACAGCCTTTGTGATGGTGTACGGCCCGTATCGGAGCAGGCGAAGCTTGCGGTGGGGTCCAGTGAGGCACTCCTTCTGCAAATGTAGCCATACTTTGTCGCCCATCTAGAAGTTGTGTGGCACCCAATGTTGATCATGGCACTGCTTGTACTTCGCATTGGCTCTATCCAATATATCATGAACCTTTTGGCAGATGTGTTGAATGCGCTCGATGAAGCTACTTGCTTTGTCAACTTCAAAATGGACATGAGCTGAATCGGCCTGAGCAGCTGCAAATGGCATGGCTACGTCAATGGGACATAGTGGTTGGAATCCCAAGCCCACCTGAAAGGGGCTATGGGCAATTGAACTGTGGAGAGCCCTGTTATAACTATGTTGTACATAGGGGAGGCTCTCGTCCCATGTGCGTGGATGCTTTGAATTGTACATGTGCAGAATGTGTACAATCATTCTGTTGACGACCTCTGTCTGGCCATCTGTTTGGGGATGGAAAGCTGTGGACTTGGTGAGATTTGTGTCCAACATTGACCAGAGGCTGGACCAAAATGTGCTGAGGAACCTACTATCTTGATCTGATATGATAGACTGTGGGGTCCCAAAGTGCACCCACACTCGTTCAAAGAAGATTTTAGCAGTGGCTTCTGCTGTGATATTCTTCTTACAGGCCACCATAATGGCCATCTTTGAGAATCTGTCAATGACCACGAAAACACAATCATTTCCATTCTTAGTAGAAGGCAGGCTCGACATGTAATCCATGGAGATGGATTCCCAAGGTCGACTAGGGGTAGGTAGTGGAGTATATAGGCCTTGCTTCTTGATGGTTGGTTTGGCAATGACACAAGCAGTGCAGGATCTGATGTGCTTCTTGACATCCTTTCGAAGGTTTGGCCAATAGAAATAACTCTGTAGTATTGCTACTGTTTTCTCGACCTTGAAATGCCCAGCGACGCGACTGTAGTGTGCTTCCCATATCATCTTTGCACACTCACTTGAAGGAACACAAAGGTGCCCCAGGTGACATAAAAGTGCATCTTGGAGGTGAAAATTTGGAACTTGCGTACCCCCTAAGAGTGCCTTGTAAGTGTGGCTGAATTCTAGTTCACTCTCATAGAGAAGCAGCCAATCAGAAGTCTCGTGCCCACAAGAGTTGAGCACGGTGGTGAGTGCCACAATCGGTGGTCGGCTGAGGCAGTCTGCAACATTATTGGTGCTGCCCTTCTTGTACTTGATGTTCAAATGAAACTATTGCAGATATGTGGACCACTTCTGATGGCGATCATTCTGCAACTTCCCTTGTGTCTGTATGAACTACAGGGGCTGGTGGTCTGTGTGGATGATTGTTTCCTTCCCCAAAATGTAATGCTTCCATTGTTGATAGGCTTGCACAATGGAATACATTTCTTTGTCATAGGTGGGATACTTGCGAACTATCTCAGACAATGTATCACTATGATATGCCACTGGATGTCCCTGTTGAGTAAGAACTGCCCCAATAGCATAGTTGGAGGCATCTGTCTCGATCTCAAATGGCTGTTGCAAGTCTGGTAATGTGAGCACTGGGGTAGAACAGAGGAAATTTTTCAATTCTATAAACGCCTTCTGTTGAGGTTCTGACCAAAAGAATTTTTCTCTCGCTCCTCCCTTGGTGACTTGACTCAAGGGCCAAGTGATATGAGAGAATCCCAACATGAATCTACGGTAGAAATTAGCAAGACCCAGAAAGCTGCAAAGCTCTATTATAGTGGTTGGGGCTGGCCAATCCCGAATGACTTGGATCTTGGCTGGATCCACATGCACCCCCCTTTCATCAATAATGTATCCCAGATATTGAACCTGGGTCATGCCAAACGTGCACTTCTCCAAATTGGCATACAACTTGTGTTGCCGCAATGTTTGGAGGACTTGTCGGATGTGCTGAAGGTGCTCTTCCCAAGTCTTGCTGAAGATCAGAATGTCATCCAAGTACACCACTACAAATGAGTTGGTGAATGGCCGCAAGATATCGTCCATCATCCTCATGAAGGTTGCAGGAGCATTCGTCAATCCGAAAGGCATGACTAGCCATTCAAAAAGGCCTTCCTTGGCTTTGAAGGCAGTCTTCCATACATCAGAGGGTTCAATTGGTACCTGGTGATACCCAGACTTCAGGTCAATCTTGCTGAAATATTTTTCACCTTTGAGTTGGTCCAGAAGGTCATCAATCCGTGGGATTGGGTACCTATTCCGAACAGTGATCTTGTTCAGCGCCTAATAGTCAATACAGAGTCTCCACGTCCCATCCTTCTTCTGTACCAACACGATTGGGCTCCCACAGGGCGATGAACTTGGTCTGATGTGACCTTTCTACAACAGCTCCTGAATCTGCGTCTTGATTTCATCATTCTCCAGAATAGAGCACCAATAGATCGGTCCATTGGGTAGCGGCGCACCTAGGGTCAGATCAATCGGGTGCTTGACCTGACAGTGCAGAGGAACCCCCGTGGGTGAGGTGAAGATGTCCCCATACTCCTCAACAACCTTGTCCATTTGTTGTTGTCGTGCAGAGGAGCCCTGTCTGGAGGTCGTGGCCACAGTCTTCTTCTTGCCCTGGAGGCGGATCATCAGGAAAACGAATTTCCTAGTTTGGGAAATGAGCTTACTGCATTATTTTGCAGTAACCAAAGAGATAGCCGCAGGAGGTGGTACCTCTGGTATCCTGTACAACTTATTTCCCAAAGTAACAATAACAACACGAGGTCGAGACTCATACATAGCATGACGCTTCCACAAGTATGGTTGTCCTAATAATACATCAGAAACATCAATAGGAGCAACGTCACATAATACCTCATCCGTGAAGGGCTTGATGCTATAGGGAAGGCGGCACTGCTGGCTGACGCGGAGATCTCGTCCTTGGTGAAGCCACCCGATGGTGTATGGATGTGGGTGAGCCGTGGTTGGCAAGCCCAACCGCTTCACGGCGTCTGCTGAAATGAGGTTCTTTTGGCTCCCATTGTCGACAATGAACTGTACAGGGGAGCCCTTTACCCACATCTGGTAGTGGAAGAGACGTTCCTCCTCCTCTGGATCTTCCGGTTCCTCCTTCTGGACCTTTGTAGTGGCAACAGTGGCGTTGGGCTCCGCATCAATAATCTGTTTCCATTTTTCATTCCCCTTTTCAGGTTCTGATTCGGAGTCGGAGCATGCATCTGACTCAGAAGCCCTCATCTCGGCCACTAGCGACTGCTTGGCCCGACACTCACTTGTGTTGTGAGTGGAGCTCTTATGGAGCTCGCACCACTTTCCCGTGTCCTTCTTTGGCTTTACGGTGTTGTTCTTTTCTTGTGGCTTTGACGAGTTGTCTTTAGCCGTCATGCCTTGGCTCTGTCCTTTGTTCTGCGGTTTGGAAGCACCTTTTCCTTGCTTTTGATTCGCAGATCCAAAGTCTCGCTTCTTCTGTTTGAATTTCTGCTCAATCTTGGCAGCATACCGGTATGCCGTACCAAGCGAGGAGATGTCGAGAAACTCCATTTCCTCCTGAATGTATCTGTGCAGACAACTGCGATACTTTAGCACCAAATGTTTCTCTGAATCTTTGATACCCAACTTTGTGCGCAGGGTATGGAACAGATTCGTCAGCTCGTGCACATCTTGATCCCTTTGTTGTCGCAGCGTGGTCCATTGCATGTACTTGTCCTCATAGCTCCCCACGGGATAGTACTGTTCCTTGACGGCGTCTCGGAAAGAATTCCAAGTTGGTACGGCCGAGAACAGAGAGGGTTCTGTCTGGTCCTTGTTCTCACAGTAGGTTTCCCACCAGTCCTCAACATGGGGGGTAGCTTTGAGGAGTGCAAAAATAATCTTCTCCCGGTCTGAAAAGTCATGAACAGAGAAATATCCTTCTAATAGATTCAACCATCTATCTACGGCATCTGCGTCTATTTGACCCTCAAATATGGGAATGTCAAAATTTACTTTTACCTTAAAGGGAGTCGCAACTCCAGAGTGGCTACTGGATGCAGATGCGCCGCCGGTGGGCAGCCGTTGAAGGATCTGAGCAAAGCTATCCATCATCGTGTTCCTTTGTTTTTCGAGGGCCTCCTCGAGCAATATTTTGATAGGATCTCCTGCTCCCTCATCTTTCTTTTCGTCCCCCATGGGCGTCCGTCGAGGTTTGCGAGGCTGATCTTGCAAAGGTTCCACCAAATCAAGCCCTAGCTCCTTATACCCCGACCTCGTTGGGGACATGCAAAGAAGGATCGAGAAAAAGCAGACCGCTCTGATACCACTGATCCGGATTTATGCAGGAACGCAACAGAATAAACACATAACCATAAATACACAGATGCAGCGGAAATAACACTTCATTTCATTAATATCAAAGAACTGAAATTTGCTTACAGACAGAATGGAAATAAAACTAGCTAGGGCACTGGTAGCTATCTCTGAGAAGAGATGTGGCGGCTACAGGCCTCTGAACCGAGTTACAATGAGGCTCGAGGGCCTATTTATTATTGAGAAACAATGGAGAACCCTCAACATCCCAAAAACCTAACCCTAGGAGATGAAGCGCCAAAACTATGGGCCCCGTTTGGGTAAATTGGTGTTTCAACTTCCCAGGGACGTAACTTTGGCATACTATCTCCGTTTGACGCTCATGATACATCATTAGAAATCTCTATTCGAGGACTACAACTTTCGTCACGAATATCATTCCGTTTCGGAATGATATTTTCTGGAGGAGCGATGCCCAAAAAACATCGTTTAGGGCCTCAAAACGACTCCGAAAGTTCAGGACCCAAAAAAATGCTAAAAATAGTAAGTTATGCCGAAACTGAAAAACTGAAAGAGACAATGGTGGGGGCCCAAGTGGAATAGGCAGGTGGCCACCAATATCCACTTGGATCAATTGAGGAGAAACAAAAAACATTGGATTTTGGAAAGAAGTGTCGCAAAGAAAGAGAGGGAAGAGATAAGCATGAGTAGCACTGGAGTTGTGGTTGAACACATTGCTCAAAGATTTCGAGTGTTGATCCTGGTATGGTTGTGTTTGAGGCCACTGAACTACATGTCCAAGCCTAAATAGTCAGTGAGAAGCTAAGAGGAAGACCTGAATTATAGTGATGTTTGTTGTATAGTTGTTAAACCACTTAGACAAGGCAATCTAAGCCATTGCGGTGCTTGCTAAAGGTTGTTAAACCACTTATACAGTGGAGTAACTATTGGAAATACTAATATGGGGATGAATCAATTTTTATTTTCAATTGTTATGTTTACCAGTTAAGATTCTTCACAATTATAATCAGAAAAATAAATAATGAAAATTTTATTATGAATAAATGAGGACACCAATCCTCTTTTACAAAAGTTTGAGTACAATGATGTTCGAGGGCTCCAACCCTTCAATCTTCCAGGCTCGAACCTGTTGCCAAGCTCCAACTTGGGCTTTTATGAGGCTCCAACCTTATTCTTCTCAAGGCTCCAACCCCTAGGGCACCAACCCTTCAGCCTTCTTAATAAAAATGAATAAGTGACTTACTTGAATTTCTCCACAAGTCTCTTCCATGTTCAATACTTCATTTTTCCAATAGCTCCAAAACAGTTAGTGCTTCACTATCAAGGTTTTCAATCTTCAATTTTATTTAAGCCTCCACCACTCCAAGTCTGAATTTTTGACTGCTTATGCCTTCACTAGATGATCACCTAAAACTTGATGATGTCACCACATTCATTCCACAATTGTATCTTCACTCGCTTATTATACCAAATCCTCCAAAGTGTCACTGGTTAGAAGGTTGAATTGTATCATTGGTATAGGTCAAAATCATTTTCTAAAGAGGATCCAAACTACTGAATACTTTCAAGTTTTCATAAATCGAAAAGCCTAGGGGATAGGTAGTTTTCAAGAATGTCTGAGCCTTATCGTGAGCTGCTCTATGCTAGATCGAACCTTGGTCCTGTAGCTATCTCTCCTTCACAAAAAGTCTAATTATATCTCATTCCTCCACACTTTTATCATTGGTCAAGGCAATAGAGGTCTGAAAGTTGTATATACCAGTTTTGAGGTATCTGAGCCACCAATACAAAGGTCTGAAGTGTTGTAGATGGTTCAGGGTTCTGTCCAGTACTCTGATGATCAGGTGCTCAAAATTATGCTCAAAAATGATTTTTTTCGGAATGGTGTGGAACCTAAACAATTGCGTAGATCTCGTCATTATAAATCTGGCGCAACTCGTTTCACAGAAAACCGACACTGTATGCTCCCAGAAACAAGATCTGTTTATTTTCCCAAACAAGAAAATTTTTCAAAAATGGCAGCTGACAGGGAAAAAAATTGGGCCAGTGGTAGGCTATCACGTGGCCTCTTCTGTTTGGTCGAAAGGTAATTTTTTTTAACCTATCAGGCTTTGACACTTGTCAAATTTCTATTGGCTCTAGTTTGGGTGAGTTTGATTGGTTGTAAGATGGCCAACCACATGCGGCCTCATGGCCCAACCAGAGGTCACCACGTGGCAGCATGGGGGCCACCAAAAATTGGTTAAGTCCAAACTGCACCTCTGTGGGATTCGACATAGTGATCTCCTTTGTAACAACACTAAGCATTACCAATCAGACCACCATTGTTCCTTATTAAACATTATGGAAGAAACATTAATTAAGGTGTGTTATGGTGGAATATGGATGTAACGGGTTGGGGCTAAACGTAAGGGGCAAGGGCTTTACCCCGACCCCCCCAAAACAACACACCAAATGACCCTTTGCTGGAATCAAGGGAATGACAGAACCACCACCCTTAACTTCCCATGGTGACGCCATATGATACCCAGCTCTAACTGCCACCAAACCGCCAGTTTGTAAGCCGCCGCACTAGCTACCACCAAAGTCACATATGTGAGCGCTAAGGCCCTAATTGTTGATGGTTAGTTAAGCGCTCGACCTTTTTTTATATTAAAAAACATTTTAATGTGGAAATACATTATGTTTAGTTTTTCGGACTTAAGGAATCATTAGGCAAATTAAGGTTTCGACAATTTCACTCAGAATTCTGAAAAATTGTCACTTCATTAGCCGAAAATGGGGCGAAATTGTAGGACGGGTCCAAGTTTTGGGGAAATTGTGGAGCAATTAGCAGGAAAACTAGGGAGGCTCATAACTTCTTCATTTTTTAACCAATTTCGGAATATAAAGAGGATAGATGAGCATTTTTTGGGAATAATGGAGTCGATGGAACAAGTTTTGAAGCCATTTGAGCACTGTAAATGTATGTAATCACCATTTTGATCATAATGAAAGAGGGCCAAGCCATTGGAAGTTGGACCAAAGAGACGTAGCCTAGGAGGGGTGAACTCCTTCATCAATTGTTGTTATGCAGTTATTTTATGGTGTGGTTATTTTTATTGTGTATTTTTCTGTTGTTTATGTTATTTCAGAGTTTAATTCATGCTTTATGTGTGTAAAATTTTAACATAAAAGCCCTCAGAAACCTAGTTTTAATACTTGTAATTTGCAAACCCCCAAGCACAATTTTATTAAGATCTCATACAGATCAAGTTTGGTATCATAGTTTTGGTTTATTTGTGTTGTGAGGATTTAATTTGTTTGCAAGTGTATGTGATGCTTACAATATTGAAGCTCAAAAGAGGCAAAGGAAATCTTGTGGTTGCAAGTCCTCAAGTTAGGTCAAGGACAAGGAGAGCAATTTTACCACAATCTCCACCACAAATTCTTCCTCAAATTGTAGTTGAAGCTTCAGCAAGTGTGTCACATGAAGGAGAGCCTGAAAATATGTCAGAGGATGAAAAATACTTTAGGAAATAATTCTTTGATATGACAAGAATGGTGAAAGTTCTCTATGAGGAGAGAAGCAGAAGGATGCAAGGTGAGAGCTCAAATTCTCCAAAGGGAGGAAAGTCTTCAAAAGGAGAATAAGGAGATGGAGACAAGCCTCCAAAAGGTAATGAGAATGGTGAAAAACCACCTTTAACACCACCATTGTCCTCACCATCATCCTCACCACCATCTTCACCATCATCTTCTTCCATGATGATCCCTTCACAAACACCTCCATAATCTCCAAAAAGCCATGATAAAGCTCCATTTTTAAAGCATGCCATTAAGTTTTATTTTCCTATTAATGGTTGTTGAAGTTTGCAACAAGAAACAATGAAATTGGCATCCAGAAGCAACATGACAGCACCTACACTAGTGTGGGACCACAAGTCATGTAGTGATGGGTCCTAGCATTACATTAGTGTGAAATTCAATTTATTTAATAAATTGGATATGTGCCAAATTTAATTATCCCTTAATTAATCTAGACAATAAAATGTAATAGTATCTTGTGATCACTTGTAATAGTTAACTCAGTGTGATAAACTCAGTTAGCTCATGAATTTTGAGTTCAGGGTAGTTGGTGAGGCATGCAGAGTGATTCTATGTGTTTTAGAGTTCAAGTTGTAGTTAAGTGCATGAGTTTAATGCATGAGTAATCAGTTAACCCAGTTACGTGAGTTAAAGTCAGTTGGACTAGTTGTAACTATTTGTTGCACTAGTGAGAGATCAAGTGAATTAAATATTATTTAATTCAAAATCAATGATCTGCCATGCAACTGATGATTTACTATTAATAATTGTGTGCATTTCAGTTCCAATGGAGACCTAGTTGAGGAAAAGGTTAAAAGGAAGTTAACTATCAGTTGTGATATTAGCTGGCTACCCAGATGCAGTTAAAACACCACAGGATGCCCATGATACAATGATACTCATCACAGTTGAGGAAGGCTGAAATTCCTATGGAATGGGGATTTCATTACTCATGAATTGTGTGAGCAAGGCAGGATGAATATAGGCTAAGAATTGGCTAAGTGTTGGCCCGATTTTGTCTGGATCACTGTGAGATGATAAGCAGATTGCAAGAGACTTGTGAGAAGAGTGCATTGTAATTGTTTCACGATTCCTTGTGGAATATACAATATATGATAGAGGGGTTTTGAGTAGTAAGCTTTCCCCCGGAAAATATCTGTGTTGTGGTTTTATTTGATTCTTTCTTTACTTATTGTGATTGGCGATCGTGTTTATTTTCCACATTTGATTTGTATAAGGATTCAATATCTAGCTTTAGTACATTGCTTGATCGGATTTAATCCATTGATATACATATGCTTGTATAATTTCTACATGGTACCAGAGCACAAGAAATCACTATAGTGGAGGAGAAGCTGAGTTTGTGACTGAATATAATTCAAATTTGCAAAAGTACTTGGTGCGACATGTGAACCAAGATCGAAATGGCTTTCAATGGCTTCAGATTGGAGCATGCACTCGAGGGCAGCTCTAATTATATTGCGTGGAAAGACAACATGGATAATCTGATCATGGGTTGAGTACCACCCAACTATCTCATGTACGGTATTAAGATCTTTAAATGGCTATGACTTATACAGGCTTAAATGAGCACATTTGTCCACATAAACATAATTAAATGAACTGCACATAATGAAGAATCAAAAAACACATAAGAGAGCGATAGTCAACTGGTAATGGAGTTCACCCCTCCATCTCTTTAGGGCTACATCTCCGGATATGCTTCAATTGGACTATAGATCCTCTATATTCCTTCGTCAAAGTAAGCTTATTACATTCAAGCACTCTGGCCTAGCATTAGCCAAACACTATGGCTCTCAATGGCTAAGTATCCTCTCTTGTCTTCTCTCCCCCCTTCTCATGGCTTACATAAGGAATATATCTAGTTTTCCTCACCCACTCTCCAACAAGAGCATTAATTACAAGACCCATAATTGTAGGGCCTAACTACAAGAAAGGAAAAACAAAATCCATGAAAGTAGGACCTCCAAAAATCTCAAGTTCAATAAGGGAAAAGTATGAAAACCACCTAAAGACTTTCCAACCATGCTCCTTGATTCTCTCAACCTATAATTGAGCAAAAATAGAGAATTGGTGTGAGGTGGATTCTCACATAAAACAAATTTCCCTAATTAAATTAATATGTGAGACAAATTTCTCTCACAAATATGAATCATTCATAGCAATAATGCATGGGTTTAATAAAATGTATAATTAAATTCATAAGTATAATTTCACCCACTTAAATATGTGTCACCAATTTCAAATCAACATAGTGCAAATCTCTTCTTTCAGGTGCGAAGTTCCTTCCGGATCACACCTCCCCACAAAGAAACTTTTGGTCTCCAAAAGTATCAGCTTCAATCAACTCAAGTGTATGCAAATGTCTCTGAAAGGCACATTCCATCATGACTCCTTCACCTTACGTTCTTCAGAATCAGAACACAATGCCAACACCTGCAACTGTTGCAACAAAAATGCCTGAAAAGGCACATTCCTACAATATTCCTTCACCACAGTCCTTCATAATCAAAATGAAAAAGCCCACATCCGTTGAAAGCTGCAACCTGTAGCTGATCATACATGTTTACAACACTTTCCAAGAACTCATTGGTCAAGTTTACATACCAAAATGGCTTAGGAAATCGCCTCATTCAACCTGATTACAAAGAAGCCTACAAGGCTTAATGCACAAGAATACACCTCTCACTCTCCCTCACATAAGAGTGGCGGAAATAAGCCTTTTACAATGCCTCATAATCAACTTTACATCATGAATTTCATGGTGGCAACAATGGTCATTTTACATGGCATCCAACAATTTACATGCCAAATTTCCGATGCCAAAATATTATGGAAACTACAAGGTAATTTGATGTTCCTGTTGGCTTGAGGGGTCTTGACCCAGGTTTAGAGGTTAAGGTTTTCCAACAAACCCCTATACTACTGGCCCTTTTGGTAGTGACCTAATTGCGTAGGCCAAAGTCTCACCCGAAGTAGTATGGGAGGGTGTTGGAACCAGGTTTCCGCACCAGAGAGCACGTTAGTCAAGCATATCCAAGTTCGCAACCTACCAAGTTCACACAGGTCTATTCACAGGCTTTCACAGTATATTTAGTTAGTAACCACAATAGAGCTATTCAGATCTATTTGATACCTTCACATCCATGTGCGTACAGTAATTACGATATCATAAAACACAGATTATAACAGATGTACTCGTAGCTAAATAGAAACCATCATAGAACCCTTAGACAAATCACATATATAAATATGCATAACAAAAATATAAATACAATATAAGCAGATAACGTAAATGTATTCGCAACTCTGAACATATTCCAAAGGTTCAATTTAACAATAACACAACAGATCCCAATCACACAAGGATACTTCAACTATATCCACATATATTATCATTCAAACACAGTTACAATCTAACATAGCCTGCACACATAGCTAGCAGGATCCGCACATAGCCAGACTGAGGATCTCCGCACACACAGCCAACATGAGTCCTTACCCAAACAACATGAGACAGATCTAGCAATTCTCACTTAGCAACAGACTTAATTCTTGCCTACCGCTAGACCCAAAATTTTCATCTATTTATAATGACTTAGCCTACGTTTTCCCATGGTCCGCAAATCGTGGTTTGCAGACTCTAGGTCTACCCTTGACCCATTACAATGAATTATGGGATTTGACCCACCCCAAAACCCCTGCGTTAGACTAATTAATACCAAAATATAGAAAATTGTACAAAATTTGCAGCTTTAGGGGACTCGGTTCTAACAATCCCCCAAAAAAATCTTTTGACTCGTCACGAGTCACTGCAGTGGTGGGCTCTCCACCTTTGCTTGTAGTAGCTTGATTGCACCAACCAGCTCGGGCATCACCCCTTCACTTTGCGCAGCAACATTCTGAGCTATATCCACCAACTTTTGTGAAGTTTGTCCCTCTATGGCAACCGTAACACTTTCCAAACACTGGTTAAGTTGCTTTATTGCGAGATCAATGTCCTGGTAGAGCTTGAGGGCTTCATCAGCCCAAGGCTTGAGATGGTCACAAACGGTCCTCTTCTTCTAGCAAATCTCTTCAATTTCGTCTCTCAAGGTGTGGCTAATACGAAGCCGTGCCAACCGTTGAGTAGGGATCAGAGTAGGCATCGTGGCTTCCAACTGCTCAAACTATTCTTCCTTCTGTTGTAGCGCCTGATTGATCTCATGCAGGAGAGGATCACGCTGCACTTTGGTCCATAGATTCATTGTTGTTTCCAATAGCTCACCACCTTGAGTGATTTTTCATATGATAACATTTGTAGCCTCTATAACCAGCGCATCTCGCTAGGCCCTTACCTCTGGCGGTGTTTCTGGCTGCAACTTGGCCTGTAAGTCTATAATTTCTGCTCCATTTGCGTTTTGACTGCCTAGATCTCAGTTTTTAAGGCCCTTAATACTGTGACCAACCCCTCAATCTTGGCCTAGGGGGTGGCATAAGCTAGAATATCTTCAGAGACGTCTGCGCAGAGCCTACTGATGAGGTGCTCCAACTCTATCTACTACGCAGTAGCGAGGGTACATGCAGCCTGTACCTAGGACACTTCAGCATTTTTTTCTTCAATCATCTGCTCAGTTGTAGTGAGCTGCTGGTGCACTTGAAAATATTGATGATGGATTTCTTCAAACATGGACAAATGATGGACCTGCAATGGCTCATGCGGTAGGCAGGCTAGATCCAACTGCACCTCTGTGCAAGCCTGGACTTTAGCTCCTAATTCGGGTGGACTCAATATGAAGGCTACGCCTGGGATAGGGCAGAGGCAGTTTTCTGGCATACTAATTACTACGATGCTTGTTGCTATGGTCGACCTTACCTAGATCATGATAGTTTGCAAGGTATTTGTTTTGAGCTGCAGAGCCCGGAGCTCAGCCTAGAGTGTTTCCACCGTGGCTTTCTGTTGCTCTTCCAAAGTCAGCCATTTATCCTCGAAAGCCAAGGTGACCGCATCTGCGATATGCTCGATTTCATCTTCTATCAGTGCAACTCCCATGCCACGTTCCAGGAGGATGGCTCGTTGCTTCTTCCGCGGCCCCTTATCAGGGTCACCAGTCCATTTGGTACCCTAAGGGGAGTTAGCACCTCCTATGTCCAGACATGTTAGATGATCCAAAATAAATTTTATCATAGGTTATAATGTTTGAATAAAATAATTATTAATTTAAGATATTAAATTAATAATTATTATTCTAGAATATTTATTAAATCTTTGAGATATTTAGAAATAGAAATTTTTTATTAAAAAATAGGACTCTAGAAAAGAGTCGTTTCCTATGCTCTAAGTTAGGAGTAAAGTTAGTAGAATAGTTAGAAGCTCATTTAATGTAATTAGACACTTGTTATTTAATAAGTGATCCAAAATTAGTGGAAGTTAGGACATTGAGCTTATAAATAGCTCATTGCAAGAGTGATTGTGTTGTTCGGGTGTAAACTCTTGCATAATTCCAATGTAATTGTTTTCTTCCTGATTAATAAAATTACGTGTCTGAGGACACTTTGGCCATTATTGTGGTATCAGAGCAGTAATTGATAACCACACTTGGAAACTGGTTTATTTTCCTCCAAATGTTAAACCCATAGGATGCAAATGGGTTTACAGAGTTAAGTACAACCAAAATGGTGAACTTGATAAGTATAAAGCAAGACTTGTCGCTAAAGGTTTTGCATAGCAGGAAGGCATTGATTATGAAGAAACTTTTGCACCTACAGCTAAATGGGACACCATTAGATTAACACTTGCATTGGCCACTCAGAAAGGGTGGAAAGTTCATCAAATGGATGTCAAAAGCGCTTTTCTCAACGGGGACTTACAGGAAGATGTATATATGACACAACCACCAGGGTTTGAAGTTGAAGGGCAAGAACATAAAGTCTGCAAATTAATCAAGGCTTTATATGGATTAAAACAAGCTCCCCGCGCTTAGTATGCAAAAATGGATGAATACCTTCGCAAAGTTGGTTTTCATCCATTTTTTCAGACCAAGCGTGGGGAGCTTGTTAGAAAAGCTACAACTAACTGGAAAGTTAGAAAAGCTAAAGTTTGATGAGCTCTGCGAAATGTTGACTCAACATGATAAAACTTTTGGGAAGAAAAAGAAAGTTGGTGAAGATGTTTTTCTCACAGAGGCCAGTACTAGCAGCTCCTCAGCTGACAATTCCATAAACAAAGGAAAAGGTAATTTCAATCAAAATCAAGCAGCACAAGGTCGTGGTCATAGTCAACAGAGGAAACAACTCCAACAGAGGCTCCAATTCAGGCAGAAACAATTCTCAAGGCAGAGGCAACAATCAAAACAGAGGATACCTGCAAGGCACAAGACAGAATCCAGGGAGAGGACAATCTCAAAACAGAGGACAAAGCAGTGGTCGAGGACAGTCTCAAGGCAGAGGACAGTCTCAAAGAAGAGGCACCGATTTGAGTCAAATTGTTTGCAGGCCATGTAATAAAGCTGGTCATTATGTGGCAGATTGTCGCACATCTATCAATAAAATTTCTAAGTTTCAACAGCCTTCAGCACAATTTACAAATAATCAAGATCAAGATGATAATGACTCAGAATATGTCTTCACTTCTTCACCAGCAATCCAACTTTCCTCCTATATTAAGAGTGATTATGAAGATGCTTGGATTTTGGATTCAGGAGCGACTCAGCACATGACCTGTAGACGAGATTTCTTTTGGAACTTTCAAGAGTGCCATCTTAATTCCATCTTTCTAGCAGATGATACAAAACATACGCCTTATGGAAAAGGTGCAGTTAAAGTTTTTCTCCCTGACATTGGAGAAAAATTGATTTCCAATGTGTGTTATGTACCCACCTTTAAGAAAAATTTGTTGTCTTTGGTCATGATTCGACAAGTAGGAAATCAAATAATTATGGAATATGGCTAAGTTAAGATTAATTCAGTCAAAGAAAACTTCCAAACAGTAATGACAGGATGTGAAGACGGAAAACTGTTAAGGATGAAAGGGACAGTTATTCCAAGGCATTCTGATTTTGCAGGGGCAGTTACTACAGGAATTTCACCTATAATATTATGGCATGTAAGATATGGACACTTGAATTTTGATAGTCTTTCTCAATTGCAGAAAAAAGGGATGTTTAAAGGACTTCCATCTTTCAACAAGGAAAATGCAAAATGTGAAGCTTGCATTTATGGCAAACAAAGTCAAGAAAGTTTTCCAACAAGTACATGGCACACAAACAGGCTACTGCAACTAGTTCACAGTGATGTGTGTGGTCCACTACAAACTTCCTTAGGTGGTTGCAAATATTTCTTACTATTTATTGATGATTTCAGCCAAATGACTTAGGTTTATTTCTTGAAAAACAAGTCAGAAGCATTTGAGAAGTTTAAAATTTTTCAACAAATTGTTGAAAATGAAGCCAAAGAAAATATAGGTACTCTCAGGACAGATAATGGGGGAGAATTCAATTCAAATGAATTCAAAACTTATTGCAGTGAAAATGGCATCATAAGGCATCTTACAAATGTTTACACTCCACAGCAAAATGGCGTCGTAGAAAGGATGAATCGCACATTGTTAGGCATGGAAAGATCCATGTTAACTTTCAAAGGGTTAAGTCCAACATATTGGGTAGAAGCAATCCATACAGTTGTCTATCTAAGAAACAGATCTCCAACTACTTCTTTAGACGAAATCACCCCTTATGAAGCTTGGTTTGGTTTCAAACCTAAAGTTAAACATCTTGGAGTTTTTGGATCCATCTGTTATGCCTTAGTTCCCAAAGAAAAATGAACTAAGCTTGATTCAAGAAGTTTGAAATGAAAAATGACTGGCTATTCAGATGAAAAGAAAGGGTATCGTCTTTTGACAAATGGAAAATTTATTGTGAGCAGGGATGTCATTTTTGATGAAACAGAAAGTAAAAGTGCTGAAGAAATCAAAAATCTTCTTCACAAGTTAGAAACTAAGGGCAGTAAACGAAAAGGAAATATGCAAATTCAACCAACTTCACAAAATTGGTATGAAATTGATTTTCCTTCCTCTGAATTTGAGTCATCCAGTCCATCTACTTCAACAAAATCATCTGGGTCTTCTAGCAGTTCATCAGCATCTCCAAGAAACAGTAGTTCTTCTGACAGTGATTCTCCAAATTTACCACCTGAACGACGAACATCAGTTTACATTAATCCCCTTTACAATGATGGGAACTTCTCAGATTCTCAAACAAGTGAGCAACAACTTCCAAAATTGGCAGTTCAACTATTGAAATATGTAAAGCCTAATGAACAAAATAAAACAGGAATAAGACAGAAACACAGAAGTGAAGCAACTTTCGCCTTGCTAGCACATGATTTTACTGAACCTTCCACATTCAAAGAAGCAGTCAAACATAAACAATGGAAACAAGCCATGATTGATGAATATAGAGCAGTAATTGATAACGACACTTGGAAACTGGTTAATTGTCCTCCAAATGTTAAACCCATAGGATGCAAATGGGTTTACAGAGTTAAGTACAACCAAAATGGCGAACGTGACAAGTATAAAGAAATACTTGTCGCTAAAGGTTTTGTGTAGCAGGAAGGCATTAATTATGAAGAAACTTTTGCACCTACAGCTAAATGGGACACAATCAGATTAACACTTGCATTGGCCGCTCAAAAAGGGTGGAAAGTTCATCAAATGGATGTCAAAAGCGATTTTCTCAATGGGGACTTACAGGAAGATGTATATATGACACAACCATCAGGGTTTGAAGTTGAAGGGCAAGAACATAAAGTCTACAAATTAATCAGGGCTTTGTATGGATTAAAACAAGCTCCCCGCGCTTGGTATGCAAAAATGGATGAATACCTTCGCAAAGTTGGTTTTAATTGCAGTGAATCTGATGATACTTTATATGTGTGCCAACAAGGAAAATATCTGGTCATTCTCATTATGTATGTCGATGATTTGATCATCATAGGCAACAATGATGATCACATTGAACAGGTGAAAAAGGAATTACATGCAGGTTTTAAGATGACAGATTTGGGACTGCTTCACTACTATCTTGGAGTTGAAGTATTCCAACATCCACATCAGATCTTCATTTCCCAGACTAAATATGCAGCAGAAATTCTTCAGCAATTTGGAATGCAGGATGGTAAGCCTATCCTTACCCCTATGGAAGAAAACTTAAAACTTTCAAAATTTGAAGGGGGGGAAAAGGTGGACAGCACTACTTACAGATAGTTGATTGGAAGCTTGATTTATTTGACAACCACTCATCCTGATCTATCTTATGCCGTTAGTATTCTTTCACATTTTATGTAGGAACCACTAGACAACCACTGGAATGCATCCAAAAGAGTTCTTCAATATATCCAAGGAACAAAAGATTTTGGTATTCTTTACAAAAAGACTAAAAATTTTGTACTTGGTGGATTTTCAGATGCCGACTTTGCTAGCAGTATTGATGACAGGGCATCAACCTCAGGTTACTTAATGAACATGGGGTCAGTTGCAGTTTCCTAGAGTTGCAAGAAGCAAACTACAGTGGCCACCTCTTCAGCAGAAGCAGAGTACATGTCAGCATGGGAAGCAACATGTGAGATTGTTTGGTTACGTCGAGTTTTACAGGACTTGGGAATTCCTCCAGTAGAAGCTACTTCATTATTCATCGAAAATCAATCAACAATAAAGCTTGCCAAGAATCTGGTTTTCCATTCAAAGACAAAGCATGTGGACACCAAGTATCATCATATCAGATCTCTCATTGCAAAGGACGTCATCAAGCCAGTGTTTTTCCCTTCAGAATATCAGACCTCTGACATTTTCATGAAACCTCTTGGCAGAATAAAATTTACTAAGTTCAGGAATGAACTTGGTATTTGTTGTAATGTATCTTTGGATCATGGGGGGAATGTTAGATGATCCAATTTTTTTTTTTATCATAGGTTATAATGTTTGAATAAAATAATTATTAATTTAAGATATTAAATTAATAATTATTATTCTAGAATATTTAATAAATCTTTGAGATATTTAGACATAGAAATTTGTTATTAAAAAATAGGACTCTAGAAAAGAGTCGTTTCCTAGGCTCTAAGTTAGGAGTAAATTTAGTAGAATAGTTAGAAGCTCATTTAATGTAATTGGACACTTGTTATTTAATAAGTGATCCAAAATTAGTGGAAGTTAGGACATTGAGCTTATAAATAGCTCATTGCAAGAGTGATTGTTTTGTTCGGGGTGTAAACTCTTGCATAATTCCAATGTAATTGTTTCTTGCCTGATTAATAAAATTACATGTCTGAGGACACTTCGGCCATTAAGACATTCTGTGTCTGGACCTTCTGTGTCCAAATCCTGCTACGAGTCCTTCTGCGAGGTTGGTTACGCATCCTTCCCAGTACTTGTGCCCTACTACAAACCCTTCTTCAAGGTTGGTTCCATTTCCTTCCCTCTGTGTTTTCCCTAATGTGAATCCTTCTGCGTTGCTGGTCCCGTTTCCTTCCTCATACCCTGGCCCTGCTCTCCATTTTCTTTGGTGGTATCGAGTGGAGTGAAATTCATAGTGCTTGTCCCTGCAGTGCCCTGCGCACCTGATTTGAACCCAATCTTCCATTGGGGAGGCCAGGTTGCAATTAATCGGTCAATGTCGTCACCTACAACCATGTACAGGAGTGAGACCCATGCTTGATTCTCGTGACTTCTAATTTGGATGTTATGCATAGTTACCTGAAACGCTGCAATGTTCTTATATTTTTCATATACCGTGGGTGACAAATGCAGTCGAGAATTGATTGCTGTGACCAGTCCACTCTGGAATAGGACCCAAAAAACTTGATTGTCCTTAATCCATTGCGCGTCCTTGGAGTCACATAAATTTATGTAGTGTGCCCCTTCACACATATCGGGCATGATTTCAGGGAGGACCAAATCTTCCTGGGCTTCCCATGCGACCAACGCAATGAGAAGAAGCAACCATGAGTAGAAAAATGCGCATCCCTAATCCTAGGCTTCATGAACGTTTTCCAGGAACTCGTTGCATAGATATTGGGCCCAATTGAAGCAAACCCCCTTTTCGCACTAGCCTTCCAACTTAATGACATACACAAGGATGGTGGCATCATGGCATTTGCGCATCAGCTTGCACGCTAGTAATAACGTACCCATATGTGCCCTAGGGTCACTGATGGTGTTCATCATGAACCCTCAAGTGTTCTGCAACACATGGTAATCCTCACGCACTTTTTCAGTGATCTTCTACTCGTACTTCTTGCCGACGCACAACATAGGGTTCGAGCCTTCCATGAGGAGGCCAATAATTCGGTGAATCAACGTGACATCAATAGGGATTCGATCTTGGATCCACAAGCTACCATCATGGACCAAGGAAAGCAGTTGCCACACGAGTTGGTCTGTAATGTTGTAATGGCCAAAATGCGGCATCCTTAGTAGGTTCAAGAGCCCGGAACTAGCCAACCCATGCTCCCAACACATAGGGATGATCTGTATCCCATCGTCTTTCAATATCCTCTCGAGGTAAATCTCAAGTGTGAGCTGAGGGAAGGCCTCCAAATTGGCCAGGTCATGGTCGTCGAGTTTCACCTCATGAATCTTGCCAAAGGGTTCTTCAATGACGGGGACCTCGCCCGGAGTCAGAGGCATCTACAAAAATGTGCATAGGGCATCAAGATTCTTCGGTGTGTGTGTTGAGGGCCTGCAAGGCTGAACAAATGGTGGTAGCCAATTGATTGGTTCAGCTATCTGGGCCTTTTCTTGAGCAGACAGGGGTCTCTTTACTGGCCCAAGTGAGCTTGCCTGGCCCACCGCCCGCGGGGACTTCACATTGCGAGGTGAGGTGCAGGGCTTCATCCTAGCCCATTTCGCGGGTTTCCCTGATCCTTGTGCTTTTTCTTTCCCCTTCTTCTTGGAAGGAATCAGCATAGATATAACCTCTTCAGCCTCTAATTCGACTTCCACTACTTCCTTGGTTTCTTGTTTCGTCGAGGTCATAGGTTCTGAGGTTTGAATAGGATTAGTGGCCATCAGTCTAGCGTGGAAGATGAATTCATGGTTGCTACTATTAGAGGGTGTAGGATGCTCAGTCATGAACGGACGCAATAGACATAGAAACTCTTACAGTACAAACTTACCAAGGACAAACACGCAAAGCACAACCTATTCAAGAGATACATAACCCTTGTCCGATTTGTTAGCCACCTGTGAAATTTGTTATACCAAAAGGTGGTTAAAACTGTTTGGAGCCTTCAAGGAACAAATTTTATTGCTAAAAAGTGTTGGCTCTTGAAGACTTTTAAAGGCCTCATGCCTCTGTCCCAATCTTCATTACTGTGCCCATTCTACACTCAGAAATCTTGCTAATTCCCAAGAAAGAATACTGCTACAAGCACCATTTTCCTTTTCCCCCTTCTTCCAAAACTAACCTCATCTTTGCCTTTTCTTTTCCCATGAAATCCTTCATTTTCATGTTTTTCCCCTTTTCCCTTCATCAAAATCCCTTTGATAAGGTTTAAGACCCTTTCTTGCCTTATCAAAATCCTCAAACTCCTTTGTAAACCATTGGAAAGCTATAAAAATCATATTTTTTATATATATTATAGACTTAAGCCCCCTTGGGCTAAGTCTTTAATCCTTCACTTCCATATGCCCTGGTGTTGGAACCAGGCGCTGAGACATTCGGGCGCTCATCGCAATCGGGGGAAAACACAGTAACGCAAGCCTTTCCCTTTATTAAAAACCCTGATGCCGATTAGCCCTCTGTTCTATCTCCCTTGGTCATATTATCCTCCATACACCCAAAGGCCCTGCAGTCAGGCGCCAAGCCACATTGTAAATTAATTTTTTAAACCTTCATTTATATAAATTTGTCATTTTTATTATGTCCTAAGGTTTTCCACCAGTGCAAATTTCAAGTCACTCTCCACCGTCAATCTGATCTGCAGATCAATGACGCGCAATCCATCGTCCCGGTGGTCCCCGCCAGCCACTTACTGTTGCAAAACCAAGCGGATTTCATCACACTGATTTTGAGAGGGGGGTAGTTTTTTCTATTTCGAAGCGATTCCATAAATCAGCCAACACGTGTCTTAGGCCCATTTTCAAATACCTCCCTCATCGCGCGATAAAGATCAGACATGGACCCGGCGCGATATTGACATCCACCATCCGATCTGAGGCCGCTCATCCGACGGTGGTCACGCTTTGATGAAGCCCGTGTGATAACTCAAGGTATGATGCAATATTAAAAGCATTTCCACTGTCGATCTAATCTGCAGATCGATAGCCCACACTTCATCACCTTGATTCCTCGTCCAGTCATAATTTTCGGACCCGGGGTTTTATTTCGCCCTAATTTTATGAAAATATGAAGTCCGGATGTGTTCTATAACGTTTTTATTGTGGGATCTCTATCGTTGATTGCTTGGGCCACTCTCATCCAATGGCCCATGATTGTCCTGATTCCCGATATTGATTTTTGATCATTTTTGCCCGAAACAGAGGTTTTAACCCATTTCTCCGTTTTTCCAAAAACTGACTCCTCCGCTTTGACTTTTTGCCTCCGCTCCCGATTGTCTATCTCTGCACGATTGACGGCTCCGATTTAATTCCTTTCCAGTTTCCTTTTGACCCCCTCTAATCAATCTTAATCGTTGAATGATGCCATCCAATGGCCACACTCTCTCCACATGTCCTTTTGAAGCAGTAAACCTATATATGCAGGATTTCATAATGTTTTTTGTATTTTGCAAGGTTTAAAGGTTTTTCTGCTATGATCTGAAGAAAATTCAGAGGCAGAGGGGGAAGATCCTCCCGCCTTCGATTCACCAGAGGAAATCATTTGCAGGTTTCAAATCCACGTTTTGTCAATGTTTCATGATGCATTGATGCCATATCATCCTTGCGCAGCCCTACGCACCAGCAAAACATAGTAAAGCAGGCAAAAATTAGAGAATATCAATGTGGAAGACAGGAACACACCAGAACATGAGATTGAGGACATTTTTGTGGGGATCACGGCTAAGATGGGTTATCAAAAGCCTAATCCCCCAATTAAAACACAGTTTGAAGAAAATCTTAAGTGTTTTATCTACAGGAAAGCATCCACCGCCACATTCGAGGCAAATTGATTCCTCCCAACTACCACGATGACACCTGTGCCTCAAAGAATTCAAGCAGAGGCCGAAGTTATTGATCAAGACCAAATATCTGCCTCACAACCCAGCCAGAGAGTAAAAATCTACAAACAAACTCAATGATAGAATATCAGTAGAGTTACTTTGCATCACACAGAGCCTCGAAGGTCAAAAGGAGCTCCCACTGACCTTAAAATATTTATGAAAATCATTTAATACAGAGGAAACCTATGTAAGTTTCTTCATCGAGCCCCCAAAGGCTGAGAAGCCATTAAGTTTGTATTAATTATCTCTAGAGATCTTTTATCAGATCTCACCTCCTCATTCTTCTATAAATACTACTGCAGAAGATGAGAGAGGGGTTGGTTGATGTAGTTGCTGAACATGGAAATGTAATTGAGATTGAGACTTCTATCTGTAAATAGTGTTCACTGGCTCTTGGAGCTCTGCTTGTGATAGATAAGTTAGGCTGAGATGTGTAGACGATTGCTAAACTAAAGCATTGGACTTAAAGCTGTAACTGGTTTAGAGCATGAATACAAGCTGATTTATGGGATCCTGGTCTATGTTGACGGTGATTTTTTTCTCATTGTAACTTGCTATTTTGTTTCTGTTTTCACTGTGTTTCATATTCTCTTATAAAGAACAACATGCACAGAGTTAGGACCTACTATATATCAGTACCCTTCTCTGACTAAAAATCTTTATTTACATGTTTTCTTCCAATCTGTGTTATTTAGGAATGGATTAATTCAGTTTAAGCATAGGAATGCTGGCGTTCCCTCGTCTTATTGCCTTAGATGAATATTATTGTTGAATGTTATGTTCAGTATTAGTTAAGTAGAGATGAACTAAGGAAGATATGGTGTGCCCTGGTCCTAGTTTTATCCCCAAAGACTGTCTGAATGTTTCCCTTGGAATGTGTTAAAAGCTGGATAGTTTAGAAGTACTTACCAGATGTTAGGCCATTTTGTGTTATCTTTGTGTTTGTCTTGAAAGTAACCAAGTAAAGCAGAGCTAGGATAGGATTTGTGGTGAGCCCGACCCGCTAGTTTCTACTCCAACAGTTGCCTTCGAGTTTCCCTCTATTTTAAAATGTTTTCTATTGAAAGTGTATCAAAGGCTGGCTATTTTAAAAGTACTTACCAGATCCTAATTTACTTTCATGTTTTTCTTAAGTGTATGTCAAATCTGGCTAGTTTAAAATTTCTTACCAGATCTTGGGCTGCTCTTTGTTCTGCATCTGTTTAATTTCCCTTCTTGTTGTATCATTTCATTCCATAAATCAAACTTTAAAGAGATCCTTAGACATAGATGACTTGCCCCATGGACCACTCTTGCCTCTTGCTGCTTCAATTAAACCCTATTATGACTCCATAGCCCAATGGAATAAAACCTGTAGTTATCTATCTTTGTGGCCAAAGCTTGTTCTATTTGCTTGCAACTTCTCACCTTTGAAACTCTTTACATTTAGGACTTTCCACCTCAAACAGTAATCTTTCTCAACCATCCAAAAACAAAACCCTTGGCCTTCATAACTAGCCTAATATCATTACCCAAAACTTCAAAGACAAATCCATCTTTGCACTTATTGGAGAGATCCCTCTCCAGATTCTAGGAGGTTTCTCCCTGTGGTCGGACTTTTGCCAATCTTGCTGATTACAGGGAGCTAACATTTCTGGCGACCATACTGGGGACCGAACCCAGAATCATTTGCATTTTAAGGTAACCATAGGATATCAGAGATTCGTTTCAAAGAACCTTTGCTATATTAACTAGCTGGGCCACCAGCAACTAACATTTCTGGTGACTCCACTGGGGATCGAACCCAGAATCTCTTGTTGCCCTTAAAATTTCATATAAACCTAGTGAGTAAAAGCAACCTTTTCAAGCATTACCAAGAAATGGTAATCATGATGAAACTTGTTTAAATCAGTGACAAACTAGGCAAACCCTAGGATTCTCATAATACTTTATCTAACCTTGAAAAATCAACTAGCTTAGCAATAAGAGTACACTGTCTTTGTCTCATAACGTAGCTAAGTTTTGAAACAGAGTTAGGATATTATTAGAAACCACACAACTGAAAAATAACTCAGAAAAACCAAAAATATTTCCGATCGGTATCCAATAAACATGGTAGTAGACCATAAAACCTTTTACCCCTGAAAAGGAGCTAAAAAATTCCACTTGGCGACTCCACAATCCTGAACAGACCTCAAGACTCCACTGGGAACAACCCTTATCATTGTAATATCATTCAAACTTAGTTAGAGGACTGTAGGATTAAACTTTGTGCAAACAGATTAGTCAACCTCTCAAAGATTGTCATACCTGGTTGAACTTTTCCTATTTATTTGGGTCTGAAAACACAACATAGTGGCTCCTAGAAAGATTCACACTAGAGCCTATCCTGACCTTGATCCACCTGAGATAGTTGATAACCTAGAAAGTATTCTTAGGAAGTCTCCTAGGATTAAATTATCAACTGTTTTCAGATCATCCTTGAGAGCTAATTCAGTCCCTAAAAATCTTTCAGCTCTACAACAATCACAAGTTGACTTAGTAAACCCCTTTAGAACTAGGTCTCTTGGCGATTTAGATCATTTAGATTCTAAGTCTTCACTTTCATCTCCTGAAACAAGTCAACATCCTGGTAATAGAGAAACAACACCTCCTGATTTACATTTCCTTTACAATGCAGGTGTCTCTTATCCAAGATCAGCTCAGCAATATATTCCTGGTCCATCCACTTCTGCTCACCCTACATCCACTGTTCAAACCACTCCACTTCAGCCCACTTTCCATTTTGTTAATCCACCTCTTGTGAATCCACCCCCACCACATATCATGGCAACATGGTATGCTCCCTTATTCCTTCTTGTACCATTAGTCAATATTCCACAGGACTATCAGTCCAAAATTCCATTATATGATGCTAGAAATGCTACTACTACATCACAACATGTGGATAAGATGAATGACTACTTTGATAGAAATGAAATTGATGATGATTCTATCAAGCTTAGATTATTTGCTCAAAGTCTGGGGGGAGAAGTAAGAAAATGGTTTAAAGGCTTAACCCCCCATAGTATCCATGATCTCCAGACCTTCCATCAAACATTCTTAAACAAATGGGAAGTAAAAAAGAATCCTCTCCAAGTCCTTTCTGATTACAACAACCTCCACAAAAACCTAGGGGAAAGTGCACAAGCTTATTGTACCAGATTCAACAGTGTATATAATGCACTTTCCCTAGATCTAAAATCTCCATAAGGCTCAGCTTTAAACAAGTTTCCTGAAGGGTTTGACCCAGAGATGGCCTATCAGCTGAGGGAAAGAGATCCTGCAACTCTTGAAGAGATGCAAAAGGGTGTTGTTTCTGTGGAAGTCAACTTGATGGAGAAGAGAGCAAGAATGAAAAATGAAAAGAGAGTATCTTTTAGAGAGGAATCCACACCTTCTACTTCCAGCTCAAATATGGAAAGAATGATGGAGGAGATGATGAAGAAAATGATCATCCTTGAGAGAGTGCAAGCTAATCAAAACCAAATTGCTCCTCAAAACAAAAACGAGAACCAGAATCAAAATTTTAGAAGGAACCAACCTCCAAACAGACCTAGGGAAGATGATCAACAGATCACTCCTCCCTTTCATCAAAAATATGTAACTGAGGTTGAGGAAACATATGAGATAACAGAGGAAGATGATATCAACATGTTGGGGGTAGATGATGATGACTTTGAAGTCCATTATGATAGAAAACAAGGTCTCTATACACCTTATGATGAAAAAAGAGATGATGATGAAAGTTATTATCAAGACATGGAAAATGTCATCATAGAGTCTCAAAGAGAATATAAACTTAGAAGAAAAACAAGTCAACAAACTCCCAACACCAAAACCTCTAGAAAATCTGCACAAAACAACACTACAACCAAGCCTAAAGTTGTCAAACAGAAGGAAAAAATAGTGGCTGTGAATTCTGATAATGGTAAAGAGAAAGGCACTCAAAACATTACAAAACAGAGAGCAGACCTTAGTAGTACTAACACTTTAGCTAGTACTCCTATTAAAACCATTTTTTCAGAAATAAATAGGACAAATCAGCAAATCAATGTTGCTGATAGAGTGGCAGCTAATAAGGCCAAGATCAACACTTTAAAGAACCAAATTCCTTTCAGCCTAGAGCAAGAAATTTCAAATATCAAAATCTATGTTCCCCTGACTAAGTTAGATGCCTAGCATGTATATAGGACCCAAATTTTTAAGGCTTTAAAAATTGAAGAGAATGACGACATTGTCAATCTTAATGATGACCAACCAGAGCTTATTTTTGGTCCTAAGATTGAAGGTAAATATCAAGAGGGACCTGTTCCTCCCTTTTATGTGAGTTTAAACGTTCATGACAAAATTTTGCATAACGCCATGCATGATTCCGGGGCTTCTCATAATTTAATGCCTAAAGATGTAATGGAGAGCCTTGGTCTAGAAATCACCAGACCTTATAAAGACCTGTACTCCTTTGATTCCAGCAGAGTAAAATGTTTAGGATTAATCAAAGACCTCTATGTTAACTTAGCCCAGATTCCAGCCAAATGCTTAGTAATGGATATTGTTGTGGCTAATGTGGCCCCAAAGTATAGAATGCTATTATTTATATTGTGGGGGGCTAAGTTACAAGAGACTATGCAAATGGACATGACCTATGCGACTATCCCTGCTTTCAATCAAACTAGAAGATTGTACATGGAATCCCATATGCAATACACAGTTACAAGCCAATACAGACCACAAAAATCTCCTCTGTATTCTGTAAATACAAGCTTTGATTCTTTTATTATGTTTAACGATGAAACACTTAGTGAACAAGTCACTTTAACAGGATTAATGGCCGATAGGGAGAAAGAAGAAGACAACGTAGGAGTGTCAAAAAAGTTTGCTACATTTGAAAACGTTAGCAAACCAAACAAAGGTCTTGAGCTACAAGTCATGTGTCCATTGCTCTTAAACCTTGACAATCAAGAAATCAATCCTCAACACAGCGGAAAGCCTGAGGAGTTGAAACAATTACAACTAAGTGCTGATATTCCACAACAATCAGGAAGCACTTTAGTTGAAGAGGACAACCACCAAATAGATGAGACTGATAACATTCCTCTGTGGGGTATGTATTCTGAAGGGTCATGCATCAAAACGAACGCTGGTGCAGGTGTCTAAATTTCCAACACTGAAAACAACCACACAGAAAGAATTTCTTTTAAATTAAACGTTCAGTGCTCCAATAACATAGCGGAATACGAATCCCTTCTCCTAGGCTTACGTTTTTTGAAAAAGTTAGGAGCCAAAAGAATCAATGTGTATGGGGATTTAGAGTTAGTCATTAAGCAAGTCAATGGGGAGTATAAAGAAAATCATCCCAGACTTAGGGCCTACCAAAACGATGTCATGGACATTTTTAAAACTTTTGAGGAGTCCAAACTGATTTTTTTCCCAAGGAAGAGAAACATCGCGGCCCACAATTTAGCCTTTGTAGCTAGAACATGCTTAACGCCATATGAAACCAAAGACTGCACAACTCAGATAAAATTTAGACCAGCCGTGCCTGATAACGAAAAGTATTGGAAGGTGTTCGATGGATACAAACAAATAGAAGACTTCATGCAATTCAGAAATGAATTCGAACTAAACAGTTCAGACCCAAACTATGATACAGATTGCAGTGAAGAAAATTTTCTTGGTGAAGAAGAAACATCTCCTGAGCTTGTCAATATTAATATTCTATCCAGGAAACTTAAAAACAAAACAGAATTGAATGCAGAGTTAGAAACAGAGGAGTTAGAAACTCTGCACTCTAAAAATGAAAGTTTTCCAAGTGGTCTGGCACCTTTAGAGGAGTTGTTCAATTTTAACGATGTGGCCAAGAAGCCAAAACTAGAACCTGTAGAGACTGAAGTGGAAGAGTGCAATATAGGCAGTGAACTTAAACCAAAAATGATTAAAATGTCTAAAACTTTGCCAGCTCACATTAAACTCAAATACATAGATCTGTTTAAAGAATTTTCTAATGTCTTTATGTGGAGTTACGAAGATCTTAAATCCTATGACACTAAAATAATACAGCACAAAATTCCTCTCAAGTAAAACCAAAAACCATTTAAATAGAAACTGCGCAGAATAAACCCTGTTCAGTTGCCTTTGGTTGAGAAGCAAATTAGGAAAATGTACGATGCTGGTATTATTGTCCCTATTAGATATTCTGAGTGGGTGTCTAATATGGTGTCAGTTAGGAAGAAAATTGGAGAGATCAGGCTTTGTATAAACTTTAGAGACTTAAAAAAAGCTTCATTAAAAGACAACTACCCTTTATCTAAGATGGATCATATTTTACAAAGGGTGGTAGGGTCTAGAATAATTTCTTTGCTTGATGGCTACAATCAGATCGTAGTTCACCCTGCTGATAAATTAAAGACAACCTTTACTACACCATGGGGCACTTTCATGTATGTGAAAATGCCTTTTGGTCTAATGAATGCTGGAGCAACGTTTCAAAGAGCCATGGAAATAGCATTCTCGGAAGAACCGGGCTACTTCATCATTATATACCTGGATGATGTCACTGTGTTTCCAAAAACAGATGAAGAGAACTTAGAACATTTAAGAAAAGTTTTCGAGAAATGCAAAAAGTTTGGAATATCTTTAAACCCTAAGAAGACACTATTTGGTCTCCATGAAGGTAAACTTCTTGGGTACATTATTTCAGAAGAGGGTATTAAGATAGATCCAAAGAGGATTTAGGCCATATTGCAAATCTCTCATCCTCGAAACATCAAGGAGTTGCAATCTTTCATTGGAAAGATTAACTTTTTGAGAAGGTTCATCCCCAACTTGGCTGAGCTTCTTAGAAATATCATGAACATGTTGAAGAAGGAGCATGGGGTAAAATGGATCTTGGAAGCAAAGAAATCCTTTGAGCTGAAACAAGCGTTAACCAAAACACCGGTTCTAATAAGTCCTGATTTTTCAAAATATTCTTATATTTTTTTGTTTGCATCAGAACATACCATAGCTACTGTACTTTTACAGAAAAAGCCACAAGGACAAGAGCAGCCTATTGCATTCTTTAGTAAGGCATTGAGGGATGATCCTTTGAAGTATAACATTATGGATAAGCAAGCTTTTGCTTTGGTTAAAGCTTTGAAAGAGTTCAGAGTATACATCCTTCACTCACACATCATTGCCTTTGTCCCAAATTCAGTTGTTAAAGACATTCTAACACAGGACCCAGATGGTAAGAGAGGTAAGTGTATTGTTGTTATCCTTGAATATGATTTAGAGATAAAACCCACTAAAATCATCAAAGGCCAAGGTCTAGCTAGATTAATGGCTGAATCAAATTTTGAAGTTCTTGATATTAATATGATTGATGCTTTGGATGATCAAGAGTAAATCTCAACTCCCATTGTTGAAAACCATTTTATGAATTCCTCTTAGTATGCTAATATAATTTATGTTTTGCTTAATTTGAATGCACCTCCTGGTTTGACAAAAACAAAGGCAAGGTTATTAAAGTTAAAAGCTGTAAACTATTGCATTATAGATAAATGTCTTTATTGGAAAAATGCAAGTGGTGTATTGCTTAAATGTTTGCCTGAGTTTGATGCAGAGAAGGTTAAGAACCAGTTCCATGAAGGAGAGTGTGGAGGTCATTTGTACTGGAAGACAACAGGCAACAAAATTTTGAGGGCTGGTTTCTATTGGCCTACTCTTTTCCATGATGTGCACAAGATGATCATAGCCTGTCATAAATGTCAAATTTTTGAAGGCAAAAGAAAACTGCTACCCCTACCTTTGCATCCAATCACTGTTGAAGCTCCTTTTCAATAGTGGGGACTTGACTTCATAGGAGAAATCCATCCACAATCTTTTGCCCAGCATAGATGGATTCTCATTGCCATAGACTATTTCACTAAGTGGATAGAAGCCATACCTTGTAGGCAGGCCAATGATTCTGTTATCATAAAATCCATAGAGAATAATATTATCTCTAGATTTGGCTGTCCTACCAAGATTATCACTGATAATGCAGCAACGTTTGGATCAAAGAAGATGGTTGAGTTTTGTCACAGATATCAGATAACATTGGTGCATTCCATGGCCTATTACCCTCAAGGTAACGGACTTGCAGAATCCTCAAACAAAATTTTAGTGAACATAATCAAGAAACTATTGGAGGACAACAAAAAGTCTTGGCACACAAAGCTAGTTCATGCACTTTGGGCTGACAGATTGACTTTGAAGAAACCTATATGTATGTCACCTTTCCAGCTTGTGTATGGTAATGATGTAATTTTTCCAAATAGCCTTGGTGTACCAGTGATGAAGTTGATTCAAGAGTTGCAAACTGAAGGAAATGACATGATCAGAAGAATAAATCAAACCATTCATCTTGAGCAAACCAGAGAGGACGTTTATAATAGAGCATTACAAAAGCAGGACAACATTAAAAATCTTTTTGACAGAAGAACAAAGGCCAGCAATTTTAATATTGGGGACAAAGTTTTGAAGTGGGACTCAAGGAGGGAAGACAAGGGCAAGCATGGGAAATTTGAAAACTTATGGCTTGGCCCTTACTCTATCCATTCAGCTGCAGGTAACAATGCATTTTTCTTGAAGGAGTTGAATGGATCAGAATTTTTTGGGGGTCCTATCAATGGCAGGATGCTCAAACATTACTTCTCTTGATCCATGTTATGTTTTGAAGGCCTTTTTATCTTTTTCTCATGATAAATACTCCACCCATCATTGCATTCAAAGTTATAAAAATCAAAAGCACAAAAACAAAGAAAAGAAAGAAAAAGGGCAGATTGTGAAAACAAGAAAGGTATAGCCCCATACCAAAAAAGAGAAACAAATCTGAAAGTGTGCAAGCTCAAAATGCCACTCCTAAAAAACACACTTCTAGTTAGTCAAACAACCTAACCTTGACTAATTAGCTTTAAATTTTCTGTTGATAGGATAGCGAATTCGATTTGCCAAACCGTTTAATCTTGGCTTATCAGTAGATAGTTTAGGATAGAAATTAAAGGTTCAAACATGCTCAAAATCTGAACCTAAGTTTCAAAGAGAAAATGACTCAAATCTGTTTCAAATGTTGAGTCAAAAGATGTAAAAAATCTGGTTCCAATTAATTCAAAATCTGAACCAGTTGATCAAAGAAAGAACAACTCAAACAAAGGTCAAAACAGAGCTGAAGAAAGAGAAGGCAATGCTTAAAATTTCAGACCTTATGCCTTCTCCATTTTTGTTTTAATTTTCTGCAAAATAAATGTCTATGTGTAGCTTGTTTTTATGCCATAGATCACAGCAAGTCAAACAGCTTAATCTTGACCTAACTGTTTTTAAATTTATGTTGTAGAAATGTAGAGAATATAAATCTGTTGGACAGTTTAATCCCAACAGACAGTAGATTAGGTAGAGAATCATATGGGCTCAATTGTTTAATCTGATTCCATGGAGAAATAAGGAGTAGAAATAGATTAGTTATCCTTCTTTCAAAAGAATAAAATGTTGTGAAAGGGTTTGCCAATCCAAGTGCACTCTAATGAAGAAAAAATGTTAGATCAGTAGGATTGGGTAGGTAGAAAGATTGTATTGATGAAGATCCATTGTTTTTATGGTTGCTAATATGTTTTCAAAACAAGATCATCCCAGCAAAGGAAGGGCAGCCCAATGGATGAGGCAACTGATCAGCCTCCCAGAGAATCCAAGTCTAAAGTTCTTGATGCCTTCAAGAAGGCACCATCCCAAAGTGGAGCCACACTGTTAGCCACCTGTGAAAATTTTTATACCAAAAGGTGGCTAAAACTACTTGAAGCCTTCAAGGAACAAATTTTATTGCTAAAAAGTGTTGGCTCTTGAAGACTCTTAAAGGCCTCATGCCTCTATCCCAATCTTCACTGCTGTGCCCATTCTACACTCAGAAATCCTACTGATTCCCAAGAAAGAATATTGCTGCAAGCACCATTTTCCTTTTCCCCCTTCTTCCAAAACTAACCTCATCTTTTCCCATGAAATCCTTCATTTTCATGTTTTTCCCCTTTTCCCTTCATCCAAATCCCTTTGATAAGGTTTAAGACCCTTTCTTGCCTTATCGAAATCCTCAAAATCTTTTGTAAACCATTGGAAAGCTATAAAAATCATATTTTTTATATATATTATAGACTTAAGCCCCCTTGGGCTAAGTCTTTAACCCTTCCCTTCCATACGCCCTGGTGCTGGAACCAGGCGCTAAGCCATTTGGGTGCTTATTGCAATCGGGAAAAAACTAAGTAACACAAGCCTTTCCCTTTATTAAAAACCCCGATGCCGATTAGCCCTCTGTTCTATCTCCCTTGGTCATATTATCCTCCATACACCCAAAGGCCCCGCAGTCGGGTGCCGGGCCACATTTTAAATTAATATTTTAAACCTTCATTTATATAAATTTGTTGTTTTTATTATGTCCTAAGGTTTCCCTCCAGTGCAAAGTTCAAGTCACTCTCCACCATCAATTTGATCTGCAGATCGACGGTTCACAATCCATCGCCCTAGTGGTCCCCTCCAACCACTTACTGTTGCAAAACCAAGCGGATTTCATCACACCGCTTTTGAGAGGGGGGCAATTTTTTCTATTTCGTAGCGATTCCATACACCGGCTGACACGTGTCTTGGGCCCATTTTCAAATACCGCCCTCATCGCACGATAAAGATCGGACATGGACTCGGCGCGATATTGATGTCCACCGTCTGATCTGAGGCCGCTCATCCGACGGTGGTCGCACTTTGATGAAGCTCGTGCGATAACTCAGGGTACGACACAATATTAAAAGCATCTCCGCCGTCGATCTGATCTGTAGATCAATAGCCCACACTTCATCACCTTGATTCCTCGTCTAGTCATCATTTTCAGACCCGGGGTTTTATTTTGCCCTAATTTTATTGAAAATCTGAAGTCCGAGCGCATTGTATAAGATTTTTATCGTGGGATTTCTGCCGTTGATCGCTTGGGCTGCTCTCATCTGACGGCCCATGATCGTCCCGATTCCCGATCTTGATTTTTGATCATTTTTGTTCGAAACAGAGGTTTTAACCCTTTTCTCTGTTTTTCCAAAAACTAACTCCTTCGCTTTGACTTTTCACCTTCGCTCCTAACCGTTAATCTCTACACAATCGACGGCTCCGATTTAATTCCTTTCCAGTTTCCTTTTGACCCCCTCTAATCAATATCAACTGTTGAATGATGCCATCCAACAACCACGCTCTCTCCACATGTCCTTCTGAAGCAGTAAACCTATATATGCAGGATTTCATAATGTTTTTTGTATTTTGCAGGGTTTAAAGGTTTTTCCGCTATGATCTGAAGAAAATTCAGAGGTAGAGGGTGACGATCCTCCTATCTTTGATTCACCAGAGGAAATCATTTGCAGGTTTCAAATCCATGTTTTATCAATGTTTCATGATGCATTGATGCCATATCATCCCTGAGCAGCCCTACGCACCAGAAAAACATAGTAAAGCAGGCACAAATCAGAGAATATCAATGTGGAAGACAGGAACACACTAGAACATGAGATTGAGGATAGATTTGTGGGGATCATGGCTAATATGGGTTATCAAAAGCCTAATCCCCCAATTAAAACACAGTTTGAAGAAAATCTTAAGTGTTTTATCAACAGGAAAGCATCCATCGCCACATTCGAGGCAAATTGATTCCTCCCAACTACCACGATGACACCTGTGCCTCAAAGCATTCAAGAAGAGGCCAAATTTATTGATGAAGACCAAATATTTGCCTCACAACCCAGCCAGAGAGTAAAATCTGCAAACAAAATCAATGACAGAATATCAGCAGAGTTACTTTGACATCACACATAGCCTCGAAGGTCAAAAGGAGCTCCCACCGAGCTTAAAATCTTTATGAAAATCATTTAATACAGAGGACGCCTATGTAAATTTCTTCATCAAGCCCCCAAAGGCCGAGAAGCCATTAAGTCTGTATTAATTATCTTTAGAGATCTTTTATCAGATCTCACCTCCTCATTCTTCTATAAATACTACTGCAGAATATGAGAGAGGGGTTGGTTGATGTAGTTGCTGAACATGGAAATGTATTTGAGCTTGAGACTTCTATCTGTAAATAGTGTTCACTAGCTCTTGGAGCTCTACTTGTGATAGATAAGTTAGGTTGAGATACAAAGATTAACAAAACATTTGAAAACATTTCTTGGTTGACATCAATGAGGTGATTTATGGGATCCTGGTCTATGTTGACGGTGATGTTTTTCTCATTGTAACTTGTCATTTTGTTTCTGTTTTCACTGTGTTTCATCTTCTCTTATAAAGAACAGCATGCATAGAGTTAGGGCCTACTGTATATCAGTACCCTTCTCTGACTGAAAATCTTTATTTACATGTTTTCTTCCAATATGTGTTATTTAGGAATGATTTAATTCAGTTTAAGCATAGGAATGTTGGCGTTCCCTCGTCTTATTGCCTTAGCTGAATATTATTCTTGAATGTTATGTTCAGTATTAGTTAAGTAGAGATGAACTAAGGAAGATATGGTGTGCCCTGGTCCTATTTTTATCCCCAAAGACTGTCTGAATGTTTCCCTTGGAATGTGTTAAAATATGGCTAGTTTAGAAGTACTCACCAGATCTTAGGCCATTCTGTGTTATCTTTGTGTTTGTCTTGAAAGTAACCAAGTAAAGCAGAGCTAGGAGAGGATTTGTGGTGAGCTCGGCCCGCTAGTTTCTACTCCAACAGTTGCCTTCGAGTTTCCCTCTGTTTTAAAATGTTTTCTATTGAAAGTGTATCAAAGGCTGGCTAGTTTAAAAGTACTTACTAGATCCTAATTTACTTTCATGTTTTTCTTAAGTGTATGTCAAAGCTGGCTAGTTTAAAATTAGTTACCAGATCTTGGGCTGCTCTTTGTTCTGCATCTGTTTAATTCCCCTTCTTGTTGTATCATTTCATTCCATAAATCAAAGTTTAAATAGATCCTTAGACATATATGACTTGCCCCATGGACCACTCTTGCCTCTTGCTGCTTCAATTAAACCCTATTATGACTCCATAGCCCAATGGACTAAAACCTGCAGTTATCTATCTTCCTGGCCAAAGCTTGTTCTATTTGCTTGCAACTTCTCACCTTTGAAACTCTTTACATTTAGGACATTCCACCTCAAATAGTAATCTTGCTCAACCATCCAAAAAGAAAACCCTTAGCCTTCATAACTAGCCTAATATCATTACCCAAAACTTCAAAGACAAATCCATCTTTGCACTTATTGGAGAGATCCCTCTCCGGATTCAGGAGGGCTAGATCCTAGAATCCCAAAGTGGTTGAAACGATGTTTCTCCCTGTGGTCAGACTTTTGCTAATCTTGCTGATTACAGGGAGCTAACACGATCTATCCTTCTACTTATATAGCCGTGGGGATCGATCAACAGTTGGGTGAACCTCACTTAAAACTTACCATAAAGTAAATGGTAGAAAATCTTCAGAAATCGCCTCATTAAATGCCGGCCGCCCGCTCCTTTCAATGGTAACTTTTTCCTTTTACCCGATTTTATTTTTCCAATGGCTAGTTTTCGCACCTCTTGTGTGCTCAGCGCACCCCTACGCTCCCAGCGCACCTCCTACACTCCTAGTGCACCTCTACGCTTCCAGCGCACCTTCTATGCTCTGAACATGCTCCTGTGCCCCCCGCACACGCCTCCGGACTTCCATATATGCAGCCGTTCCTTGCGCATACCATGGTCCTTTCCATACTTACCTTACCTAGTGGACGTGCTCCACTCCATACAGCTACTCCGGCCATATAGTCATTTGATCCAATATTGTTTGAGGCGGCTACCATTGACATAGCCTGGTAACATATCACTGCACAGGGTAGCTAACCGAACAGCTCCGCCATCCGTGACTTCTTTTACCGTATAGGGACCTAGCCAATGCTGACGGACTTTCTCGGGTGTTTCGCAAACTAGATATCATACAACAAGACCAATTTTCCCTTTCACAAATGTCTTTTGTCGAATATGTCGATCATGCCATGCCTTATCTCGAGCCTTCTGAACCTGCTGATGGAAATTAGCAATGAAGCGATCTTCCTCCAATGCCACAAGCTGCGCTAAATGCTCCTCCATGATATTAGGCTCCGCCATGTTTGTAAAGGCTGCGATGTGCAGGCTAGGAGCAATATACTCCATGGGCATAACAACCTCCTTGCCATAGACCATTCGAAACGGTGTCTTCCCAGTCAATTTCTTGCAGGTGGTTCGATAAGCCCAAAGAACAGACGGGATGCGCATGTCCCAGTCGCTATGATCAACATTACAGACCTTAGTCAGTGCTTGCTCCAAAATTTTATTAAAAGCTTCTATCGCTTCGTTTTCCTATGGATGATACAAAGTTCTCTTCACGTGATGGATCCGAAATTCTTCCGTCAAGGCCTGTATTGTTTCATTAACAAAGTGCGTACCTTTATCACTCAATAAGATCTTCAGGCATCCAAACCTGGTCAGAATCTGTTCGAAAATAAAGTGCACAGTGGTATCGGCAATGCAATCCTTCACGACTTGTGCTTCATCCCATCTAGTTACATAGTCCATGGCAGTTATGATGTAGCGCACACCTGACCTCTTTCCTAGCGGGTTGATAGGCCCTATGAAGTCAATGGCCCACTTTTCAAATGCTTGCAAGGCCATTTGCAGTTGCAGCGCCATTTCATCGCTGCGTGATGGCCTTCTGTTCGTTGGCACATATCGTAGGCTCTATAATAGTCATGAGAGTCACTATGTAAGGTAGGCCACCATAGGTCAGCTCTCAAGATCTTCTGCACCGTGGCCTTCCCTGCATAGTGACCTCCTGCCACACCCTCATGAGCTTCTGCTAAGATAGTGTACCTTTCATGCTCCAAAATGTACCTTCGCAACACTTCGTCAGCTCCCATCTTATAGGGATGACCTGCGATGATGGTAAAATCCACTGCGCGGGTTACCAACTCCTTCTTTTGTTGTACCAAATATTCCGTAGGTGCCATTCCTGTAGTCATGAATTCAATGATGTCGGCAAAGTGCACATCAACTAATTTAATGGCTAACAACTACTCATCAGGCAATCCCTCTTCCAGGTTGGTTGGTTCTTCACCGCTTTCGATATGGGAAAAGTGGTTCGACCCAGCATTCAACTTCCCCGGCTTGAAAATGATCTCAAAATAATATTCCTGAAGCTCTGGTATTAGCCGTCCTACGTCCCCCCCCCCCAACACAGGCTTATTCACCAGGTACTTCAAAGTCTAGTGATATCTAAACATTTTGAAGTGCCCTCCTAACAAATAGTGTCAATACTTCTGTAGTGCATAGACCATGGCCAATCCCTCCCGCTTTGTAGTGGAGTAGTTGCACTCTACACCAGAGAGCTTCCTACTAGCGAACGCAACATAATGATGAATGTATCCATGTCCAGGGTGCGTAAGGACTGCTCCTAGGTTGATCCTTGATGCATCTACGTGAACATGGAACACCTTCGCCCAATCAGGAAAGATGAGAATAGGCATAGAGACCATCTTCTCTTTGAGTATCTCGAAGCTCTTCTAACACTCGTTATCCCAAAAAATGAAACATCGTTCTTAAGAAATTTTTCCATAGGAACGGTGATCAACGTGTACCCTTGAATGAACTTCCTCTAGTAGCCTGTATGTCCGAGGATCGAACACAACTGTTTCTCAATTGTAGGTACTACCAGGTTTATGATAACTGCAACTTTCGCAGGATCAACCATCAGTCCTTGTCAACACAATATGTGCCCAAGTAGGATTCTGAAGGGTACTCAGAATATGAAATTTTTGATATTTAGGGAAATATGGTGCTTTCTACAGACATCCAACATCATGCGTATGTTCGAGACGTGCTTATTCACCAATCCAGAGGCACTCCAATCATCAAAATATACCTCTAAAAACTTGTGGATGAACTCTTTGAATACTGCGACCACCACCCGCGAAAAGATGGTAGGGGAATTCTTGAGCCCAAATGGAATGAAAGTATATTGAAAGGATCCCCATTCAGTAGTGAACTTAGTTTTGCTGTGATCTTCAGGTGCGATCTTGATCTGATGGTAGCCCGAGAACCCATCTATAAATGAGTATGCTTCCTTCCCGCCTACACTATCAAGGATTTCATCGGAGAATGACGTGGGAAAGGGATCATCCATGCAGGCATTATTCAATTTGTGCAAGTCAACACAGATTTGTATCTCCCCCTTCATCTTTTTCTCCTGAACCAACATCGGACTTACCCAGTCTGATTGTTCGATCGGTTCGATGATAAGTGTGGTGAGCATTTTATCGATTTCTTCCTTAACCTTTTTCTTATACTTAGGGTTCAACCGATAAGGATGCTGCTTCATAGGGTTCACATCTAGTTTTAAAGTGATGCGCATGACCCCTAGGTCCCCTGTACTCCCCTTGAGTTTCGAGAACTTTGTGGGGAATAAGTCCAGGTATTTCGTGAGCAGTTCTGCCACTTTTCCTACTATATCATCATCCCAGTAGTCCCCAATTTTAGCCAACTTAGGTTTCTCTTCCATGCCAATGTTGACTTCTCACAGCTTCAGTGGCTTAGTAACATCGACAGTTTATAGTGGGGGTCCAGCAACTGCACACTCTCCCTTTCACTCTGGGATAGAGACATTTCATGGATCTTCATCGCACTGTTCTATTGCTAAATTATGGCAGTTGACAATATCCTGCATCTACGTTTCCCATGTTGGTGCCCAAAGTGTTGTGTAAGGTCATGATCCATTAAATACAAAGGTATCTATATTCAGAAGAGCTTCATCAATCGCCTCCATTCCACCTACTAACCAAAATATCCCTACAAACTCATCCTTCAATGTTTCCCAGTAGTGGGTGTGTTGGAACGAGGTCTCCTAACAAGTTGCGAAACTAGTCCATTTTATTTATTTTTTATTATATTTAGTATAGCGTAGGGATTTTGGGGTGGGTGAAAGCCCTGAACGCATTGTAAGGGGTCAAAGGGAAAACTGGGGGTTCGAAAACCATGGGTTGCAGACCATAGGAACGTTGAAGCTAGATTGTTATAAATAGAGATGCATTTTGGATTGTAAAGGATAGGATTTGATGAGCTATTGATGCGATCTGTTGTGTAAGCTATCTATTTGGGTTTTGGGGAATGGACTCCTCCTGGCTGTGTGTGCGGAGATCCTAGTCCAGCTATGTGTGGACCCTACTGCTATGTGCGCAAGTTGGGAAGGGAATTGTAAGGAAAGGTTGATGAATGAATGAATGCAAATGATTGTTAGATATCTGAATCTGTGAGTACTGTTGAATGAATTGCTGATAATTACTGTGCTGTGTATTTTTTTTCTTTTCGCTACGAACGTCTATGTATTGAATGGTTGAATCTAGATCTATTCCGCTCTATTAGATAATGTTGTGTTGATTTTATAAAACATATATAATTAGAGATCTAGTGCACGTGGATGCAAGTAGATATATATAATTAACCCTGTGAAGAAACAAGGTCATCTGGGGATTACAGAATAGAATGCAGCTCTGCTTTCCTTAGCCTTCCTTTCTCAGGGTTCGGAAACCTGGTTCCAGCACCCACCCATACTACTTCGGGTGAGATTGTGACCTGCGAAAGCAAGTCACTGCCAAAAGGGCTAGTAGTATAGGGGTTTGTTGGCAAACCTTGCACACTGAACCTGGGCCAGGACCCCTCAAGCCAACAAATGGTTTTGTTGCCGGGACCCGAAGGAGTCTAAGAAACGGGATCGGGTAACGACATTGGAGATCTAACGTAAGGTTGAATGAGCGAAAGCATAGCGCGGAGTGGTGAGAACTATAGAAACAGTCCAGAAGAGGATCGCCCTGCTCATAGTCCGCCAAAACCTACAGAAGGTCCATCAGCTACCCTGATGCTAGGGCCTTAGGAAGATAAACCAGAGGAGCCCATGGTGTCACACTTAAAGTTACCTACCTTTAAAGGAGCAGCCGATGAGGACATGGAACGATTTTGGTTTGTGGTCAATTCGGTATGGACGGCACAAGGGGTGGTAAGCGATATTGTGAAAAGAGCGCAGCTATCCTTGGCTTTTGAGGAAAGGGAATTGGATTGGTATATGTGGTATATATCTCAAAACAGGAGCGCAACACTTAAAAATATTAAGGATGCCCTAAAACAACAATTCCGGAAGCCGAAATGCTATTCCAAACTAGTAGTGGAAGTAAAAGACTTGAAGCAAGGAGCATCTAGGTCGGTATGGGAGGCTAATCAATGGTTAAAGAAAGAGATTAGGGAAGGTGATTTCAAGTACGACGAAAAACAGCACACAGAATGATTCATCGCTATGCTTCTACCTCACTTACGCACACCCATGGGCCATCAGACTTTCGAATCATAGGAAAAAGCCTTGGAAGTTGCCATGAAACTTGAAGCTATACCTAAGGATGACACGAGGGAAGGAGTGCAGCAAATTCAGGAGTAACTCGGAGCCATGCACATGGAAATATAGAGCTTATGGATGGAATGAGGAAAAGGAGTAGGCGCGGACCTCTGGTGCGAAGATTACCGGGTAGCGGGACTTCATGATATAACCCAGTGTCCGCGGATAAATAGGGGTGAATTGAAGAAAAAATGGTGCAGGTTCTGCCGATCTATAGGACATGATGAGTAGAATTCCTACATATATGACTTATTGGTAGATCGGGGAACCCTCTATAGGGTACAATCCGATCTTGCCTCTTCGAGATCTCCCGCGACCTTTGGTGGCTCTCCTGCAAGGGGCAAGGGGGGACGGGGAGGAAGCACAGGAAGACAACGGGGGCAACTGATCTGCTACAACTGTGGAGAGGTAGGGCACTTCACCAGGGACTGCCCAAATTCCACTAGGAAATCCTGTAAATATTGCTAACAACTGGACCATGAAATCGAAGACTGCCTGATCTTGTTAAAAAAAATGAAGGATAAACAATCTACTCCCAGACAAAATGTACAGAGAGTCAAAACGGAGCTAAGGAGTGAAGATTCTGGTATAAAATTCATAACGCATAGCATGGTCACCCAGGAAGAAAGGGAGGAGCTTGTTGTTCAGAAGGAACCAAATCCCAAGAAATAGGAGTCGCTGGAAGCCCTTATGCAGCTGCTAGCACACCTTCGGACAGGAGAGGAGGTTGAAACCTTTTTAAGGGCATGCTTGAAGCTACTACGCAACCCGCAGGTTGGAGAAAACCTTCAAGTACTGCTACAAGACTGCACATCCCAGCCCAGCATAGCAACTGAGGTTAAGAAAGTACACAAATTACATAGCTACAGAAGGTGCTTCGGGAGAGAAATGCGCTTGACTGCGCAAATTGGTGACTATGAGATAGATCAGGTTATTCTTGACCTTGGATCCGATGCGAACATCTTACCAAAACAGACATGGCAACGAATGGGAGAACCTAAATTAGACTGGTCCACCATCCAGCTGCGAATGGCGAATCAACAAAAGATCATCCCTCTGGGACAGTTTCCAAGGGTTGTGGTTGATATTGCAGGAGTAAAGGTCCTAACCGACTTTTAGGTCATAGAAATTGTGGAAGATATGGATCCCTACCCTGCACTCCTAGGAATAAACTAGGCTATCGACTTAGGGGGTGTCATTAATCTAAAAAAACATAGCATGGTGTTTGAGAAGAATGGTACACGTGTACTAGTACCACTGGATCCTGCTGAGGGCATGTAGTATACCGACCAACATATGAAGAAGAGGAACTCGATCACATCCACAAGATGACGGCATAGGAAAAAGACTAGAGTGACCCTACAACAAGTGGAGTATTCGACTGGGAGAAAAATAGGGAGTAATTTTCTAAACCATACGAAGAACTTGAGAATTGGCAGACCTGGCTACACAATGTCTCAGCCCTACGATGCCCTCGGGTTGCAAGGACTTTCTACTGCATTACTTCAGAGGTAAGGGACCTTCCCCACTTTGATGTGTCTAGTACTGTCCAGGACTTCTTAAGAACATTATAGGCTAGGGTACCAAAGGATTGACGACTCTAGGTACTCAATCTGGCACTACGTGGCACACTTGCCCACTGGTGGGATACCCACAAGAAAGCATTTCCAGACTGGAAGACATGTCGAGATATGATGGCGCTACTGTTCACACCCCCTACTAATGTGCGCACCAAGATATTCCTGGGGCCCGAAGATCCCCGCATGCATCTGTGTATGTGGACAACCAAATGGGCCGACCGAACCCCAGACGAATGGATCCATATTTTTATACATGCCTTCGGCCCTATCCCCACTACTTGGTACTTAGATACCGAGTTACATCAGCGGACCCGCCATTGGGAGATATTAAAAGAGGACTTCCTCAGAACATTCAAACTTATTGGGGGGATAGAGATGATTGACCAAGCCCTGCAAGACATTGATATGTTCATCTTTAGGAGGCCTCACCCACACACCCCACCAGTCGTTCTGACATGGGAGGCCCAGCTGCAAGACATAGTCAACTTCCGGAGCTTGGCGATTAACGAAGAGGAGGATAACCTGCGAAATATCTCTATTATAGAATCTGAAGGGGAACATACCTTTATCGGACCTTCGCTCCAGGATGTCGATGTAACGCAACCTCTCCGACTACGCGAGGTTAATATTGGGATAAAAGAACACCCTAAGCTAGCGAAAATTGGGGACTATTGGGATGAAGGCACCGTGGGCAAAATTGCCGAGCTACTTATGGAGTACCAGGACTTATTCCCTACGGATTTTTCTAAGCTCAAAGGAATCACTGGGGACCTCAACATTATGCACATCACTCTGAAGCCTGAGGCACGGCCCATCAAGTAGCGGCCCTACCGATTGAATCCTAAGTATAAGCAAAAGGTCAAAGAAGAGTTGGAAAAAATGCTAACCGCGGGTATCATTGAACCAGTTGAATAGTCAGATTGGGTAAGTCCAATGGTCATTCAAGAGAAAAAGGCAAAAGGAGAAATACGTATCTATGTGGACCTCTGAAAGCTGAACGATGCCTAGGTTCATGACCCCTTCCCTACTCCCTTCTCCGATGAAATCTTGGATAGTCCGGGTGGCCAGGAGGCCTATTCCTTCACAGATGGATTCTCGGGATACCATCAGATCAGAATTTCACCTGAGGATCACAATAAGACCACCTTTGCCACCAAATGGGGTTCCTTCCAGTATATGGTCATGCCCTTCGGTCTTAAGAACACACCTGCTATCTTTTCAAGGGTTGTAGTGGCCGTGTTCAAAGAATTTATTCATAAGTTCCTGGAGGTTTACTTTGATGACTGGAAGGTGTTTGGCTTAGTGAAAGAACATGTCTCGAACTTGCAATTAATGTTGGATGCGTGCCAGAAGCACCAGATCTCCTTGAATGTCAAAAAGTGCATCTTCTGCATGCCTTTCAGAATCTTGCTTGGACATATAGTCTGTCGGCAAGCACTGATGGTTGATCCTGTGAAGATAGCTGTAATTATCAACCTGACAACCCCTACAATGGAGAAATAGCTGTGCTCCATTCTCAGCTACACGGGCTATTACAGAAAATTCATTCAAGGATACGCTTTGATCACAGCACCCATGGAACAGCTACTAAAAAAATATGTCTCTTTTTTCTGAAATGATGAATCTCAAAAGAGCTTTGAACTGATCAAAGAGAAGATGATTTCTGCGCCCATACTGATATTCCTTGACTAGTCAAAATAATTTCATGTACATGCTGATGCGTCACACATTGCCTTGGGTGCAGTCCTTACGCAGCCTGGCAAGGGAGATATTGATCACCCAGTTTCCTTTTCCAGTCGCAAGCTCTCGGGCGCCGAACGAAATTACTCTACCACTGAGCGTGAAGGACTGGCTATAGTGTATTCACTACAAAAATATCGACACTATCTACTGGGTGGACACTTTCAGATGTTCATAGACCATTTGGCTTTGAAATACCTGGTCTACAAGCATGTGTTGGGGGGGGAGGATTTGCCGTTGGCTGTTACTATTTCAGGAATATGATTTTGAGATCATCGTTAAGCCTGGGAGGTTAATTGTAGGCCTAGATCATCTGTCTCGTATCGATACAGGGGAAGAACCCACTAACTTGGATGAAGGCTTACCTGATGCGTAGCTGTTTACCATTAAGATGGTTGATGCTCACTTTGCTGATATCATTGAGTTCCTTACTAGCGGTATGGCCCTTGCTACTTATTCGGTACAACAGAAGAAAGAGTTGGTTACCCGAGCTGCAGACTTTACTATCATCGAAGGATAGCTATATAATCTAAGCGCCAATGAAATACTCCATAGATACGTATTGGAACATGAACGGCCCACCATCCTCATAGAAGCACATGATGGAGTCACAGGCGGCCACTACGCATTCAGGGCTACAACACAAAATATTTTGAGGGCTGGCTTGTGGTGGCCTACCCTGCATTAGGATTCTTACACCTATTATAGATCATGTGATACATGCCAACGAATCGGCCAACCCTCACGATGAGATGACATGCCATTACAGCCCCAAATGGCCCTACAGGCTTTTGATAAATGGGCCATTGACTTTATAGGACTCATCAATCCACCAGGCAAGAAAATAGGCGTACGCTACATTATCACCGCTACTGACTGTGTCACACGATGGGCTGAGGCACAAGTTGTAAAATATTGTACTACTGATACTTCTGCGCACTTCATCTTTGAGCAGATTATGACCAAGTTTGGCTGCTCGAAAATCATAATGAGTGACAGAGATACACATTTTGTTAACCAAATGATTCAAGCTTTGAATGACAAATTATAGATCCACCATGCCAAGAGTACACCATATCATCCCTAAGCTAATGGGGCGGTTGAAGCTTTCAACAAAATTTTGGAGAAGACATTAACGAATGTTTGTAATGCCGATCGTAGTGACTGGGATGTTCGCATCCCCTCGGTTCTATGGGTTTACCGAACGACCTGCAAAACGTTGATTGACAGGACACCCTTCTGAATGGTCTATGGCAAGGAGGCCATCATGCCCATAGAGTACATTGTTCCTAGCCTAAGCATCGCGGCATTCATGAATATGGCAGACTCCGATATCATAGAAGAACACCTGGCACAACTGGTGGCATTGGAAGAAGATCTGTTTATTGCTCAGTTTCATCAGAAGGTACAAAAGGATAGAGATAAAGCCTGGCATGATCAACACATTAGCCAGAAGACATTCGTCGAAGGTGATCTTGTCCTGTTATACGATAGCCAATTTGCGAAACATCCCGGCAAATTCCAGTAGCACTGGCTTAGTTCCTACATAGTTAAGGAGGTTACGAATGGTGGAGCAGTCCAGTTAGCTACCTTGTGCGGTGACCTCATCCCTAGCCTTTTTAATGGAGGTCGACTCAAACCATACCAGGCTGCGGACTATGTGGTCGCACCAGTGTAGTGACTCGGGATGAGTCACAAGATTGTGTTGGGGGACTGTTGGAACAGGGTCTCCTAACAAGCTGCGAAATTGGTCCATTTTGGTTATTTTTTATTATATTTAGTATATCGGAGGGATTTTGGGGCGGGTCAAAGCCCCGAATGCATTGAAGGGGTCAAAGGGAAAACTGGGGGTCCGAAAACCATGGGTTGTGGACCATAGGAACATTGAAGCTAGATTTTTATAAATATAGATGCATTTTGGATTGTAAAGGATAGGATTTGATGAGCCATTAATGCGATCTGTTGTGTAAGCTATCTATTTGGGTTTTGGGGAACGGACTCTTGCTAGCTATGTGCGTGGAGATCCTAGTCCAGCTGTGTGCGGACCCTGCTGCTGTGTGCACAGGTTGGGAAGGGAATTGTAAGGAAATGTTGATGAATGAATGAATGCGAACGATTGTTAGAGATATGAATATGTGAGTACTGTTGAATGAATTGTTGATAATTACTGTGCTGTGTATTTTCTATCTTTTCGCTGCGAATGTCTGTGTACTGAATGATTGAATCTAGATCTAATCCAATCTGTTAGATAATGCTATGTTTATGTTATAGAACATATATAATTAGAGATCTAGTTCACGTGGATGCAAGTAGATATATATAATTAACCCTGTGAAGAAACAAGGTCATATGGGGATTACAGAATAGAACGCAGCTCTGCTTGCCTTACCCTTCCTTTCTCAGGGTGCGGAAACCTAGTTCCAGCACCCACCCATACTACTTCGGGTGAGACTGTGACCTGCGAAAGCAGGTCACTGCCGAAAGGGCCAGTAGTATAGGGGTTTGTTGGAAAACCTTGCACACTGAACCTGGGTCAGGACCCCTCAAGCCAATAGGGTGCAGTGATGTAGCTCCGCATCTAAATACCATGCAGTGGGGATTGGTCCCAAGGCATGAATAAATATGTGAACCCACTCTTCTGTAGTACGGTCGCACCATTTCTCCATACAAGTGAACAAATGCTCGCGTGGGTCCCCTAGGCCAAGGAATGTCTTTACGCACAAGTGAACCGGAGGCTCAAATCGTAGGATCATCATATCCTGACACTCTTCCCAATCCCGGAATGCCCCCTTATGTGTGTCCCACCCCCTCGCAGGTGTTGTGCGCATGGCTAGATTAAGGGCCCATAACCTTCGCTCTCTTGGAACCTCAGCTTCAAATGCTCGCAAAAAATTATTAATACTACTAGAACCATCAAAGTAGGGTAGTTATCTTACCTCTGAGGAGGTGCATCAGAATCTCCTTGTGATTCTAAGACATCACAGCGTAGATACAACATGTAACCGATTTTGCCAATTTTCCATCTCCCTGTCGGAGTTAGAGAAACATTCGTTGTCCAAAGTACACCATCAGCCATAGGATTGATCCAATATTTTTCCCACGGAGTTAACTTATATATGTCATCCACATCCTCTTCTTCACGCATCGGCTCTCTATACCGTTCTCCTTCTGCAGGGTCTAATGGTACTATCACCCGCGTAATTTCATTTTCAAACACCATGCTTCTTTTCTTCAGATTGATAATACCTCCCATATCTATGGCCCAATCCAACCCTAGGAAGGATAGGGGTCTGCATCTTCGAAAATCTGAATTACCTCAAAGTCAGCCCGATTCTTAACTCCTGCGATATTGACCACGATATTTGAAAGTCTCCCCAACGGTATAATATTCTACTGGTTGGCCATGCATAGTTGGATAGTGGACCATTCCAGCTTAGGTTCTCCCATTCGCTACCAAGTTTTCTTGGGCAATACATTCGCATCTGATCCCAAGTCCAAAATAACATGGTCCATTTCATAATCACCAATCTGTGTTGTTAACCACATTTCCCTTCTAGTGTGTGTCTTATGCTTGTACAGTTTGTGCACATCCTTAACTTCTAGGGGTGGATTAGGTCTTTTTGTGGAGCTGTCTATTAATGCTTGAAGATTTTTTACAACCCTTTGGTTGCATAAATACTTCATACATGCCTACAAAAATGGTTTTACTTCGTCATCTGCATTGAGACTTGCGGGGTCCTGAGAAGTAGATGCCTCAGCCTTAAAAAAGTCTTTGCAAGCTGCGATAAAGGTTTCCTTTTCCTTCTGTAGGTACAACCCTTCTTGTTTAATAGATGCTTTTCGGATAAGAGGCTCAGCCACAAATTTCTCCTCAGCTCCCCCAGTGGCCATGCCACTGCATGTTATGACATTAATCCTTGGTCCTTCGTCTCGAGGTTCTCTCTTAACCTTCTATATGTTCTCCATAGGTGTCTACTAAATTTCCTACATTTTCACTATCAGAATTGGACAATTTTTATTCACATGGTCCAATTTTCTATAGTATCTGCAAGATTTCCTTGCAGGTTTTGGGTAGTCCCTCGCAAAGTGCCCTACTTCTCAGCAGTTATAGCAAACTAGTTGTCCTCTTCCCCTACCCACGCTTCCACCTCTACCCCCTCCCCTACTCCTAGCTAGGGAGCCACCTATGCCCGAGAGGGATCTTGGTGAAGAAGGGTCCGCTTGTACCCTATATAGGTTTCCTCGGTCTATCATTAAATCATAATTTCGATAGTTATGTTCATCATGTCCTACTAATCGGCAAAACTGGCACCATTGTTGCTTCAGTTCTGGAATATATGCACCCAGACAGGGGTAGTGGTTAGTATCATGCAGGCCCGCTACGCGACAATCATCACATCACAACGTTGGTCCACTTGGCCCTATAAACTCCCTAGGGTGCAACAGACTAGGTCCCCTAGCCTATAGGTCATTGGCTAGCATTGGGCACTGATCCTTGGTATGGCCAGATACCCTGCATTGTATGCACCATATGTTTGGGCTAGCTTCTTTCCCTCGGTCCTTTCGCAAGTTCTGGATTTCCATGTGCATTGCCTCCAACTGCCCTTGGATTTGTTGTACTCCCAACTAGGTATCATCCCTTGGCATGGCTTCTAACTTCATGGAAATCTCCAAAGCGTTTTCCTGTGATTCAATGGTTTGCTAACCCATAGGTACGCGCAGGTGAGGTAGTAACATAGCAATGAACCATTCCTTGTGTTGCCTGTCATCATATAGAAATTCCCCTTCTCTGATTACTTTCTTTAGTCACTGATCAGCCTCCCATAAATATTTATAGGGCCCTTGTTTAAAATATTTTAGGACATTCATTAATTGAGAGTAAGATTTAGGCTTTCGAAACTATTGTTTTAGGGCATTCTTAACCCCTTGAATGGTCGCATTTGCATGCTGAGCTAGGTATCCCATATACCAGTCTAGGGCTCTTACTTCAAAGGCAAGGGATAGTTGCTCCCTTTTCATAGCATCGTCGGCCACATTATGCACAGTCCATCATGGCTATGCGACAAACCAGAACTAGTCCATACCTTCATCCCCTACACCTTTGAAGGTAGGTAGCTTCATGTGTGAGGCCATCTCGTCTTCTGACAGAGGTGGAGGTACGGGTGAGTTTTTACCCCTATGCTGGCTTGAGGGTGGTGTAGTTGGAGGGCTATAGGCATTTGAATCTCTTACTAGACTGTAGATAGATCTATCCCCTTCTTGATTAGTTTTTTAGTATTTACCGCTTCGTGTTGTGCTTCCACCCAGATCAGAGGTCATTCACTTGGTGTGGCTGCACATAATACCTTTTCGCACAACAAAATTTTGATTAATAAGGGCAAGAGCCGTGAACCCACTGAACCTTTTGAATAATCTCCTCTCTCGCTTTTGAATAGGACACGAACTGATCGACCAATGCACCCTATCACAACTGTTGGTATTCATTGATGGGTGCAAAGGAGATGACAAAGGAAATATCCATAAGGCAAAAGAGACGAGAGGTAAAAGAATAAAGGTAGTACAATACAAAGGTTTATTCATGAATTAGGTATTGCAGTTTGCGTGAATGACACAATTATTCATTAATTGAGTGGCAAAGGCTTGATTGAAGACTAAAACCTGGTATATGTGTATACATATCCGTTTATAAAGAAGTGTATATAAGTTCTATATATGATTTTGTATGACTTCTTGGTCGAATTATTTTGAAAAACAAATCATCTCAATATAATCGTGCATTTGTTGGAGAATACTCTAGAATCGTGCATTTATTGGTGAAATTCCCGCAAGCTCTTGTGAAGTCGGACCTACAAGAATCAAGCTAAGAATCTCGCCATATATTCGAAAGAAGAATGTTTGATAATGTGTAGAAATGATGCCCAACCGTATGTACTTGTGGGGAGGATATACAAATCCCGTGACGAGAATTCCGTATGAATGAGACCCCGTAGTGCATTATTTATAAGAAATGCATAAGAAACCGCATAAGAATAAACGAAACCGTGTTATGTGGCGGTGGAACTCGCAAGGGTTGTGAATGGTGGAGCGAACCATAGTCAAATGCGAAATGTGAATGGTGGAGCGAAACCTTCGCGAGTGGGTGTTCGAATCATTATAATATATTGAAAAACGACTATTTAATAAAGACCGGAACCCGGAGGAAACGGAACCCGGGGGAACTGAACCTTGACCGCAGGAACCGTGAGGGGACCGAAACCACGAGCGAGTACACGGAGGCGGATTTCCCCAATTCCGCACCACCTTTCGACCGTAAAATGGTTTTTGCGTAAATCACGCCGATTACATAGACTTCATGACACGTGGCATAGGCGCGTATTGGAAGCCACCGTTTAACCCGTGATTTCGCACATTAACGACAAGACGATGCCCGAGTGAAATGGATATACACCGTCGATCTGAGGCCCGACATCTAACGACGATCGCTCGGGGGAAGATGCGCGAAGTTTAATAAACGTGCACGGAGGATAAAAGAGGTACTTTGCATGCGTTGATTGGTCGATTTATCACAGAAGTGGGACTGTGGCCACGCGGCGAGTATAAAGTTTATTATTCATAAATTTTGTTTCCAAAGCATGCGTATTGATATAAGGTCCGAAGGTTTATTACATAGTATTTGACAAACAACACAAGGGTTGTAACCATTGGTTATAAAGTTGGAGTTAGATATATAATGAACTGGGTTATTAATGTTTTTCGACGTATTATGGTTTTAATACAAGTTCGATGGAGTATGTTAAAAGAGTCGATCAAAGTTAATGATTGTTGGCGCGATATTATGTGGATTAATATATGGTTTTAATAACCAAAGTATTATGATGATTATAATAGTTGTATATGGTTAATTGGCGCAATATGAAATATGAACATGTGAACGAGACTTAATACATGTTCATATAATGGACTCACGATTATAATAGTGAATTGAGATATTAAAATGACCGTACTTATTTGTTTGAGTTTGCCACGCAGAATAAGTGCAGAGGTGAAATTGCCCGGATTGGGAAAAAAATGATTGGGCAGTGAGTTTGGGATGCATTTACACATAGTTAAGTGAAATATTGGAATTCTATCGATGGTGGTACCGGGATAGTGAACAGTGATTAAACATAGAGATGAAAGTTCGGTGAACAAGAAAAATACAAGGATTCAAAAGAGTGAAAGAACAGGTGAAATTTACAGATGACAAAGAAACAAAGAAGATGCAGAACAACTTCTTAACCGCAAAGTAGAAAAAGACAACCAAGAAAGCCAAAGTTTAGAAAAGGAGCCGAGTGGAATTGAGACGTATAATTGAAAAATGTAAATGTAATTATTTTTTATATATTGTTTGTGATGCAAAGGGGCAAGTATCCTTAAGGAAAAGACAAAATCCCACCGTAGCATGAAATTGTGTACATATTATTATGATTTTAAATTGAGTTGGACAAAGAAATGAGGAAGCAAAGACCAAGAGGTATGACTATTCATTTCAATTCCTAAAGGAATACAAATACCAGGAGAATTCCTATATAAGATCAATTTGATAAGCTCAAGAAGAGGAGGGAGAGAGCAGATATAGAGAATGCGTAACATAGAAGAATAAAGTAGAAGATTAAGAGAAGAAGAGAAGATACGTAACATAGTTGATATCCGGATTAAATCAAAGAACATTCATCTTAATAGTTGCCGCTGTAGCTAACAAAGGTTGAAGCCTCCCGTAGGTTGGTGCCTATAGAAAATTGAAGGGAGTTGGTGCTTCCTTGCAAGTTGTAGCTGCACTGAGGTTGGGAGCCTCCCGTAGGTTGGTGCCCGCAAAAACAAGGGTGAGAGGGAGTAGGAGCTTGCCTTTGCATCACAACAATAATAAGATGTGGTTTTCTCCCATTGCGGGGTTTCCACTTATATCCGGGTGTCTCTCGTGCATGATAGTTATGTATTGAATCGATATGTATCATCGCTAATACCCGCAACCTCATATTAAGTCTACCTGCCATTAAACTAATACTTGCTTGCATTCTAAGATTACTCGCACATTAAATTGGATATGAAATGAAGGTGTAAATAGCTTAATGAAAAGTTTTAAAAGACGTAATGCATTAAACCGATTCACCCACCCCCCCCTCTCAGTTTAATTAAAGGTTCAAAATTAAAATGTGAGCCAAAGCCTCTTGTATATCGGGGCCTTACCAACCGAAAGGAGATCCTAGGCTCTCAAGATGGCAAGTCAAGAAGGAAGCTCAACCAATAAAGCCTTTTCTTTACAGGTACTATGTTTCCTTTGGAAAATAAGAATGAAAGCTTATATACTTCTTTAGGATTAGAAGCTTGGGATGTCGGTGGAAATTGGATATGTCACAAAGTCAACTGATACAGAAAGAAACTAAAGAAAGCTTTGTAGCTAATGCAAAAGCAATGGCAATGCAATCTGCGGGACTATGTGGAAGTTCACTATCAAAATAATGCATGCGTAAGACTGCCAAAGATATGTGGGACACTCTAGAGAATATCCATGAGGGAAATAAAGAGTTAAGACCGCCAAACTTCAAGTATAAAGCCCGCCTTGAAAATTTAAAAATGAATGATGATGAAGATGTTGCGCCTTTCTTCTTAAAAGTCGTTAAAATTGTTAACAAGATGAAAGCTCTTGGAGAAACAATACTCGAAGGTATAATTGTACAAAATATTCTAAGATCTCTTCCATCCAGATTCAATCCCAAGGTGTCCGCAATAGAAGAAACAGCCTCCGATTGGGAGACTCGACCATGAACCAACCTACTAGGAAATCTTACAAGATATGAGATGAGGCTCCCACAGAAGAAGCCAAGCACAAGGGAGGCGCATTCAAAAACAGAAAAGAAGAAAGAAGAAAAGGAAGACATATGCTCCCGCTCCGATGAAGAAGAGGCTAAATTTGTCAAGAAATTGGATAGAGGTCAGGAGATACAAAGGTAAACTCTTTTAATGCTTTAACTCTGTGGAAGAGTTGGACATTATGTCGCTAAATGTCCTCACAAGAAAGTAAGAAATCAAGCTCAAGAATCGTAGAAAGACACATCAAAGAATTGGCAGAAGGAAAGAAATTCGCAAAATCCTTCTATGCCTGCCAAAGAAGACATAGTATCCGAAGACTCAGATGAACCCTCAGAGAAGAGGGAACTCGACTTACAGATGGCCATAGAAGATTCGTGAAGGACTCTTGCTAGAAGAAGAAGAAGAAGAGGAAGTCGATCTTGAGGGGGAGCTAAGAAGTGCTTTGGAGGAGATCGACGTACTCAAACTAAATGTAGAAAACAAAAAGAGACTTCTCCTCAAATGTGTGAAAGAAGAACAAAATTCAGGAGTCCCCTATGTACTTAAAGGTAAAGCTTGAAGAAGCCAAGAAGATAGAAGATATGTTACCAGCAAATCAAAGATAAACTCGAGAAAAAGAGAAGTCAAGAAGAAATTACATGTTTGAGAAGGAAATTAAAAAGTGCTCAGTCGCAAGTTTCCGTATACCCTTCTCAAATGACAAGTTCGGTAAGTTGAATGAAATCTTGGATGCTCAAAGATCTCCTCTAATAAACCGGGATAGGCTATGAAGGAGAATCAAGTAAAGGAAAAGAAAGGAAAACAAAAATATAATTTTTGTAAAAGCAAAGAAGGTCAAGGAAGCAAATTTCAAACACCTTGGCAAAGGAAGAAACATGTAATGAGAAAGACAAAGAGACTGCATAGTGTCCCCAATAACAAAGATTGTAACAAATACTAAGACAATGTAGAGAAAGGATCATATATTCTCGATTATATCAAATTTGGAAGCCATAAAAGGAGATTCTGCCTCCTATGAAGAATGCCACCGTTATGTCTCGGCCACAAGCGAGACACACAGCCGCATATTGTCATGCAAGGAGAAATGATTCAAACCAAAGAAAAGATGCAAGCATGGAAGAGATGTCCTTACATCGTGTATGCAAGTAATTTCTATGGTTATTGTTTTTATTGTAAGGATTATGACCATAGAATTATTGAATGTAGAAAGTATGGACAAAGACTCGATGTTCAATACCTCAAGGAGGTTTATGAGTCAAAGAAATTTTGTTCATGCTCACCCCGCAAAACTATAATCAAATGTTGCATATGCAATCAAGTTGGACATATATCTTCCAAGTACCTTTTAAAAGGATATAATTCATCACCTCACAAAAGATACCAAAAACAAAAGGGGGCCTGTGCTGATAAAGAAGGTGAATAAATGTGACTTGGCTTGAATCGCTCAAGATTTGAAGAGTCAATGGTATTTGGACAAGTGGGTCGCTCTAAACACATGACAGGAGACAAAAACAAGTTTTTAACTCTTGATGAAAAGAACTCGGCAATGTCACTTTTGGAAATGACAAATCAGGAAAGATCAAGGGAAAAGGATCACCAAAGATAGACAATGGCAAGAGGAAAGGCCCAAGATGTATTATATGTAGATGGGCCGAAAGCAAATTTATTGAGTGTCACGATGTGTGATAAAGGGCCGTGAAGTTCTCTTTAGAGCACAAGATTGTGTAGTCGCATCAAGCACAACAGAAAAAAATCCCCTACTCAAAGGTGTTCGAACAGAGTAATGTGTACATAATGAAAGAGGAGGATGAAGCCTCGCCATCTTAGCAAACTCAAAGAGTCATTGTTATGGCATAGGAGATTGGGACATCTCAAACTTTGACCATATCATTAGATTCAGCAAGAAGAAAGTCGCCGTAGATATGCCGTAAATAAAAAGGCCCTCAAACACAATATGCAAATCTTGTCAGCTTGGGAAACAAACTCTCGCACATCCTTTAAATCTAAAGAAGAGTTATCAATAAGAAGACCACCGCAACTTGTGCAGCATGGATCCGTGTGGACCTTCAAGAACTGGGGTAACACCAAGTGGAGAGTCTTATTTTATGGCCGATAATGGATGATTTCTCCTAATGACATGGGTTGCTTTTCTCAAGAATAATAATCGGAAAGCTCGGACAAATTCAAAACATTTAAAGTATTAGCGTAAATCGTATAGGATGCAAGTCAAATGCATCGGGACGACAGAGGAGGATCGACTGACATGACTTTGCAGACTCATGTAATGAACATGGCATAAAACATCAATTTACTTGCCAGGACACCTCAAAGTAGAATGGAGTAGCAGAGAGACAAAACAGACCGTTCAACAAATTGCCGCAGCCATGATGCAAGAGAATAATATTGCTCAAACCTTTCCAAGTGTATGTGCACAAAATACAGTATATCCTTAATAAAGCTCACTTAAGGCCAAGAAGTGACAAGACTTATGAACTATGGTATGGAAAGCTAAACCAATCAAACATTTCTAATTTTGGAAGCAAGTGTTACATAAAGAATAATGATGAAAAATCTTGGCAAATTTGATGCAAGAGCGTATGAAGGGATATTTCTAGGATATGCTTCCAAAAGAAAAGGTATAGGTGCTACAACAAGACCCTTCGGAAGATAGCGAGTATTGATGTGAGATTTGATTAAGAACTTCCAAACAATACTAGAGATACAAGATCGTTAAAGACATCGACAAAAAATGAAGAAGAAGATCAAAATGATGATGAAACAAGCAAAACATCATAAGATGCCGGACTGAACTCAAAACTTCTCAAGATACACTCAAAAGAACCATCCAAGATCAAATCATAGGAGACAAGAATGTAGGAGTGCAAACAAGAAGGTAGCTAACCGAAATGCACAGAAGAAGTATACATAGCCATGTTGTCACAAATAGAACCAAAGAAATTTGAAGAAGCCACATGATGTCTGCAAATGCAATGAATGAAGAATTGGACCAAATTGAGAAAAACAAGACTCGGGAACTAGTTCCTAGACCCGTCGAGAAAATGTCATAGGCTCAAAATGGGTATTCAAACAAAAATGAATGAGCAAGGACAAGTAATCAAAAGGAATAAAGCTAGGTCAGGGTCTACAAAGGATACTCAAATAGAAGGAATTGATTATGGACATGAAACATTTGCCCTCGTAGCCGAATGGAAGCATCGGAATGTTCCCTGCATTTGCATGCTACCAAGATTTGGCATATCAAATGGATGTAAAATTTGCTTTTCTTAATGGCAATCCGGGAAGAAGAAGTGTACATGGAACAACCAAGGTTTCTCATTGATGATAAATAAGACTATGTATGCAAACTGAAAAAGGCCCTATATGGACCGAAAGAGATCTTCGTGCTTGGTACTCAAGACTGGATAAATATTTGCAAAAAATAGGGTTTTAAAAGAGTGGTGGAGTAGACATCAATCTATATATAAAAGCCCATGAAAATGAACTCCCGATTGTTGTAGTGTATGTTGATGATATTATGTTTGGAAGCAACAAAGATGAACTAGCAAAAGGAAGCTCACGATGAGATGAAAATAGAGTTTGAAATGTCTATGATTGGAGAAATCAAGCCATTTGGGACTCGCAAATTCACAAAAGAACACAGCACATTCATCTCTCAAGAAAAAAATACTTAAAAGAAATGATGAAAAGATTCAAATTGGAGGACTCCAAACCCGGTGACTACCCCCATGATCACAGGATGCAGCCGTGTACCGATGATGGGTCCGCAGATGTAGACCAAAAAATCTACGCGTATCCATGATAGGAAGCCTATTGTATTTGACAGCCTTCAAGACTTACATCATGCTAGCGCAGGACTAGTGGCTAGATATCAAGCAAGACCTAAACAAAATCATCTTCTCTTTGCAAATGCTCAAAAGAATATTTAAGATATCTACAAGGAATTGCACAATATGGGCTTTGGTATCCTAAAGGCAAAAGCTTCACCTTGACAGCATACACAGATGCAGATTGGGCCAGCTGTGTGGATGATAGGAAGAGTACAAGTGGAGGTGCATTCTATCTAGGAGAAAGTCTGGTGGCATGGCTAAGAAAGAAACAAACATCCATCTCTCTGTCTACAGCTGAAGCAGAATATATAGCAGCAACAGCATGTTGTACACAAGTCATGTGGATGAAGAAAACTCTTCAAGACATGAAGGTAAGCATTGATGAACCTATTTCAATCAAATGTGATAATACAAGTGCTATAAGTATATCTAAAAATCTTGTACTTCACTCAAAAACTAAACATATTCCAATCAAGTATCATTTCCTTCGAGAACAAGTGGCTCAGAAGATAGTAAAGCTGGAATATGTACCAACGAAAGAACAGACAGCTGATATATTTACCAAACCTCTTGCTAGAGAACCATTTCAATATTTGAGAGATAAACTAGGGGTAGTATCTGCAGATGTTGCTCTCTGATATAAAGAGAAAGCACAATTTCAGGGGGAGAACAAAACGAAAATATCATTCCAGGGGGAGAATAGCCAGCAAGAAAAACATGAATCAGGTCCTCAAGATCAAAGGACTAAGGCAAAAGAACACCAAGTTATTATCCTAAAATTATCTGCATTATTCAAGCATCAAAAGGTCAATTATAGAGCAAAAGGATCAGTAGTGAATCTGAAACATAAAAGACAAGTAGTGAATTATCATTTGAAGCCTCTCAACATTTTAATTGCTGAATTCAATCATACATCTCAAAGTGTTCTCACAACAAGTCTTATACATCACTATGAAGCAGCATGATACAAAGTCAGCAGAAGAGGGCCTAAACATAACTCAGAAAGAGGAAACGCAAAAAGCAACCCTTTTCCATTGATGACAAAGGGGGAGGAAGAGCAGACAAACAGGAAGAGCAAACAACAGGAGAAAGAACAGGCAAATAGAGAAAATGTATTGCCATCAATGCCAAAGGGGGAGACTGTTGGAAATGTTGTCATTGATGGCAAAGGAGATGACAAAGGAAATATCCATAAGGAAAAAGAGACAGAGAGGTAGCAGTTGAAGCAGAAGCAATACAGTGGTTTATTCATGAATTAGGGGTGTAATGCAATTTGTAGATGAATTATTGAGCAATTATTCATTAATTGAGTGGCATAGGCTTTGATTGAAGACTAAAACCCTGTGGTATATGTAAATATGTATACATATCTATTTATAAAGAAGTGTATATAAGTTCTATATATGATTTTATGACTTCTTGGTCGAATTATTTTGAAAAACAAATCATCTCAATATAACTGTGCATTTGTTGGAGAATACCTTTGTAACTGTGCATTTATTGGTGAAATTCCTGCAAGCTCTTGTAGAAGTCGGACCCAGTAAATCAAGCTAAGAATCTGCCTGTATATTTAGAAAGAAGAATGTTTGATAATGTGTAGAAATGATGCCCAAACTGTATGTACTTGTGGGGAGGATATACAAATCCTGTGACGAGAATTCCGTATGAATGAGACCCTGTAGCAGAATATTTATAAGAAATGCATAAGAAACCTTTGCATAAGAATAAACGAAACCGTGTTATGTATGGTGGAACTCTGCAAGGGTTATGTATGGTGCAAGGGTTGTGTATGGTGGAGCGAAACCTTCGTGAGTGGGTTCGAATCATTATAATATATTGAAAAACGACTATTTAATAAAGAAGACCGGAACCTGGAGGAAACAGAACCTGGGGAACCGAAACCTTGACCGGAGGAACCGTGAGGGGACTGAAACCACGAGCGGGTACACGGAGGCGGATTTCCCAATTCCGAACCACCTTTCGACCGTAAAATGGTTTTGCAGAAATCACAGTGATTCCATAGACTTCGTGACACGTGGCATAGGCGGTATTGGAAGCCACCGTTTAACCTGCGATTTCGCGCATTAACGACAATACGAAGACGCTGAGCGAAATGGATATACATCGTTGATCTGGAGGCCTGACATCTGATGGCGATCGCTTGGGGAAGATGCGCGAAGTTTAATAAATGTGCGTGGAGGATAAAAGAGGTACTTTGCATGCGTTGATTGGTCGATTTATCATAGAAGTGGGACTAGGGCCATAGGCGAGTATAAAGTTTATTATTCATAAAGTTTGTTTCCAAAGCATGGAGTATTGATATAAGGTCCGAAGGTTTATTACATAGTATTTGACAAACAACGCGAAGGGTTAACCATTGGTTATAAAGTTGGAGTCAGATATATAATGAACTGGGTTATTAATGTTTTTCGACGTATTATGGTTTTAATACAAGTTCGATGGAGTATATTAAAAGAGTCGATCAAAGTTAATGATTGTTGGCGCGATATTATGTGGATTAATATATGGTTTTAATAACCAAAGTATTATGTTGATTATAATAGTTGTATATGGTTAATTGGCACAATATGAAATATCAAATATGTGAATGGGACTTAATACATGTTCATATAATGGACTGTCGGATTATAACAGTGAATTGAGATATTAAAATGACTGGACTTATTTGTTGAGTTTGCCAGCGCAGAATAAGTGCAGAGTGAAATTTCCTGAATTGGGAAAATGATTGGGCATGAGTTTGGGATGCATTTACACACAGTTAAGTGAAATATTGGAATTTACTGGGACGGTGGTACTGGGATAGTGAACAGGTGATTAAACACAGATATGAAAGTTCGTGAACAAGAAAAATACAGGGATTCAAAAGAGCAGTGAATAGGTGAAATGTACAGATGACAGTAAACAAAGAAGATGCAGAACAACTTCTTAACTGCAATAGAAAAAGACAAAATCGAGCAAAGCCAAAGTTCAGAAAAGGAGCTGAGTGGAATTAAGACGTATAATTGAAAAATGTAAATGTAATTATTTTTTTATATATTGTTTGTGATGCAAAGGCAAGCATCCTAAGGAAAAGACAAAATCCCATTGTAGCATGAAATTGTGTACATATTATTATGATTTTAAATTGAGTTGGACAAAGAAATGAGGAAGCAGAAGACCAAGAGGTATGACCATTCATTTCGAATTCCTAAAGGAATACAAATAGTCTTGTGAGAATTCCTATATAAGATCAATTTGATAAGCTCAAGAGGAGAGAGAGAGAGAAGATATAGAGAATGCAGAATATAGAAGAATAAAGCAGAGAAGATTAAGAGAAGAAGAGCAGATACAGAACAGAGCTGATATCTGGAGTAAATCAGCAAACATTCAGCTTAATAGCTGTCAGTTGTAGCTGACAAAGGTTGAAGCCTCCTGTAGGTTGGTGCCTACAGAGAATTAATGGGAGTTGGAGCTTCCTTGCAAGTTGTAGCTTGCAGAATTGAGGTTGGAGCCTCCTGTAGGTTGGTGCCTGCAGAAAAACAGTGGTGAGAGGGAGTAGGAGCTTGCCTTTGCATCACAACAATAATAAGATGTGGTTTTCTCCCGTTATAGGTTTCCACTTATATCTGGTGTCTCTGTGCATGATAGTTATGTATTGAATCTGATATGTATCATCTGCTTAATACCTGCAACTCTCATATTAAGTCTACTGCTATATTAAACTAATACTTGTTGCTTGCATTTTTAAGATTACTTGCACATTAAATTGGATATGAAATGAAGGTGTAAATAGCTTAATGAAAAGTTTTAAAAGATCGGGAATGCATTAAGCGATTCCAATCATCTCAGTTTAATTAAGTTCCAACCGCA
>CM076582.1:524289114-524757435 GCA_034641835.2 Pinus albicaulis
GATCGACATCACTCTATGGGCAGATTCTTTGTTGACACCTAATCCTATGGGTTGGGTGTGGATATGTAATATTGTATAATAAATAATATTAGGAAATAAGGAAGGCCAAGAGTCATTGGGAGATGAATCCCAATAGCCTCACCTCCATGTATAAATACATGTTCATTCTTAATTCAATAAACATTCTGATTTGAAGAGTTACCTCTTGGTTTGACATGGTATCAGAGCCAGTCCCAATATTGGCATTTTTTCCTATGGTGTAACCCCCTCATTCCTTTGCTCAGTCAGTTTCTATGTATAGTTTTGCTGCTCTATTAAATTGTTATACTGTAATTCTGCATTTTTTTAAATCTTTGACCAGTTCTATTTTTGCAGCTTCTGGAGATTCTGTAATTCTGCAGTCCCTGAAATTCTGCAAATTACAGCACCTGCTCACACCTGCAAATTCTGCAGTAGTTATTAAATTCTTCCATTCAAAATTTGTAACGGCCTCTCGGCCTCCCTCTCTCCAACGCTCTCTACCCCTCGACTACCCATCCCATCCAAACACCTCTCCATTGCTCATCCCCACGGCGTCCAATCTGCTACAGCACTCCCTTATCCCTCTGAATTAACACCCTGCTACCACTGCCTACACACTGCATATACCGCCCTTCATATTTCACTGCACCTGCATTTCATTCCACCTGTTCAATAGAATACCGCCCTTCCAACACCAGTCATATACCACTCCACAGCGCATTACAGTTAACTCCATTACTTGAGTTGAAAACAGCGCATTATAGTTAACTCCATTACTGTATACACCGCTCTATTCCAGCGCTGTCGACTCAGATACATCTACACATCTGTTATACGTTGCAACAGTTATCAGAGCTCTATCTGTCGATACATTCCACCTGTGTTTAATATGATACCACCATAATACCGCCCCTCTCTCCAACTGTTATACGCTGTCTCCTTTATAAATACCGCCACGCTCTGTCTATTTAATATGCCCCCCCTTCACTTATAACACCGCTCCTCTGCATATATAATACCTTACGCCCTCCACGCTGTAGTTTAATGGTGAAAATTCCACGTTGTTTACATCAATCCACCATTCATTTAACAATACCGCCCCTCCTCATATAACATTCACGCCCCCTTTCATATAATATTCCCACCCTTCATAATATTCAATACCGCTTCCCCTCAGTCATAATACCCCGCCCCCCCCCCCCCCCCACCATACTTTCAATAAAAATTTTCTTCAAACACAAAAAAATATATATATATATATATATATATATATATATATATATATATATATATATATATATATATATATATATATATTTGTGCGTACTTAGTCTTTTTTTTAGCAAAAAAGAGTTTTTGTCCCCTTTAATTGAGCAAATTTCTAGAATTGAAGATTTTCTAGCATAATTTTTCCTCTTCAAAAGAATTTTTTCCAGCAAACTAATGCATTCTCTCATATCTATTATTGGGGTGGTTCTCTCCGGCAAAGAGAACTATCTTGAATGGTCTCGCAAGATTAAACACACACTCATTTTTAATGAGTTGTGGAAAGGAATCTGTGAAGGACAAGAAGGAAATCCACCAGCAAAGCCCACTTCAGACAAAGAGCTCGCCATTTGGGAAAACAAGAACTACAAGGCCTATGCCTTGATTGCAGCTTCCGTAAATGAAGAGGTGAGTCGCCATATTTCATCATTCTCAAATGCCTATGATGCCTTGAGAAAGCTAAAAGAACTCTATGACTCACATTCAGAATTAGAAAATGTTCAATTGATGATTAAGTTGTTCAGTCTTGAAATGAAGAATGATGATCCCCTTGCCTTAGCTTCAGAAGTTAGATCTATCATGCATGATATTGATAGCACTAGTGTAAAAATGGACATACCTCTCATAGCATATGTTAAGGCATTATATCCGACTTACTCACATTATCTTGAGTCTTTGCAAGCAAATGGGAACCTTGAGCATATCACCTTTGATACACTTGAGAAAAAGTTTGCAGAAAGAGAGAAAGCTTTTGGGAAGATGACAGTCCCTTCATCTTCCGAAGAGGCTGCATACTTGGCACATAGAGAAAAGATTCATGCTCCAAATTCATCCAGAGGAAGAGGTGGCAGAAGAGGAAGAGGAAGAAGAAACTTCACAGAAAGGGGGGGCAGACAATCTGACAAATCCAATCTTCATTGCACACGTTGCAATAAAGATGGACATGATGCATCCAAATGCAGAACACCTTGGGAGAAAATTAAGCAGCAAAGAAATCAAGACAAAGGTAAAACTAATGACAAAGACAAAGGTAAAGCACCTGAATCCACTCATTATGTTCTAGCACATTGTAACAATGGAGTAACTGAAGACTTGTTTGATGTTTCATTTACTTCATGGAGAGATGATTGGTTGCTAGATTCAAGAGAAACATGTCACATGACATTTAGAAAATATTTTTTTGAAGAATTCACTGACAAAGTTGATGGAGCAATATATTTCGTAGATAAATCCAAACTCAAGCCATCAGGGCTTGGCACAGTCAGGCTTAAGTTGCCTGGTCTTCCAGATCATATCCTACATGAGGTTCTATACCTCCCTGAGTTGAGGAGAAACTTGATGTCCCTGGTCCAAATCCGCCAACAAGGACACTCCATTCACTTGTTTGATGGCAAGGCAGAGGTCAGAAAAGCATCAGATCACTCACTTGTCATGGAGGGAATAGAAGAAGGGAGACTCTTGAAGCTGAAAGGTTCATTTGCTCATGCTCAAAACTTTGCATTCAATTCACATCATGATGAAGGTACATTCCTATCAAGTCTTTTATGGCATGCTAGATTTGGACACTTAAACTATGAAAGCCTTCATTTATTGAAGAAAAATGGTGTTAATGGACTGCCTACAATTCCTAGGAAACCTAAGGAATGTGATGCTTGTATTCTAGGAAAGCATAGCAAACATCCATTTCATGATTCACACTCCAGAGCACATAGAAAACTTGAGCTTGTTCATTCAGATTTATGTGGCCCTATGCCTATTTCTTCTGCAAATGGAAATAAATACATGATGACATTTATTGATGACTACACCAGAATGTGTTTGATTTACTTATTGAAGAATAAGTCTGATGCTTTTCAAACATTCAAGAATTTTCATGCATGGATAGAAAATGATGCACAAACTCAGATTGGCTCTCTACGTACTAATAATGGAAAATAATACACTTCAAACTAATTTGAAAATTATCTTCGTCAACATGGAATCAGAGATCAAACAATTGTGCCATATAATCCCCAACAGAACGGTGTAGCTGAAAGAATGAACAGAACTATTAAAATATGGTTCGCTCCATGTTATTTTTCAAGAATGTAAAATTGATGTTTTGGGCTAATGCAGTTCTATGTGCTGTTTACATTAAGAATAGGTGTCCTTCAAGTGCAATTAGAAACAAAACTCCTTTTGAAATGTGGCATGGCCACATTCCTTCAGTAAAGCATTTCAGGGTCTTTGGGTCCACCTGTTATGCCTTGATACCCAAGGGTCAAAGGAACAAACTTGGTGCTAGAAGTCGAAAATCTATCTTCTTGGGGTACTCCAATACCTCCAAAGGATATCATCTCTATGATGAAGAAAATAAGAAGTTTTTGATAGCAAGAGATGTCATATTCCTTGAATCTTCCAAGAGTGACAAGGTTGTTGAGCGGCAACTTGATCGCCTGGATAGATTCACACATGCAAAGTATTTCCAGGAATTTGATAATGAGATTCCACACCTTGAAGGGGGGATTCCGATATTGAATCAAACTGTGGAATCATGTCTTGAAGCACTCTCTCCCCCACATGAAGAAACAACCACGGATGACACATTGAATGATGTGATTGATAGAATTGGGAGATTGAAAATCTTGAATCAATCCCAACTCAGTCAAGTGAGCAGCCTGTGCCATCTCAGAAAGGTCCTCCCAAATGGCTGACAAAGACACTGGAGAATGCTCATCCTGATGAGGTTGGAAAAATAGGAACAAGAAATTCCACTCAACAAATCGAAGGTGATGTAGATAATTCTGATTCTCCTGTTTATATGGATATTGCTTATACTTGTGAATTGAGTTTGTCTATAGATCATGAACCAACTTCCTTCAAAGAAGTCGCTTCTCATGATGAATGGAAAGAAGTGATTCAGAAGGAGTATGATGCCTTGATAAAGAATGGCACTTGGAAGCTGGTTGATCCACCTTTGGGAACAAAACCAATTGGCTGTAAGTGGGTATACAAGAACAAGTATAAAGCAGATGGCTCACTTGACAAGCACAAGGCTAGGCTTGTGGCAAAAGGTTTTGCACAACAAGAAGGAATCAATTATGAAGAAACTTTTTCTCCCACAGAAAAATGGACCACCATCCGGACTCTCTTTGCCCTAGTAGCTCAGAATGGATGGAAAGTTCAACAGATGGATGTAAAAATAACTTTTTTGCATGGAGATCTAAAGGAGAAATTTTATATGTCCCAGTCAGAAGGATTTGTTGTAAAGGGTCAAGAACACAAAGTTTTCAAGCTTATAAAATCCTTATATGGCCTCAAGCAAGCACCACGAGCCTGGTATGAGAAATTAACTGAGCATCTTCTGAAACTTGACTTCAAACATTTTGATCTTGATGATGCAACCTTGTTTGTTATGAAAGTTGGAAAAACAGTTGTATATCTTGTGGTATATGTAGATGATCTTTTGATAACAGGGAACAATGAGAGCTATATTGCATCCATGAAGAAAGAATTGAAGAAAGGTTTTGAAATGACTGATTTGGTTCATGTTCATTACTATCTGGGTATTGAAGTAATTCAACATCCTAAATTTATATTTCTTTCTCAAAAGAAGTACATTAGATGTCTCTTGAACAAGTTTGGCATGGATGAATGTAATCCCTTAACCACTCCAATGGAACAAAACGTGAAGCTCACATATATTGAAGGGAAGGAATTCGAGGATGCAACTAAGTATAGACAGCTTATAGGAAGTCTTATCTACTTGACCACCACCAGACCTGAAATTTCATTTTCTGTTGGAATCCTCTTAAGGTTCATGCAAAAACCTTGTGAAGGACATTGGTCTGCTGCAAAAGGAGTGTTAAGGTACTTGAAGGGGACTCAAGATTTTGGACTCAAATACACACAGGTAGGCGACTTCAACTTGATCGGATACTCTGATTCAGACTTTGATGGCGACAAAGAAACAGGGGTGTCTACTACAGGTTACACCATGAGTCTTGGATCAGGAGCTATCTCATGGAGATCACGTAAAAAGTCAGTTCCAGTAGATTCCACGACTGAGGCAGAATATGTGGCAGCAGCTGAAGCAACAAAGGAAATTGTGTGGCTCCGAAAAATCCTGGAAGATTTGCGGATGAAACAAATGTACTCCACACCACTCATGATCGACAACACTTCTGCAATAAAGTTGGCCAAGAACCCAAAGTTCCATGATCGAACAAAGCACATCAACACAAAATACCATCTAATTCGACATCATGTTCAAGCCAAAACCATCCATCTACATCATTGTTCCACAAATGAGCAAATTACTGATATCTTCACCAAAGCACTTGGCAGAGAAAAGTTTGAAAAGTTCAGATCGATGCTTGGGCTCACCAACATCCCTTCGAATTAAAGGGGGGGATTTTGACACCTAATCCTATGGGTTGGGTGTGGGTATGTAATATTGTATAATAAATAATATTAGGAAATAAGGAAGGCCAAGAGTCATTGGGAGATGAATCCCAATAGCCTCACCTCCATGTATAAATACATGTTAATTCTTCATTTAATAAACATTCTGATTTGAGGAGTTACCTCCTGGTTTGACATTCTTTTTACCAAAGTTTGATGGGTCATCCACTTATTCTGCAAAAGCATGGGTAGAGAAACTAGACATCTACTTTTAGTTGAACAAAGTCCCTCAAATGGAAGCTATCAAGATTGCAGCGCTGCACTTTGAAGGTGAAGCACACAACTGGTGGTTCCATGGGTTGTCTACATTGGGTCATGCCAATGTGACTACCTATTATGAGTTCACTACAATATTGGTGGAAAGGTTTGACAAAAAGGATCCAGAAGCACCTTTCATGAGCCTTGCAAAGTTGAAGCAGTTAGGTAATACAGAGTCTTATATCTCTAAATTCTTGAGATTATCTGTTATGGTTCCTGATCTGTCTGCAGCAAGGAGGGTGTATATGTTCATCGATGGCTTGGATGAACCTCTTCAAGGGTTGGTTAAATCTTCCAAGCCTAATACCTTGCATTATGCCATTGAGAGGGCTAGATACCTTCAAGATTCCTTGCCAAAAGCGAAGGAAAATTTTCAGAACAAGCCCTCTTTTCCTTCTAAAGGAAAGGAAGAGAAAGTTGCTCCTTCAAAGGAGAGCTCATGCAAGAAGCCTCTTGATGATGAATTCTAGAGAGATCTAATAAAGAGGAATATATGCTTCACTTGCCAGGAACCATGGGAACCTAGACATAGATGTGTTACTGGTAAAGCACATTATATAGAGGTCTTCTCAGATATTGAAGAAGACGTAGATGATGAGCCAAGGAGGGCTCACAACACTGACAATGTTGGAGGAGATCCATCACCATTTGGAGATGGGAATGGAGCATTTTCTCCTATTGGAGGAACTCTTTCATCCTTGAGGGGAGTACCTAAGTACTTGACCTTAAGAGTTCAATGTTCAATCATGAATCAGAGGGTTTTTGTATTGATTGACAGTGGGGCTACCCACCATTTCATTTATGCCCATATTTTGCAAAGGAGGGCCATACCCACTAACACTTTTGAGGGAATATCTCTTTTGGTCCCAAGAGATAGAACAATGCAATGCATGCATTATGTCCCATCACTTTCAGTCATAATGGGATCCTACACTTTTGTGGATCAATTCTTTATAGTTGACATACCAGACACCAACGTTATTTTGGGTGTTCAATGGTTGATTACATTGGTGAAATTCACCACTGGTTGGGAGGCTTTACAAATGGAATGGGTGGACAAGAAGAGTGGTACACCTAAAATGATCAAAGGCATGCATAGTTACCCCTCATAAAATAATTCTACACAAAAAATAGATATGGATTTATGCAGTGGAAGCAAGGACCTCACTGTCCCTTCTATCATGTTCATGAGATTTCTGCAAGGGACACTCTTATCTAGTGGCAAACCACCTGGGAGGCCACCTGATTAAGTTTTGGTGAGATATATCTGACTAATTTATGCTCCAACATTAGATCCAAGAGGGATGGGAGCATTAGAAGGCACAGCTACGACACTGGAAGGCTTGGGTAGGCACAAGAAGGAGCGAGATTTTCTTCTCTCATCATCATCACCCACCTTCATTTCTGATTTTTCACTGTTGGAGGAGAAGAAGGGGAGGTATATCCTTCCTACTCATACCTTTGGCATAAGAGATGTCAAAGAGGATATCAACAACATGGCAGGCATTCCTATTGATGCATCATCAGTGCTTTCATTGTTGGGGAGTGTAGATCTATATTGGAAATCTCAGATGTTGGTGGATTACTCCAAAGATCTTCACACTGGTATGATGCTTGATGACCAGCTGCATGAAGAGGAATATCTAGTGCATGAGGGAGTCATCTATCATCATTATAGGATCTTCTTACCTAGAGCTTCTAAGGTCAAGGATAGGATGCTACAAAGGGCCTACAAAGAATTATGTTTCAGCTTTACCTATTCTATGAAGATCTACAACACTATCATGAGATGCTTTGAATGGGCAGGATTTGAAGGAGAGTTACATCAGAATTTTCTAGAATGCAAGAACCATGTGGAGTTGGGGCAGCCAAAGGACTCTATGTAAGAGTCATTTCAGCCATTTCTTCCTTCTCTTGAAAGGGGAGAAAAATCTATGCACAATTCCATGTATAGGAGAGATATTGTTAGTGAAAAATCTGATCATGTAATGCAAGTTTCATTTTCTGATTTGACATATTCTTTCACCATGTTTATGCAGGCCATAACTCCTAAGAGGAGTGTTGTATCGTGTAAATCTCGTGGCAAATATTGGGCCACTAAAATTTCTGAATTTGGTTACTCCTTTGTTGTGCAAAGGGAGATTTTCTTTCATGATTGGTGCTTCCCAAAGGAACCAAAAATATCTCACATTTTCAGCCATGGTGAGATAACTTGTGTAGCAAGTAAGTGGTGGGTAAACCACTTACCATATCTGGATCTGATGTAGGAAGGAGATGCACTGTGCTAGCACCATATGTGGGACTATGACCCACCTCCTTATGCTCAAATTTTTGCTTGTGTATACGTAATTATGCTTCAATACTTGGATGATGTAGTTGTGCTATTTATGGGATTGTATGGATGGAGGATGGGTAGTTTGTATGTACCACATGGGATGGAAACTCTCTATGTACCTCATGCTACATGTTTTGGAGAGAGCATTGCTCCTACCATGTTTTTTTCTGTTGAGTTTTTCACTCCTTGTGGGATGGATTATGTACATCTCATGATGAATTTTGAGGAACAATTCATGGAGGCTTGGATTGGTTAACACCTAGCTTGTGAGGAGAGCTTGATCTTTGATGGTGTCACCAATGGAGGAGGAGAGGTGTTGCAACACTCACCCTATCAGTTTCTTGAGGACAAGAAACATTTTGGAGGGGAGGGTTGTAATATTCCCAATTAGCCCAAGCTAATGGGAATATACAATTTTTTTTCTATTTTCTGTTTCATGAATAAAATTTTAAAGGAGGATCAATAAAACTCCTAATCAAAAAAATAAATCAACGCCACATGTGAACATAGCTAAATCTAGGCTATTTACATAAGCACACTTAGGTGTTAAAGAGACTGGAGCACTTGACCAAGTCAACCAGGAGCAAGTCAATAGCATTGTCTAGATACAGTGAATCTCCTAGAGGAACAATGCAGTTTTAGTTGGAGGCTACTAATGTGAATGGAGCTAAATCATTGAGATGGTTTAGGGTTTGAAAAGACTTTCATCCTATAAAAGGAAGAGGAGGACAACATAAGAAAGGGTTGATTGAGTATATTTATGAATATATTGTCTATTTCAACATATATCATTCTTTGTTGTTTAGCTGAGGATAGTGTTGTTTAGAACTACGGTGTTCCTATTTGAGAATCCCACCTCTTCCATTGAGTAGCTATTGGAAGAGTCTTGCTTATGTCATCCACTATCAAGCAATTGGCCAAGCTCATCTTCCAACTACAACGCAGATCCTGTTGAGGGTTTAGTTTTCCTTGTAAGTTGCAGCAAGTGGAGGCAAGATATGCTCATATATAAGCCATTCTAGGGCCTCTTTTCATTGGGAAAATATTCTATCCCATTGGAAAGAGATTTTTGAACCTTTGGAGCTAAATTTTCAGATCTTGGCATTAGGCCAATCTAGTGCTAGAGCCTAAAATGTATTTTTCCTTCCAGGACTGCATTATTTGCAAGAAGGAAGTTGCAGGGTGTTTTGACACACATTTGGAGGAGAGATCTCTAGTGTTGGAGTTCTGCCCTTCACTATGGTGATCCATGGATTAGATTTATGATCCATGTTCTGTACAGATCTGATCTATTTCTATTGTATTCATCTTCAGAAATTTCTAAATACTATTGTAGATCTGCTACTTTAGATCTCAGATCTATTCTCTGTGTTTCATGTTTTGATCAAAACCCCAAGGGGAATTTGTAAAGGAGCTCTTCTAGTGTACAGATCTTAAATAGATCTATTCTTTTGTACAAAGATATACTCTAAATCTAGAGTGTAATATACAGCTACTGTAGCTCTCAAAAATAACGCTGTCAAGCTATTTTTCAATCAATACAAGTGTTGCAGCCCCTCTTTTAGAGGAATTTCTTCTATTCTTGTCTTCTACATTCTGCCATACATTTTATGGGCCACATTATGGATCTGATTTATTTTTATATATATTAATTTTGAGCCTTCTTATTGGTCTCCTACTGTTGTTCTCAAAAACTTTGTTATTTTCCTACAGTATTGTTGCATATTGTTGCAACCCCTTTCTTGGGTGTTTTTTAGTCATACTGGGTGTGGGAAGTCTATTTACCTCACCTAGTTTGATTTTTTTTTTATCCCCTTTTGGATTTAGATGCTAGATCTCTAGATCTTCGGGATCCAAGGGATGCAAACTCATTTCAGTGCACATAATTCTGAAAAGTGTGTTATTCCAGCAAGTATTGTTGAATCCTCCCTTTTGGGGATATTACGTTCATCATTATGAATTTTTACATTTTCATATTGAATTATGGGAGATTGAAGTTTAGCACTTTTTACCTTCGCATCACCTTCATAGCTTAGAATTATTTTATCCCATATCTCCTTTCATGTATTTAACTACATAACCTTGACAAATTCTGATTCGGTCAGGCTTCCCAATAATGCATTGACAACTTTTGCATTGGTTTCATAGTTCTTCCTTGTTGCTGGATCTGTGGGAATTGTAGATGGATATTGGTAACTTCCTTCAACATTGCCTAAACATCTCCTCCAAGAGACTGAATATAGGATCTTTTTCTTGTCTTCCATAATATTAAATTGTTTCCGTTGAAGAGTGGTGGTCTGATAGATGTTGTTCCATCTTGATTACTCATCTTGGTAGATCTTCCTTCTAGCGATCAAGCTTCCTTAGAAAGACCTACTCTGATACCAATTGTTGGGAAAAATATTGGAAGGGGGGGTGAATCAGTATTTTAAAACTCACAACACTTTTATTTATATTACTTATTTCTATAAGTGACTTTATTTGAGTCAACTATTGTATGCATGTGGCTTTCTCAAAGGAAACTTTCATATACCCAAAGAATTTATTATTCAAATAAATTGTCAGAAAATTTACTTAGCCTAGTACATCATTTATTCACCAAACATTTAGTAAGAAGTATACATGTGCAGTAAGAACATAATAAATCATCACACATAAGCAACACACATGAACACTAGGACTTAAGGTGAAAACCCAAGTCAAGATAAAACCACTGTTGTTATCGTCTCTGTCTTCAATATTTATTATTTATAAAAGTACTTACATTCTTGTACTGGTGTACACTCATACCAACATGCATGAATCCACCAGAAAAAGGCTGCAACCTTCTCTCATTCACCAATTGCTACTGGAAGGGAGCTTCAAGCCCCTGATATGATTTACTAGTCACTAATCTAATCACCATCACCTATTGGTAGGAAGCTTCAACCCCCTAATCTAATCACCATCTCCTATTGGTAGGAAGCTTTGACTTCCACACTGAAGGGTTCAACCCTCATACCCACTGCAGACCATGTTTAATAAATTTTCATACTATATCCAAAAACTTTTATTTCAACACAACTTGTAGATCAATAGAAATGACCATAAACTAAATTCGAACAGAACAATGAGATCACTGTACCTAGACCACAGAACCAAACCCACACTTCTGCATCAACACACAGAATTAACTACAACTATGATTATTTATAAAACAATTGTATACACTACTTTACTTATGAAAAACTACGTGTATATGCACTTTTATGTGGACCAACTTGCATATATATATTTACATACTGAGATTAAAGTTATGACTAGACTTAGAAGATATCAAAGATATTCAGACACACTTTGTCAGATTTACAGAACCCTTATACAATCAGTAGCATTCATCATTTTCAATAAACCAATCACTGATCTTTATACACAATAATTTAGCAGCATAATCAATATTCAAACAACCCAGATCTATATGAAGACATCTTTGACAGACAACAGAAATGCAGCAAAACTGATCATACTTTTCCTTCAACATTCTTCAGAACTAAAAACTTACTTGGATCATACCCTTCACTCCAATAAACATGCACTACGCAACAGATCTAAACAACCCATAAACAGATCATGCAAATACATAGTCATTCAGGTATAGAGATCTTGATCCATTATTGCATTCATGAGTGCATCATAATATCAAATCTATCTATTGATTATAGCTCATTACATGCAAATATACTTCATATTGAAGTATTCATTCAATTCACAAACATATCCACCCTTTAGCACTATGATCTTCACCTCCTTATATAGTGTGAGGCTTAGCCAATACCATGAGCCAAAGTCATACAAGTGTCGGTGGTATTCTTGGACATGATCAATTAACCATTATCGTGCTTAATATTGTGGGCTAATACCATGGTAAGGACCCTTAGTATCATAAAATTAGTGTGCAAGCACATACTTGACTTTGCTTCTTCTTACGTACGTGTATATGCGACTTTGCCTTGACCAAATCGTGTATATTTCCTTCAATATGTACTTTTTCACCTTCTAATTCTGATCTATAGAGCTTCTGACACATCACTCTCACATTTTTTTCCAACACTATGCCATATCTGATCTTTATACTAAACCAATATATTTGGTCCTTTACAAGTGGGTTTCCATCAAGGAAAACTCATGAAATCATAATGGCAACATATTTTTACACACAAATTTTTCAGTTCTCCCAGAAGTTCAGTATCCTCTATGTTCTACTGACTACAGTGGATCAAGCTCTCAGGAAAAGGAGGTTGTTGGATATGAGTGTTACTTTATTCCTTTTCCTCCTCAACCTCTACAGGTGGAGATGGAGGATGGTTTTCTGGGAGAACTCTTCCCGACCTGAGATTAATCTCCTGTATCTCCACAACATAAGTTGGATAGGATGTCTCTCACTATAAACCTATTGTATCTATCTGTTGTTTAGGTTCAGATTGGGTTATGCTTTCATATGAGGAAGCTTGGGTGGAGAAGAATGAGTAAGCTGAGGTTGAGGTTGGGGTGGAGGAATTAGAGCAGGTGGTTGATTATGTTGAGGCCTCCACCCTTGTGATGGGTTGTTCCACTGAGGTGGTTGAGGAAAATACAGTTGAAATGGTTGGTTCACTGACTGAGGATGATATGAAGGGTTGTAGGGCCAAGTAGGAGGTGTAGGCTATGATGGAGGAGTGGGGGTGTACCAATATTGAATAAGTGCTTTCTTATTGTTGTTATAATAGGAGTAAGGTGTACCTTCCATACCCTGCTGATATGGTCGAGGGCCTTGAGGCCTTATCTGGTTGATGAAACATAGTTTCTCTAGTCCTACTTCTCCACCTTGATATATAGGTTTGATTCCAGGTAAGGAGGGACACTTATCTATGGCATGATTCTCCTCACAGACTAAGCAAACCTCTCTGAAATTTAATGGAAATTCATTTCGAGGATGTCTTTTAGTACATCTAGGGAAGAATATAGCGAAGGATATTTCTACTTCCTCTTGCTTCCTCTTGATATACATTGTGTCCATTTGCAAAGAAAAAGTGTGCAACATCTCACTCTTTAAGTCCTCCAACATGTTTCCAATCTCATGCTTGATGGAGGTGGAAGAGGAAAGGGTATTTTTCATACTTTGGCTAGCTTTGCCTTTCTTCCTAGCTTCCATAGAATGGTTCTCGAAGAAAATTTTGATCATCTCATAATGAAACTAGTAGATATATCCCCCTGAACATGTTTAGGCTTTCTATCACCTCCTCCCCGATCCCTTGGAGAAGTACAAGTTTAAGTGATCTAAGATCAAGGGTGAAGTTGGCTCTTTTATAATTTAACTGGAACCTCTCTTCATAGTCCTGAAGGGGTTCATCAGGCCCTAGAGTCAACTTTAATATTTCCTCTTTAGTTTCCTTAGACCTACAGTAGTCCCTGTACTTGTTGTTGAAACCCTCTTGCATTTGTGCCTAGGTTGTTATGTTGTTCCCATGTAGACCCATGAACTAGCACTAGGCTTCATCCTTAAGGGCAGATGGGAATAGCTTCAAATTTTGATCATCTAGGGCATAGTCATAGGTCCTACAGAAAAAAAAAAAAAATTCAAACATGAATGTTTTAGGATCTTACAAACAACAAAAAATTCAAACATGAATGTGTCAGGGTCCTACAGAAAACAAAAAATTCAAACATAAACATGTCAAGGTTCTTAGAGGTCAGTCCATGGAAATGTGGAAGGGATGAAGGGCTGATGTTCTTCATATTATTTTCCCTATCTGTATCTCTAATGGGAAAGACTCCCTAGGCTTCAGTCTCAGCCATAGCTTGAATAGGTGAAGCAGGTCCCATTCGTGAAACAAGTTCTTCTTCTTCTCCAATACGTTCTTCAAAATTTTCAAAAGGCTCACTTATGGTGTGTTTAACCTCACAGTCCCTGAAGAAGAGTGAAGGGTGACTATGTGAGGATGTGGGGTTGAAAAAAAAATGATCCAAATCTATTCAACTTATTTGACCCAACTCTCCTCAAAATAATTCCTCCAAATTAGTTTTCACATTGTTGTTTCTGATTGTGCTAGATAGGGCACTTTTTGCATCCCTAAAATCCTCCAACAATCCACAAAAAATATCCTAAAAGGTTGTGGAACACCCTTAGTAGACACCTACTTAGCTACGCTACTTCCTAGGATGTATATCAGCCCTTGATTAGCTCCTATGCAAGCCTTTTTGTGGTTCTATGGCCTACGTCCTAGCACACAACAACATGTAGCCTTCGGTCCCCCAAAATAGTGCATAAACAAGTGCCAAAAAAGAAATTTTTTAGCCATCAAGGGCTCGGCCAAACATCTATCACTCTCTACCTTCAATACAACAATTAGGACCCTGTAATGAACCCGAAACAAACCTCCTTCCTCTCATTTTTCTTCCCTCCTTATGCTGCGACTAGGGCATAGGTTGTCCCTTCCTCCAATGATTCGTCTTCTAGAGATAGCGTTACACTTGTTGGATGCTAAATAACCTTGACATCACCCTCTATTTATACACAAATTAGGGCCTCCACAAAATGTGACAATGAGGGGTTTCCAACTTTTATGAGCCAAAAAACACCTTAGGCCAACCTACATACACATTTTCAAACCCATCATTTAAACATTGAGGACCATGACAATACCACTTTTACTTTCCCCTAGAGTACATTTTCATATTGAGTCTTTCCTTTTGGAATTTCTAATGTGCATGTCACTCTCTAATAAATTGTACTTGTAATATTCTCATATCTTCTTAATGATTGTGTTGAGGTTATTATTGATGATCTTATGACATATGGTGATATCTTCAATAAATATTTGGCTAATCTTAAAAAAGTGTTGGAACATTCTAAACAAGCTCATTTATCCTTAAACACATAAAAATTCCATATGATGATGAATGAAGGAGTTGTTCTTGGCAATTATCTTTCTTCTGCACATATGCAAGTTGACCTAACAAAAATTGAGGTAATCTACAGGGATAAAAATTTACCCAATGAAAATTGAGGTAATATTCAAAACTCCTCCTCTAAAATCAAAAAAATAGGTATGTAGCTTCCTAGGGAACACAAGTTATTACCATTGTTTTATTGAAACAATTTCTAAACTTGCATCTCTTGTGTTTCTACTAATTTCAAAAGACAAGAAATTTATATGGTATGATAAGTGTCAAGATCCTTTTGCTGGTCTGAAAAAGTGTGTTTATGAAGCTCCTATCTTGCAAGGACCCTATTAGACCTTACTATTCCATATTTCTATAGATGTTTGTGAAATTGTTGTTGTGTTTTTATTGGGACAAGAAGAGGAACAACAACCATATGCCATCTATTACATCAGCAATAATTTGATCTTATTAGAGGTAATTATATGATAACTAAAAAATAATTTACTATTGGTGTACATGCTATCAATAAAAGGTTGGCACTATATTACAAGCTATTAGGTTTTTGTACATACAGACCACTCTACCATCACATTTGTTATGAATAAACCCATTAATTATGGTAGATTTACTAGGTGGTTGCTTTTGTTTCAAGGGTTTGATATCACTACCATGGATAAACCATGGAAGTTAATGCCACTACATCATTTCTAGGCTCACCAAGATCAATGATAATTCAACTATTGAGGAATGTTGGAATAGGGTCTCCTACGAGTTGTGAAATTGGTCCAATTTTGAATACTTTTGATTATATTTAGTCTAAGACAAGGATTTTGGGGTGGTTCAAAGCCCCGAAGGCATTGTAATGGGAAAAAGGGTAAACTAGGGGTCCAAAAACCACAATTTGCGGACCATAGGAAAGTTTAGGCTAGATTATTATAAACAGAGGAACATTTTGTATTTTAAGGCAATGAAGAGATATTGATGTGAAATATGGTTTAAGGTATCTGTTTGGGTTTTTGGGGAAAGGAATCCGGTTGCCTGTGTGTGTGGAGATCCAAAGTCCAGCTGTGTGTGAACCCTACTGCTGTGTGCGCAGACTGGGAAGGGTATTGTAAGAAGGAACTGATAAATTGATGAATAATAAAGGTTGCTTGAGAAGTAAATCTATGTGTACTGTTTTTGTGAATCATTGGTAATTACTCCATTATGCGCATTCTATATTCAAGCTGTGAAAGATCTGTGTAAGTGTGTTTGCTGTATCTGGATCTGTTCTATTCTGTCTTATGCAATATTTTGCTACTGTCATAGAAGAATATAATTATAGATCTAGTGCACGTGGATGCGAAAAGAGACCTATCGACCTTGCGTAGAAAGAGGTGATCTAGGTATCGTAGGGCTAGATTCAACTCTGCTTGCCTTATCTATCCTTTCTCAAGGTGTGGAAACCTAGTTCCAGCACCCACCCATACAACTTCAGGTGAAACTTTGACCTGCGCAAGTAGGTCACTGTCGAAAGGGCCAACATTATAGGTGCTTGTTGGTAAACCTTGAACTCCAAACCTGGGTCCAGACCCCTTGAGCCAACAAATGGTTCCGTTGCCAGGACCTGGAGGATTTTGAGAAAGGGATCAAGTAATGACAAGAGAGTATTGGAAGCTACCGGTGAAAAGGTGGAAAAATAGGTACATTTGTACAGAAAGCTATGAAATATTCTTTGTAACATTTTCAATTGAGCTTCAGGAGTGGCTGGCTAGGCTCATAGAATTCCAAAAGTGTGGAAGGATGAGCGAGTCACTCAGTGGACCCCAGAGCTGATCCAGCAATTGGAAAGGACTGAAAATACTATTACATGTATAGTAGATCACTGGGTGGATAGTGTGCTAGGAGGATTTGCCACACAATTTGCCATTGATCAGTTTGTCTCCTACTCTGAGGCTGAACGACGATTATTTAAAGGATTTCGGGGAAAATTTCTGAAGACATTATCATTGTTGATTAAGATATTATCGTGTGAAAAGAGCATTCTGTGTAGTCATACCAACTGAATGACCTCAGATCTAGACAAGAGCGCGACACGAAATGGTAAATACTATCGGACCAACCTCGACGAGGGGAGATTCACCTATAACCCTTTGCGATAACTGGCTGTGCAAGACCCTCTAGCTACAACACCGTCTAGGCCACACAAAGGTAAGAACTCACCCATACCGCCACCCCCGTCGGACAGTGATATGGCTGCGCACCTGAGGCTACCTACCTTCAAGGGGGTAGGGGATGAGGATATGGACTGATTTTGGTTTATTACAGACTCCTTCTGGATTGTGCAAAATGTGACAAATGATATGTTGAAGAGGGTGTAGATGTCCCTGGTGTTCGAGGATAGAGCATTGGACTAGTATATGTGATACATTTCCTAGAACGGGAGTGCATCTATTCAAGATATTAAGGACACCCTAAAACAGTAGTTTCGAAAACCTAAATCCTACTCTTAGATTGTAGCAGATGTGAAAGATTTCAAGCAAGGGGTGACTGAGTCTATCTGGGAAGCTAATCAGAGGCTAAAAAAAGCAATCAAAGAAGGAGGATTTATGTATGATGACAAACAACACACCGAATGGTTCATTGCTATGCTGTTACCTCACTTGCGTATACTGATGGGCCACTAGACCTTCGAGTCACAGGAAAAGGCTTTGGAAGCGGCCATGAAACTAGAAGCTGCGCCTAGAAATGACACTTTGGGAAGAGTACATCAAATTTAGGAGCAGATCGGAGCCATGCACATAGAGATTCAGAACCTACGGAAGGAACAGGGAGAAGGAGCTAGCGCAGATCTCTGGTGCATACAATGTCGGGTATCTAGCCATATAAAGGATCAGTGCCCTCTATTGGTAGATTACATGTAGGAAGGAGGATCTAGTCCAGTACGTCTAGGCTCAAGCGGGTCTGTGTTATGGTGTGATGATTTCCGGGTAGTGGGACCACACAATACGGCCCATTGCCCTCGACTAAGTATGGGCGAACTGAAGCAACAGTGGTGCAGGTTCTGTCGGTTGGTAGGACACGATGAGTAGAATTGTTGCACTTACAACTTGATGATAGATCGAGGGAACTTATATAGGGTAAAATAAGACCTTGCGTCGCCAAGATCTCCTGCGAGCTTTGGTGGCTCCCCAGCAAGGGGCAAAGGAGGTCGGGGAGGAAGCGCAGGATGAGGACATGGGCAGCTAATATGTTATAATTGTGGGGAGGTAGGACACTTTGAAAGGGACTGCCCAAACCCTACTAGGAAATCCTGCAAATATTTCCAGCAGCTGGACCATGAGATTGAAGACTGCCCGATCCTAATAGCAGAAATGCAGGAAAAAAATCCCACCCCTACGTAGAATGTGCAAAGAGTTAAATCCAAGTTAAGAAACATAGATCCGATTGTGAAAGTCATAACACGCAGTGGGATGGTTACCCAGGGAGCAAAGGAAGCACTTGTCAGGGATCCTACGACCTCTCAAGAAGGATCGAACATCAGCAAGGGACAAGAAACAATAGCAACTACTGCGCAGATGCTGACACACCTCAAGATAGAGTAAGGGGTTGAGCCTTTCTGCAGGAATGTCTGAAGCTGCTACGTAACCCACAGGTTGTAGAGAACCTTCAAGAATTAATGCATAGCTGCACAGCTCAGCCCAATCTGATTCCTGGGACCAAGGATGTACACAAGCTATACAAATATAAAAAACACACCAGAAGGGAAATGCGGTTGACTGCGTAGATTGGTGACTATGAGATGGATAAAGTTATTTTAGATCTTAGATCAGATGCGAATGTATTACCAAAGAAAACATGGCAATGAATGGGAGAGCCTAAATTGGAATGGTCCACCATCTAGCTACACATGGAAAATCAATAAAAGATCATCCCTCTGGGAAGGCTGCCAAAATTCATGGTAGATATCGCAGGGGTAAAAGTCCTAGCTGACTTTGAAGTAATAGAAATTGTGGAAGATACGGATCCCTACCTTGCACTCCTAGGACTGGACTGGGCTATAGATATGGGGGGTGTCATCAATCTTGAAAAGCACAGCATGGTGTTTGAAAATAACAGTACATGCGTAATAGTACCACTGGATCCCGCAGAAGGTGCGCAGCATACCGAGCCAGCACGCGATGAGGAAGAAATAGATCACATTTACAAATTGACTACGTAGGACAAAGACTAGATTAACCCCACGACAGAAGGAGTACTCTGCTGGGAAAAGGACAGTGAATGATTTTCTGATTTTGATGGAGAACTAGAGAATTTGAGAGGCCGGTTGCATGAGGTTTCAGCACTACAATGTCTTCGGGTCACAAGGAACTTCCACTGCCTCTCTGCCGAGGTAAGAGACCTGACCTAACTTGAGGACGTGGGTGAAACTAAGGATTTTTTACACACATTCGAAGCTGAAGTTCCCAAGGAACGCAGGCTAGGGGTACTTCCGCTAACCTTGCGCAGAGTGCCTGCGTGTTGGTGGGATATGCATGGGTCGGTGTTCCACACTTGGGAGGAGTGTCGGGATAAGATGATCCTGCGATTTGGAGCCCCAGTTGGAAGACGGATCCAGAGGTTCCTTGGGTTAGATGACCCACATAGATATTTGCTGGCATGGGAAACACAATGGTACAATAGGACCCCAAACGAACAAGCTCACCTAGTTATCCATGACCTTGGCTTGCGTCCAAATATGTGGTATTTAGATGCGGAGCTGCACCAGTACACGCGCAAATGGGAGAATTTGCGGGCTGAGTCTTTACGAACATTTAAGGTGACAGATGGCACAAGGACGCTCGATGCAGCTCCACCGCACATGGATGCCCTGACCAAGGGAAAATCATGCCTGTCAAGAGGTACGGTGGCCAAGTTGCTGGAGTGGTACCTGGACCATGTTACAAAACACATGGCATCGACTTTAATTTGGGGTACGCAAGCAACACGCAGGCGTCATCCAAAATCTGTAAATCCGTGGGAAAGCCCCCAGGTACGAATAACGACCATCAGACCACTGCACTTTGGTGAGAAGGGAACCTTACCGTTACAAAAAATGGGAGGCTGGCCATCAATATGGAAATTTATGGTAAGTTTGTTCCGGACAATCGATCATAAGTTTCAAGTGAGGTTTACTCTACCATTGGATAGCCCCAGACAGTATAAGGTCAACAGGATAACTTCGCTCAGGGCTCCATATTGTCTCTGTACCCTTCTTCTGTTATTCTCCTACTTACTTATTGGGATCTTTAACGTTTTCTAGGAAGCCTGTCCTTTTGTTGCTATGGCAGTCCCTAACCCACCGAACGCTTCGGCACCTACCAGTTCAGCGCCTGCAGACATCGTGATGAGAGGGTCTAGGGATGCCGAGATTGATAAAATGATTGGCCTCTAGCTCCCTACAGGGAGAATTTACTTTGAACCCTGTGCAAAGAGGCACCATAGCTACACGACGGGGGTTCCCAACCTTTACAACCTTGGAACGATCACAAGACCCAGCTGGATGGCCTTGGACGATACCACGAAGGAGGGTACGCAATTGCCACAATTCGCCACCAACACTGACGCAGTCAAGTAGCAACTAGTCCTACGCATGGAAGGGATGAAGCGATATAGGGATACATTATGACTTCTCCGTAGTTCCAGACTACTAACCAGCGAAAGACATATTTTTTCGCTACCTCGCACTATCATGGTGGTCGACCACGCCCTGATAGCTACAAACCTACAAATAGACTTGGCATAGCTACCCCATGAAATACCCCCTGAAGTTCGGTCACAATGTGTTGCATTGATCACGGAAGCAACAAATATTATTAAGAAATAGCTTACTCTGGGCACTCAGTTGGTTGAGGCGGATATGCAGCTCTGGACAGCGATCCGGTTGAACCCCATGCTTCAGTGTGTCCAGGAAGACTTACAAGATATGGAAGTTGTGTTCGATCAGGTCAAAGCTACCTTACTTTCCCTCGTCCCTGCACAGCGTCTAGCCCTCTTAAAACCCCCAATGCCTTCATAAACACAATTTCAGATCTCCACCGCTCCAAGCACGTCATCAGAAAGTGCTTGAAACCATGGGGTGATACCACCTTCCAGATATCTCAAGGTGCTCATAACGCCATCACGTTCCTCCACCGGATATTGGAGCAGGTTAGCATGGCTCCGGAAGACCCTGCCTCCCTGTAGCTTTTCAATATCGCACAACGAGCTATTGCCCAAAGTCAGGAAGTGCTCCCTCTGCGCATCATCGCTTTCAATACCTTGCATGAGCAGATAGCGACCTCACCACAGCAGTGACTCGGGATGAGTCAGAAGATTATATTGGCGGAATATTGGAATAGGGTCTCCTACGAGCTGTGAAATAGGTCCAATTTGGAATACTTTTGATTATATTTAGTCTAGCGCAGTGGTTTTGGGGTGGGTCAAAGCCCCGAAAGAATTGTAATGGGAAAAATCATAAACCAGGGGTCCAAAAACCATGGTTTGCAGACCATAGGAAAGTTTAGGCTAGATTATTATAAATAGAGGAACATTTTGTATTGTAATGCAATGAAGAGCTATTGATGCAAACTAGGGTTTAAGGTATCTATTTGGGTTTTTGGGGAAAGGAATATTGCTGGTTGTGTGCACGGAGATCCAAAGTATAGTTGTGTGCGGACCCTGCTATTATGTGTGCAGGCTGGGAAAGTTATTGTAAGAAGGAACTGATAAATTGATGAATAAGAAAGGTTTCTTGAGAACTAAATCTATGTGTATTTCTTGTGTGAATCATTGGTAATTACTGCATTATGCGCATTATATATTCAAGCTCTGAAAGATCTGTGTAAGTGTGTTTGCTATATCTAGATTTGTTCTGTTCTATCTTATGCAATATTGTGCTACTCTCATATAAGAATATAATTATAGATCTAGCGCACGTGGATGTAAAAAGAGACCTATCGACCTTGCGCAGAAAGAGGCATTCTGGGTATCGCAAGGCTAGACGTGGCTCTGTTTGCCTTACCTATCCTTTCTCAGAGTGCAGAAACCTAGTTCCAGCACCCACCCATACTACTTTGGGTGAGACATCGACTTGTGCAAGAAGGTCACTGCCGAAAGGGCCAATAGTATAGGGGTTTGTTGGCAAACCTTGAACTCCAAACCTGGGTCCAGACCCCTCAAGCCAACAAGGACTCATTTCTGGATGATCATATTTTTGCAATATACACTTACTTGTCATGGTATGCAGATATTGTTGATTATCCTATTGCGGGAAATCTCCCCTACCACCTATCTCCTAGGAAAAGAAAAAATAGCATTCAACGAAGTGCTCGATACTCTTGGGTAAACGACTATCTCTTTTTCACTAGTCCATATCATGTGACTCAATTTTGTGCAAGGGAAGATGAATTTTGTGACATCTTGAAGGCTTGTCATGATGAGCCTTGTGATGGAAACCTTGATGAAAAAATAGCATCATATAAAGTGCTTAAGATGGGATATTTTGTCCTACATTGTTCCAGGATGCAAAAAAGTATGTATAGAGGTGTGAAAGTTACTAATGAATGGGCCAATTGATCCAGTGAGATGATATTTCATTGCATAATCAGTTGGACATTGAACCATTTGAGAATTGGGATCTTGACTTTTTGGGGCATATTAATACCCCATATTATTAAAATTCCTACATTTTGGTTTGTACAAATTATGTCACCATGTGGTTCAAGGCCAAAGCACTCATCAAATCCACCAAGTAAGGTGTTTCATATTTATCATTTGAAGACATCTTTGTTCACTATGGAGTGTTGAGAGAGATAGTTATGGATGGAGGTCCATAATTCACTTTTTAGTTGATTAAAAAGTTGATTAAGAAGTACGAAATTCTGCATAAGATCACTTCACCTTACCATTCACAAGCTAATGGACAAGTGGAGAGCACCAACAAAGTTATTGATTCTATCTTTACTAAGACTATGACTAGTCACTGTCAAGATTAGGTTGAGCGACTTCGTGAGAGGTGCTTTGGGATAATAGAACTGCATGGTGGAACACCACAAGTTTTTCTCCATATGACCTTGTGTATTTCATAAGAATGTTATTTTTCGTGTCAGATTTGAATTCAAGACATTTATGACTACTGTAGAAGTGAATATGAATTTAACTATATCATAGAAACACTTCCTATACCAGCGCAATGAGTTGAATGAGATACGCTTGGCTACCATTCAATGCACTGACATCATTAACAAATAATGTTCTAAGTGGCATGATATTTTTATCAAAAGGAAGGTGTTTTGAAAATGATATTGTAGACTATTGTATGAATCTAGGTTCAATAATTTAAAGCGGAAATTTTTTACCAGGTGGCTAGGTCCTTACGAGGTGGACATAGCTTTTAAAAATGGGACTGTGAAGCTCACAACCATAGATGGATCACAAACTTCTTAGTTTTCCATGGACACCTCCTTTGTTTGTATCATAAACCAATCTCTAAGGATCGATTTTGTCACATTGTTTGAATTTCAGGTCTCAAAATTATTGGGATAAGGGAGAATATTCTTGCACCTCCAACACAGGATTTATTTCTTATTTGTTGATAACATTTTCTTTTACATTATATATTATTTGTCCTAATATTTTCAATGAATTTTTTACAGTGACATCCTTCATATATTCAGATATTTCATATTTTGTGTTACACTGGTTGTTGTTACTGTGGTTTTGGTTACACCTATTTCTGTTACTGAAGTTGTTTTCATAGTAGTTGTTGTTACACTTGTTATTGTTATTGTGGTTACGGTAACACTTTTTGTTGTTATTTTGGTTGTTGTTACACCTATTTTTTCTACACTGGATTCATGTTACTATAAATGTAGTTACTATATCCTATTTTTATTGTGTCTGACAGTATTGTTGTTAATGTTATTTTTGTAATCACACATTGAATTCTATAATTTTTCACCAAAGGGACCCACCAATGTCACAAACTTTGCCAACACTAAATTTTTCCTATCACAACAACATTTTTTTGGTCACATCCATCGCTTCATACCTATCATATGGTCATGTTACATGGTAAATGCTTGACAGGTACATTTCTTTTTTATTTGGTCGCATAACTATGGTTCGATTGATGATTACACAATTATATTTGATCATCTTTCCATGTTGGTGGAGGATGACCTCCACTCCAGTTGGGGGGTTGTATCATAACATGATTACTTAGTTCCATGTCACTATCACGACTTTACATTACACTCTAGATGGGTGCTTTATGGTATTATATTCATGTCATTTCACCATTTATTCCCTTTCTCTGTTCCATCAACATTTCATGCCATCATTGTCCTAACACAAGCTTCCATAAATCGCCCATCTATTTTGTTTGTATTTCCATTTATGGCATATGTATAGAAAACACCAACCTACCAAATTTCTCTGAACTCAATAATATTCCCCCACTCAGCTGCATATTGTTCTTACTACTACTATAATTTCACTTGAACATTCAACCATGGGAGGAGCCACTATTCGACATGAACCAAACTAATTGGATTTATTGTGTAGCTATCTAGAAGTTTATTATATTTTCTAGGATGTATGATGCCTTGAACACTTTGAGAAATTGCAAGGGTTTGATGTGACACTGTTACCCTATAATTTTCTCGAAATTTTACTAAACATAGCTCAATATTAAAGGGTATAAGGATTCATGTTATGGAATAGGTTGTTTTTACAGTGACATGTATACCAAAAACATGGATGAAATGGTTCAATAAAAAATTATAGATCCAAATAGTGAAAGATAATTTCCTATCAGGGAATGAATAGGTAAGGAATAATGGAATATGAGTAAAAAGGACTTTCTTTACACCCCCTTAGTTAGATATTTTTTATTTCATATAGAAATACATTACCTACAAAGGTAGGTTTAGGTTTGTTTTCAACTATCATTTGATGTTGTTTGCTTACCTCTGCCATGGACAACTAGTCAACCTTTCCCATTTCCTACTAGAATCCTTGAAACATATGGCTATCGAAGTTAGATAATATAAGGATCCTAACAGTTTTTTGAAAAACATGTGTTTATCAAGATCATGCTTTTCAATGCATTAGAAAAACAAAGAGAATATGTTTAGAATTTGTGACTCCTAGCATGGTTCTAATACAAGAGAGTGGTAGGGAGGAATCAAAAAATGAAGAAGAAAGATAGATAGAAGGAATTGGTTTGGAGATGGTTGAGATGAGTGGGAAGGATAGTGCACAAACAGAGGATCTTTGTGTTGAGACACATGTTGAGGATATGCATGTTGATACACCAATAGAGGTGACCAACAAACAATCCAAGATCCTCAAAGTTGAGGCTAGCCCTATTGAGGAGGAGAAGCCACCAACAAAAGAAGGTTAAAAAGAAACATTTAAAAGAGCATGTGGCTGGCCATTTTTTGAGAAAAATAACCAGATATTAAATAACAGTAAAAAAACCTAGTCATCGAAAACCCCAACCATTTCCAAGGAACCAGTGGAGCAAGTTGTTATTGAGACGAAGAAGCCTAAGAAGAAAAATTTTGATAGTTCTCCATCTAGTGAGCATAAAACCAATCCTCTATCAAAACAAAATGATCATTTAAAAGAGTGGAAAACTACGGAGCCCATAAACAAGTTATGTGCAATTTGTGGAGATATCCTTGGTGAGACAAGATATGCGCAAGGTGGCACAAAAAATCTAGAACCTATCTCATTTGAGATAGAAGCTTATGATTGTGATGCCACTAGTACACAAGATCAAGAGGAATTTGAGGAATAAAATCCAATTTCAAGAGAAGTTGTTAATATTGAGGGGTATAGTGATGAAGAAGAAATGCAGGATGAAACATAAGAATATGTGAGTGGAGTTATTGCTACACAGGTAATGGCAATCGAGGCATCCCAACCTGAGGAAGATTGAATCATGATTGAACCTTATGATATTGCTACTGACACACATGAACATGTCGATGATTATCTTGATACACAAGAACTTTAAAATGAGGTGATTCATCCTACAAAATAATGAGAAGAAACTTAGTCTGACCCACAAGAACTAGTGGTCGAGGAAATTTACCCTATAATATAGGAAGAGACCCTTGTAGATTCAGAAAAATCCAATAGTGATGTTGTTGTTATTCAACTAACAATATTCAAGGTACTTGAATTTGATATTGATGCTCTAGTCACTTAGAGACAATAATGGAAGTAGTTGGCCCTATCATTGCAGACTGGCGTAATCCCCCTAAGTACACATAAAAGGATAATTCATGACATTAGGGAGGCTTGGGAAGAAGAACTTAAATTTAAAAGTTTCAAATGGGAGGAGCTTAGAGAAGAGAGAAGAAAGGGGAAACAACAATTAAAGGAGCTCAAGTATGAAATCCAGGTTTTGTAGCAGGAAAGTGAGAAAATTTAAGATCTTGAACATGAGTTGATAAGTTGTAGATGAACTTCCCATTCCTAGCCCCTATTTCTTCATCAACAACATGGCGTTTTATGAATGAGCGATAAAATAGAAAACACCTAATCCAAAGATCAAAATTAGGCTAAAAAATGAAAGTGCTCAAAATTTATCGAAATAAATGTCAAGTTATAGTGTTTATCTTCCTAATTCCAATAGTGCTTGAATCATCTCAATCTAACGCCGTATGAATAAGTTATGATGTTCTGAATTTTTTGACCAACAAAAAGAAAATTGAAAATAGGTTGATTGGGCTATTGATTGGGCAGTCTATACTTTTGACATCATGCTAACATTAGAATTATAATTGGGCATACATAAGTCCAGTCAAATCTCACCATGTGATGTTCTGTATAGGGATGAGTTGGCAATGTTATATTGGGTCATGCAGTTGAGGTAGTCCAACAGAAGGCCGCTACGTGACACTTCGTCATTGGCCAAAATTTTTATGTCAGTCTCAAAGGCCTCAGCGGGTTTCGACCCCTAAACCTGTTGCACACAAACTCCACACCTTACCGTTGGACTAAGATAATGGTTCTTAACCTATGAATTCTGCCATATATATTTAATTTTTAGTTGTTTAAAATTTGGGGGAGATGGATCGACCCTTATCCCTATCCCCTGGTCACAACACTGAGCATAGGACCTTGGAAGAAGTAGTAGAATAGGGGGAGGGGACTAGCCCCAACCCCTAGTCACAAACCAATCCACATGACCATTGGCGAGAATGTAAGGTGCTTGGTAGAGAGGGCAGGCTTGTAAGTTGTGGCATGTGGTTCCATCAGATACCATGTGACCTTGTGGAGGAACTATCAAAGTGGGGCAGGGATTCATCCCCGGCCCCTAGTGTTGTGGGTGGCATGTGTCTTAGTGTGGAGCTAAGTCTCAAGTGGACGATAGTTAAGGTCGACCCCTAGTCACGTGGTCTCCGCGTAGCCAAAGGTGGAAAGGAAGGGAGCTAGCCTGAAGGGTGCGAGAAGTTGGCCCTGGCCACATCACGCACCACATGACCTTGTTTCGATAAAGAAGGATTCAGCCCCAGAGGGGGTGGACCGTTGGCCCCAGCCCCCGACCTCATGTGCTCCATGTGGCCATATTTTTGTGCATAAGGGTTATTGGGCAAATTAATGAGGTGAAAAAATTCCCCTTTCGCAAGAAATGTTTTTGCTTCCCGAACTGTTTAAAGGGAGAAATTGTCGCATATTTTGCAATTTTGGCCAAATTGCACGAGATATAATAGAGCTTGGCTTGCAAAATCATAACTTGCTCAATTTTGAACCTTTTTGAGCTCAAGAAGAGCCTATATGGGGATTTTTAGCATCTTGGACTCATTTGAAGCCTCAATTTTCTGATTTGAGCACTTTTTGAAGGAATTTTTGTAGGATTTAATCCTTTAATGCCAGGGAAAATCAAAGTTTTGAATCATTTTTGAAGGAAAATTGAGCATGGAGAGAACCTTGTAGGGGTATTCCTGCCTTCTATTTTCATCTGCAACAATTGTTACTTTCGAAGTGCTGCTATTTTTAGTCTTTTCTCATTATGTGTTCATGAGAGAAGCTCTTTTAAGTACTTCAATGTGGAGTTCCTGTACATTTTGTGCTTGATTTTCAAGTGGAGTACAAGGACCTGATGTGTGAGTCCTTTCTATGTTGACCTTTTCATGACTTTTTGTAGGGAGTCATATTTTTGGAGTGAGAATTCTTTTTAGGGAATATTTCCTTGCATGGGAAACAAGCCACTTAATTTCCAAAAAGTTGTATGTACTATTTTTCCACTGGAATCAATGGAGTGGTCTAGCTGTTGGAGCAGGCCTGGAGAGGTAGCCTAGGAGGGGTGAACTCTGTCACAAAATATTGGTTTCTTCTCTTCATGTTTTCTTATTTGATTTGCATGTGAATGTGTTACATGTTAAAGTTTGTGTAAAAACTAACTCAAAACCTTGAAGGTATTATGAAACTTGTTTACCTTTAAACTCCCATTTTGTTTACTTGCAAAGAATTTGAGGAGAAAGTATCTGAGGACGGTCAATTTTTGAGAGGAGAAGTTCTCCTCCATATTTTAAGATTAATACCCTATGAGCTAACATACATTATGATATTTTTAAACATTGTTTCTAAACGTAACATTGTGGAACAACATTTATTATGTGATTTTTATATGCACAAGATTTTCTTGTTTAAAGAGGCACAATTTAACCTCTCACCATATGTTAGAGACATTCAACTATGAACCTTTACCTTGTTTTTTAATAACCAGTTAAAATGGAAATTGGCTCATAATAATGTAACAACAAATTAGAAGAAAAATAAGCTATGGATTAGAGGAGAGGAAACCCCTGTTGTTGCAGTAACTAGGACTTATGAAGGTTTTCTTAGATCACTGATGTGAGTTGTTATTGTGGACATTGTTCTGCAAAAAATCATGTATCTTTTCTCTCAAACTATTGACCTGCAAAGGCAAGAAGCTTTGGAGGGAAGTACACTAAAATGGGATACCTTTAATACTGAGATGAAGAAAATATATGTGTATTGTTATTGTAATTTTATCCAAGCCCTCTCAAGAGTGCCAAGGTACATTAGTCATATTAGGAAATGTGGGCCTAATTGGCTCAACCTTAAACTATGGTTTCCTTTGATGTGGATTCTTGTGGGAAAATATTAGCATTACTATAAGCTCAACCTAGGCGATGAAAAAATATGGTGGTTGGTGTTAATTATTTCTAATGGTTATAGTGTTATTTTGGATGATACTAAAATTCCTTATTATTTCATAGAACTTCATCTACAGCACTCCCACTCTGAGGAAGAGTTATATTGATATGTGGTAAGCATGTGGACATGAAATTTCTTTAGTTGGGGTGGAGATGTTGGGTTCAGGAATTGGCTTATCCTTACCACCTTTTCCTTATCCTTGTTCTTATTTTATCCTCAATAGCCACATATTTTCTATCTAAAATCCTATATTTTGATTTAGGTATATCAAATCTTTATGTCACTCCAATCCACTAAGTTTTTCTTGCATTTGAAAGGAGAATAATTGTTTTGGTTGTTTTTACTGATAGTATACTGAGGAAAAATTTTACAAGATGATCCAAATAACACGATATTGTTACTCCATTATCCTAGCGATGTTTTTACTCCTAGTTGAAACAATGTTGTTACTATAGATTGTCACAATTTTGTTACTCCATGATTCCACTTTGTCGTTACTCTAACATATCTAGATGATGTTATTATGCCACATTGTTACTACCAAATATTCAATCTTTTTTTGGGTAGTTTTTATGTAAATTGTTCACAAACATGTTCAATTTGCTTTATGGCGTCAATGGTGATTCGATTCTCCTAAACAATGTGGACAATTTTCTCATTGTGGTTATGACGCCCTAGTTTTTATTCATTTGATAACTGAGCAATCATTCTTGCAATAACTTTATTTGTATTCAATTTCGTGTAATTGTTTATTAAAGGAATTTCAATTAACACTATTTGAATATCTTAAGAATTGAAATATTCTCAAGGGTGTTCCTATTTTGATTTATCGTTAGGATTGGATGTAAGGAAGAACCTATAAAAGTGGATCTCCCTTCCCCAAGAAGGGGGTTGGCACTCTTTTCTCTCAGACTGTGCATATGTACTTTTATTTTTCCATTAATGCAAGGTTGATCAAGCTCGTGGCTCCTTTTATGAATTAGTGCATAATATGTAGGCTATGAGTTTTCCTCCAGCTCCTTGCTAAGTAGGAAGGGCCCCCCTCTTTAGTAGTGATTGTTGTGACTATACAAAGTAGCATAGATATCATAGATATTTGCTTCATTAGCTTGTGTGTTGTGAGTTAAAAATTTGGAATTGAAATCGATTGTTGTTAATTTTTCTTTGCGTGATTAACATATTGTTGTTACTTATGATATTTTGTAGGAGTTTATGAATACATATCATTGTTACTTAACTTTAGCCATCATAGGTCTTTGTTGAATTGTATTTTTATTGTTGTTACTTCCTGCTGCTACAAATTGTTGTGGCTTTTTATTGTTATAGATTGTTGATTAGGTTGTTGTTACAGATTGATTATTATTAATTTTTATTACATGATTCTTGTTATTGATTATTGTTACAGGTTAATATTATGTAGTGTCAGTCCAAGTAGTTGATACATTTTGGTAATGTTGTCCTTTATTTTCTCCAACCCAACATTATTGATGCATTTATAGTAATAACATCTCATTTTTCCAATTGGTATTGTTACTTTCAATTGGTGAATGATTTCTAATTGATTGTGGTGTTGAAATATTTTTTTTATGCAAGTGAGGATATGGTTGTGATGATTGATTGAGTGTTATTTCCTTTCTACAAAGAGTGATTGAATGTTGTGTACTTCTTACAAAGAGTGATTTACAATTCTATAACTTAGTGTAGAATGGTTTCCTTTTCATGCAAGTGTGGTTTCCAAAGGTGAAGTTTTAATTCTAGAATTGAGTGAAGTGTGCTTTTAATTCCTGCAAGTGTGGAACAATTTACAGTAAGAACTAGGATTTGATTGAGGGTTGTGTTCTTGTTGAGGAATCATAATAGAATATACTATATTAGGAAGTAGTCAATGTTAGTTAATGATTGCTTAATGCACATACTATGCACTACAACCTTGAAATAAAAATACCTACCCTAGTCGAAAATTTATGTTAAGTGGATGTATCATTTTTAACAAGACAATAAAATTCCCCAACAATTACCTTGTTTACCATGTTCAAAATTTGTTGCTCCACCCTCTGCCTAAATAACCTATATCTTTATGTATCACTTTCCAACATCCTTTGCTATCTTTGGATGTCCTCAAATCACACTAGATTCTTGCACTTCTTTTCTCTTACTATGATCATTTGAGAATTGTTTCTCCCTTTTTTTGGCACTTTGTAGCTTTTTCTATCCAATATAACATATATCATTTATTCTTCACATTTGTTTCATTTTAGAGGTCAATGTTACCTAGATTTAACCTAAAACCTCTAGCACTCATGGTGTTACAATTTATATTTCTCCATCTTAATATTGCCATTATGATTTTATTAAACATTATATTCTTTTTTAACCAATTTGGCCTCAACCTTGACTACATTGGTCAACATTATAGCACAATTTCATGTTGAAATTTATGTTTTTTTTTCAACTTCATATAGAATTCTCCAAATTATACTCTACTTTGCACCTAGTTATAATTTTAACTAGTCCCTCCAAATATTATTCATATGGTCTCGTATCAAATTCCATTTGTTTCACATAATTCCAAACACATATATGTTTTCCTTATCATATGCCTTATTAATACTTATATTCTTTAAATTACTACAATTCTTGTGTTATTTTTTATTTTTTCATTCACTCATATATTCGGAATGTACTCAACATTCCTTACCTTCATTCTCCATAAATCATGCTCATTTAGTGTTGAAATTATTCCCTTGCCATTGTAATATTTTCCTACCAGTTTAATCCTCCACATTATGACATATTATACCACTTATATCTAAGTATCCATGGGTATTGTCCAATTCTAAAATTTTCACTTCATTGAGTTATTGTCTATGATGTCTACTTATGTCCACCAAGATAAATTTGCATGAAACAGATTGCTTTATTCCTCTATTTGTACCTTTAAAGTGAATGAACATTATTTATTCCATTGAATTATTTACACTTCATAACATGCTTCTATTGCACACTCTAAAATCACAACTATATTTCGCACTCTAATTTTTTTAGAAAAGTTGTTGGTTCATAGCTTACAACTTTTATAAGAATTCATACACTTTCCCATAGATTTGATTCACCCATTCCCTCAGCAACATATCACGTCATAGGATATGTGTTCTCTTTTTCTGTTAGACAAAAACCCACAAGTTTTAGTCAACGATCGCATCGCCAGAGATAAGAATCCATGAGAAGTGGTTAGTCCATGTCACTAATCACATGAGGAGTGTTGGTTTATCCAATATCCAACAATCTCCCCCCCAACGCGAACCGAGTGTATATCGAACTCGTGACCTATGCTTTGATACCACTTGTTGGGAATCACTATTGTCGTTAGACCAAAACCCGCAGGTGTTAGTCAATGATCGCATTGCCATAGATAAGGATCCAGGAGAGGTGGTTAGTCCATGTCACTAAACACGCGGGGAGTGTTGGTTTATCCAATGTACAACACTAACCTCCATAACTTTCTTTCTGCAGTATGTTTTTTATCCATTATTATTTAGTGTTATTTTTTATATATAATGACCAAGAGACACAAATTACCATTTCATGTGTATTGAGCATTCTTCACATGTTGGCTTATTCCATGCCTCTTATTCCTTTCAATTTTTCTTGGTTGTACACAATAGCCAACAATAATATTCATGAAATTCATAGCTCTTGTCTTCATGTTATTATGTTGCATACCCTTAATAAATAATCTATTATAACATAGAATATTTAAAATACCCAAGAGCTCCTATGGCTCATTATACTTATTAATATTTCTTTGTTTCAAAAAATATTCAACTAAAATGACTAGGAATTTCTTTAGTTCTTCCTCTATGATATAAATCACACTTACTAATTACAATAAAAATTATGTATACCTTCATTATTTCTTATTCAAGACACTTGTATAATTCTTCCATTGATTCTTCATGTTTGAACATGGAATTCAATCTACAACATACCTTATGAGTTTTCATTCATGGATTTGTTTTCTTTTTAAATAAAACTTTCCATAACACTATCACCTTGAGTGTTCTATTTCTCAAAAGAACTACCTTATTCTTTGTAATTTACCTAGTGCATATGTTGAGTCTCATTACTACCATGTAAATTATAATACCACTCTATAACATATGAATTTGCTAGGTGCATCAAGATTCACAATCTTGAAGTGGTTTCAACTCTAGTACCTTTATAGAATAAAAGAATAAGCATGCATAACAAATGTGCAAACCATGCATTAAAGCATGCACGCGCGCGCGCGCGCACACACACACACATATATACATATATGTATATGTATATGTACATGTACATATACATGTACATGTATATGTATATGTATATGTATATGTATATGTATATGTATATGTATGTCTATATATATGTGTGTGTGTGTGTGTGTGTGTGTGTGTGTGTAATAGAGATATCACATGCAATGCATGTCATTAAAAATATATACTCAGATATACTCACCATTAAATAGTGAAAAAACATAATATAAATAAAGCATGAATATAATACACAAATAACTCTTATCTTATCAAATAACCATGCTAATTGGCTGCAAATTCTAGACATTCCACCCAAACATAGACATTGTTACTCCAAATCAATCAACAACAGGTCACCCCCAAGTTGAGGTTATGAATATATAAGGTTGGGTGTTCATAAAAACTCTAATATCACAAAATAAGTCAAGTTCTCATGCTATTATGGTATATCCTTTCGCAAGCACAAAAATCCCTGATCCAGGTGGATATTAGTGGCCACCCACCTATTCCACTTGGACCCCACCATTATTTCTTTCAGTTTTTCAGTTTCCTTAATTGTAGCACAATTTACTATTTTTATCAGTCTTTCGAGTCCTAAACTTTCTAAGTCGGTTTTAGGGACTAAAATATTTTTTTAGGAAAAAAGGAGTGACCAGAATAGTCCTAAATTGGTTTTCCAGTTTTTTTTCAACCTCCTCTTTGGGATCCTCAAAACGAGGTATTATTATATCCAAACAGAGATCATATGCCAAATTTACAGTCCCAACAATTTGACGTTCAAACTTACCCCAGCGAGGCCCAAAATATTTTGGCGCTTCATCTCATAGGTTAGGTTTTTGGATGTTTAGTGTTTCTCATTACTTCTCAATGATAAAAAGGCCACTTAGCCTCATTCTGACACATTTAGGAGGCATGTAAACATAAAAAGGCCACTGATCCATTATTAATGTAACCATATTTTAGTTCTTTGATAATAATGAAATGAAGTTTTATTTCTAATGCACTTCTGTGTTTATGTGATTACCACTGGATATCAGTATGGAAAAATCTTTCCAGATTATTATATAAGTTTGATTGATGCTCATTTAAAATACTGCTAGAAACTTATGGTAGCGATTGAAGGCCTACAAATGATAGAAGATAGTGAATATCTATCTGTCCTCATACAAACCTCTTTCCAGTTAACCAATACAGTTCATCCCAAACTGAAACAACCTATTCTGAAATATTGTGTTACAGTTGGTTTGTCTAATGCACAAGTTGAAGGTGTGTTATATTATCCCACTGATCTGCCTCATGATTGGTATTTCCAATATAAATCCTTTGCTGAAGAGAAAAAGCCTGAAGCCAAGATCAAAAGAGTCTCTATCAATAATGGCCAAGTACGTCTTATCCCAAACAAGCCAGAGATTCCTCGTCCTATTTTCAGGCCTCGTAGACATGTTTTACCTATTTCTTCTACAGAAGCCTCTTCATCAAGCAAGCATGATGCTCATCCTGATAATGAAGTATTTTCTAAAGAACCTATGTTATCCTCAAATGAATTGTATATACCTAAATCAAAAACTTTTTTAGCTATAAATAAGATGTTTAGGATCTCTACTAGCCAATTTCCACCTATGGAGGAATGGCAGTATGCAAATCATCATTTTGTCAAAGGAGGAAAATGGCCTCTAAAAAACAATTTCAGCACAACTTCTTCTCAGTCCAACTAGCCCTCTACTAGAGATGACTGTGCTCCTCTAATCAAACACAATGCCCTGAATTCTACTAATTTAGACCAGACATATCAAATTGGAAATTATCTTGCCACTTGGTGTTCCTATGCTGGAGATGTTTTGGATGATCTGGGTTCTCAGAATGAGTTAATTTTGAATAACCTCAGATTACTTTATGAAGAACAACAAGAAGAAAGGCACAGGAGAGAAGTAAAAGAGAAGAAGAAGAAAGAAAAGAAAAAGAAAGAATCAAAGGCTCCAAAATTTTCTATTTCCATGGATACTCCCAATTATTGGGACATAGATGAAAATCGGGAAGCCAGTGAAGCCGAGTCTAGTATCCAAGCATCTGAGAAAAAATTAGAATCAACAAAAACATTAAATTTCCAAAAACCAAAAAGTGAAATTGCCACATTAGAAAATGCTGCTTCTAAGTTTCCATCTTTTATTTTTGCGTTCATTCAGAAGGCTCATGTTTTCAAGGAAGTACATAAGTATCCCAGAGTAGAAGAAGACTTGTTTGCAACAAAATCTAGTGGATATGTGTTATATTTGGATAAATCTACAAACCCAGCTGAGTATATAAGAATTTGGATTGGTGCCTTATACCAGATGCAAGTAACAACTAGATTAGATAATATTTCCATTTTTTCTTTAGCAGAGAAAAGAATGGCCGAGATTGTTTATGACTAGTGGATGGGACCACCAGAGACAAAAATATTAAATGTAGCTACTCCTGGTCTAGCTACTCTTGAATTATTGCTAAAAACTCAATTTGTCCCTGAACCCGCAGATGAAAAGAAACAAATTATAACAAATCTTGCTAGAATGGAATTGAAAGATTTGATGTTTTTAGATCAGTTTGGAAATGAATATATGTCTAAGATCTACAAACCAAATCTTACCAATGATTCCAGTCAAAATATTGCATTCTTGTCAAAATTGCCAGGCAATATAGATGATTTAATAATGAAAGATCTAGATCTTCAGGGAAAGAAAATTGAACAAATCTATTGGATAGATCTTCTATTTAGGTGTTAAGAAAAAGTTAAATATCTATGTTGGCAAAAGAAAGCTCAAGATTTTTCTCCTGGTGTTGAAATCTGTCGAGCTGTGTTACCTTGGACACCTTTTAAAAAGAGAAAATCTAAGAGATATGGAAAATTTAAGCCCAAGAGAGTAGAAAATCCTAAAAGGCCTTTCAGAAAGTTCAAGTATTTGAAGAAGCGCAGACAGCCAAAAAGAGATAATTATTGTTTTATCCGCAAACAAGAGGGCCATTTCGCCAGAAAATGCCCTAAGAGCTCTTCAAATAAGTTGAAAGCTTGTATAGAAATTGATGATTTTGTAGATAATTGGTCAATTGTAGATTCTCAAGATGAAGTGTCAGATGTATATATTTTGACTGATGCTTCTTTGTCTAATAATGAGTCACCTCCAGATACTTCCCAGAAAATGAATATATGCTATGATTTTTCAAAAGCAGATGATGACACTGAACTTCATTTCAGTGATGAATATAGTGAAGAGGAAGACACTGATGAAACTTCTGAATCCAGTTTAGATGACACTGTGAGTACTGTACCATCTCTTTCAAATTTCAGAGATACAGGTAAAGAGAATTCGCAGCCAAGTTTGAATTCCTTTTTTCCACAACCCAATATGAATTCTTTTTGCCCATATCCAAAGACAGTAGCTCCTTCATCATCATTACCTAATCCAGCATCTGATGATATTGAAGAAAGTAATTTTCTTAAAAAGATTGTCAAAAAAAACAATTTACTGTACATTCCAGTACAGGTTTAAGTTAAGGGTGAATGGATCAATGTTGATGATTTCATTGATATTGGAGGCTCAAACAATTTAGCTCGCCCATCTTTGTTTAAAGGTTTATGGAAACCTTTGAAAAATATTCTTGTTTCAGAAACTGTTGGTAGAACCGTCAATCTCACCCACTATGTAGATAATGTCTCTTTAAAAGTTGGGGGGAGTATTGTCAAATTTCCTGCAATACAACATTATGATCTATCTGCAAGATTATTTTTGGGTATGCCTTTCATCAATTCTGTCTTTCCTATTACTATAAGTGAAGATAAAGTCATTCAGAATTGCAAGAAAAAAGCAATATTAGTTCCAAGACTGACAATGTCTAATTCAGAAGCATGAAAAGAGAATAGACAGAAAAAGGCAGGTGCCAGAAAACCACAGAATGATTCAAATAATGGCAGGAAGTGTTGCAGATATATGAAGAAAAGATTCAGTTGAAAAATAAGCAAAAGGAAAATAGAAATCTAGAATGGTCCCCAGCACAAATTTCTATTTTTGAAGAATTGCTAAAAAAAATTGTTCAAACAATCCTCAAGCATTTTGGAGTGTTGAGAGTCCTCAACAAGAGATGGTTACTTTGCATGACAATGGGGTAAAAGGAAAACTTATCCCATGCACTCCAAATGATGAACAAGAGATAAAAAAGCAGATTGAAGAACTATTAAGCTTACCGTTGATTGAACCTAGTTCTTCTCACTATTCTTGTTCTGCTTTCTTGGTCAGAAATAATTCAAAGATAGTTAGAGGAAAAGCTCGGATGGTCATCAATTATAAGCCATTAAATGCAATAACATAGAGCTTCAACTATCCGTTGCCTCGCCAAGAAACAATAATGCAGAAGATACAGAATAGTAAAATCTTTAGAAAATTTTATATGAAATCTAGTTATTACCAGATTCAGATTAAAGAAGAAGATCGCCACAAAACTGCTTTTACATGTCCTGTAGTTTTCTATTAATGGAGAGTAGTACCATTTGGTCTAATGAATGCTCCAGATTTCTTTCAAAGAAGAATGGACTAAATTTTTGGCAGGTATGATTTTATTGTCACTTATATTGATGATATCCTGATCCATAGTCAAGATTTAGATTCTCATATGGAACATTTGAAGATTTTTCTTGAAGAAGCACAAGGGCATGGTATTGTCTTATTTGAGAAGAAGATGCTTTTATTTCAAGACAACATTAATTTTTTAGGAATTCATGTTTTAAATGGAAAAATTCAGATGCAGCCGCATGTTTTAACCAAGCTATCTGAATTTCCTGATGAGTTAAAAGATACTAAAATGATTCAGTGTTTTCTAGGAGTACTAAATGATGTTCATAAGTATATTCCTAGACTATCTGAAAAAACTACTCCTATTAGAAAGCATTTTCATTCTAGATGGTCACCAGAAGCTACAGAAGCAGTCAAAATGTTAAAAGCTAAATGTAAGAAACTCGCAGAGCTTAAACCACCAGGTGATGGATTTCTCATCCTCCAAACATATGCATCTAATGATTATTGGGCAGCCGTCCTTTTTGAAAGAAAGGAGGAGAAGGGAGAAGAAATTTTGTGTGCTTATGCATCTGGTGAATTTTTAACTCATCAAAAGAATTATTTTACTACAAAGAAAGAAACACTTGCCATATTCAATGGCATTCAGAAATATGAATTATATTTGGCTCCAGTCAAGTTCCTGATAAAAACTGATTCAATGAATTTCAAATATTTCTTAATAGTGAAAATATCAAGACAGCTAGCAAGAGGATGATTTTTAGCTTGGAAAATTTGGTTTCAGCAATACGACTTTGATGTTGAATGGGTGCTTGGAAACTCAAACTATTTAGTGGATTCACTTACCAGAGATATGAATAAATTTCATATACATTACAATAGAAGAACTGACATATTTGTTCTTCCTGATAAGACTCCAGCGGATGATAATTTTGAAACTTTTGTGAAAATATTCCAGATCCCTGAATTGATCCTTGGAGACTTAACGGAAGAAATCAAGAAGATTGTTGTTCTAAGGATCCAAAGAAATCAATGGATTTAGAAGTGTCAGGCATGGCAATCTAAAAATGTGGGAGTTCTATTGGGTTGAGATGCAGAGCTTGTAAAGGTATACCCTTTACCCAATATGAAGGTAAAACTCTATTTTAAAACCCTTGATGATTTATGGACCATACAATATACTGAATCTATGATTCAAGTCCTAAAAACCTTGAATTATTATCATATTACTAGAGGTGTAGATTTTTCATTAGCTGTTTATACTTCAGCTAAAATTATGGATCTGGATGAAACTAATATGAATGAAAGAGTTGAAATTTTTTTAAGGTCTTTAACGATTCCTGATCTCTTTGATGAGCTTGAAGCTGCATTTCTCCAGAGGATTGATGAAAATTTTACAGGAACAAATTCTTTCCCACAGTATGAACTTTTTGAACCATTTGCTGATTGGGAGATAAAGGATGGATGTTGCAGGAAGAAAAGACAGGTTAGAGCTTCTCAATGTATTGAAAGGAGTTTGCAGTATCTAAGAACTTTCTCGACACCTTGGGACTATCAGAGTTTCGAGTTCAGAAATCCTATTGAGCCAAATCCTTTTACACAAATCTATGGACCAGAAAAGATTTACGAGTCTGTGCTTGCAGAAAATATTGAAGAACTTAAGAAGATTACTCTTTGGCTTAAAGAGTTAATAATCTCAGATTACCTGAAAAATTGTCTATGATAAAAGCATTGGAAGAACTTGAAGGAAAGCATAAAGTGATTAAGTTGCTAATCAATCAGAAGGCATTAATCACTATCGGTGTTATGGCAGGTAATTGGAATGATGATGTTGTCTATTTAGTTAGCCTAATGCTATCAACAAAAGTTTTTTTAGCAATGATTTTTGAATTAGGCTAGCAACAAAAAGCATATATCAATCATAATTGTAAACTTTGGATCCAATGTGCCATTGAATGCTCTGTCAGTATGTTTTAGATTTTGAAATAGGAATTATTAGATGGAGTCGAAATAACAATCCAATCAATGCTTGCTTTCCGTAAAAGTAAGAATGATTCTTTCCTAGATATTGAGAGAGATCCAATGGCATTCGTCAACAGATGGAAAAAATCTGATGATAAATATATCTTCCCACAGAAGAATATTCATGTTAATACCGACACAATAAAGTGGGAAATAGGACAATCATCAAAGGCATCAACAAAAGAAAAATCTTCTACAGCTACAGTTTCAACAAAAGGAAAAGAGATAGGATCCGATGAAAAAGAAACCTTGTTCGTAGATCTGTACCATGACGCTCAGGACCCACAAGAACGTGAATGGGAAATAGAATATATACATTCGCTAAACCAATCTTGGTTGAACCAAAAGACTCCAAACAAAACATATTCATCAGATGAGGACCATGATTATGACAGTGACCGAAGTCCAAAATGACCTTGGTAGTGTATTTTATTTTTAATTATTGTACTCGAGAATATTGAGCAGACACCATCTGGAATAGTAATATCCAACAGGACCCTCAATAATTCTCTTCCTTTTTAGGCTATTTAAGTGTGTGTGAGTGAGGAGGCAAGATCACCGCTGTGTATGTGTGTGTGTTTGTGTGTAATTGTGTGAGTTTGGGAGTGTGCATGTAATTCTTGAAGAGATTAGAGACTGAAGGCTCTAGTCTGAAGCATCACTTGATATGTAACATTTTCTTGAATTAATATTGAAGCCTGCCAGGCCACCTGTCTGAGGACAGTTTGTTTCAAGGTCACCTTAAGTCAGGACTGTAAAGTGAGAAGAAGACCAGGGGTGTCGTGTGTAAGCTCATATTCCTATGCAAGTATTAGATGGTGTGAGAAAAGTTCAGCTACTCTTCAGTTATTCAAGTAAGTTACTAATTCAATTATCTAAATTTGGTATGAGAGCCCTGTTCTCAATTCTATAATGGCAAATTTGTTAAGCTCATTCTCTTCTATCGATCGTAAAGTTATAACTCAAGTAGATTCTCGAGTCTTAGAGTTAGACTGTGATCCTAATGAATCTCATGAACTCATTGAAAATCATGAAAACTAGAATCCTCCATCTCTGCATGCAACTGATGTGTATAAGATCCTTGTCACATACATATTTAAGAAGAAATATTTCTTAAAAGAAGTCGAGGTTAAGCTAAATATTTCAGGTCCTTTTGTTCAGATAGTTGCTTTGAGTCTGTTCTCTGATGATGAGATAAATATATTCCATCTGTACGCTAAAGAAAATAAATATGCATATCTCCATTTCGGAGGTATCAGAATTGATTTGGCTCCTTTGTTTCGACATGGTTTAAATACACCCTGCATAGCTGAAATATTTGACACTCGCCATCAGAATTATGATCATGCAAGGATTGGTACCATCATGGGTAATTTTTCCACTACTCGATAACTTACTTGAATAACTGAAGAGTAGCTGAAATTTTCTCACACCATCTAATACTGGCATGGGAATACGAGCTTACACATGACACACCTGGTCTTCTTCTCGCTTTACAATCTCGACTTAAGGTGATCTTGAAGAAAACTGTCCTCGGACAGGTGGCCGAGCAGGCTTCAATATTAATTCAAGAAAATGTTACATACCAAGTAATGCTTTAGAGTAGAGCCTTCAGTCTCTAATCTCTTCAAGCATTACATGCACACTCGCAAACTCACACAATTACACACAAACACACACACACAGCGATGATATCCCCTCCTCACTCACACACACTTATATAGCCTAAAAAGGAAGAGAATTATTGAGGGTCCTGTCAGATATTACTATTCTAGATGGTGTCTACTCAATATTCTCGAGTACAATAATTAAAAGGAAAATGCACTACCAAGGTCCTTTTGGACTTTGGTCACTGTCATAATCATGGTCCTCATCTGACGAAGATGTTCAGTTTGGAGTCTTTTGGTTCAGCCAATTTATATATTCTATTTCCCATTCAAGTTCTTGTGGGTCCTGAGCATCTTGGTACAGATCTACGAACAAGGTTGCTTTTTCATCGGATGCTATCTCTTTTCCTTTTGCAAAAACTGTAGCTGTAGAAGATTCTCCTTTTGTTGATGCCTTTGATGATTGTCCTGTTTCCCACTTTATTGTGTTGGTAGTAACATGAAAATTCTTCTGTGGGAAGATATATTTATCATCATATTTTTTCCATCTATTGGCGAAAGCCATTGGATCTATCTCAATATCTAGGAAAGAATCTTTCTTACTTTTACGGAAAGCGGGCATTGATTGGACTGTTATTTCGACTCCATCTAATAATTCCCATTTGAAAATATGAAACATACTGGTAGAGCATTCGATGGAACATTGGATCCAAAGTTTATAATTATGATTGATTTCTGCTTTTTGTTGCCATCCTAATTCAAAAATCATTGTTGAACAAACTTTTTTGATAGCATTAGGCTAACTAAATAGACAACATCATCATTCCAATCACCTGCCATAACACTGATAGTGATTAATTCCTTCTGATTAATTAGCAAATTAATCACTTTATGCTTTCCTTGAAGTTCTTCTAATGCTTTTATCATAGACAATTTTTCGGGTAATTTGAGATTATTAAACTCTTTAAGCCAAAGAGTAATCTTCTTAACTTCTTCAACATTTTTTGCAAGCACAGATTCATAAATATTTTCTGGTCCATAGATTTGTGCAAAATGATTTGGCACAATAGGATTTCTAAACTCGAGACTCTGATAGTCCCAAGGTGTCGAGAAAGTTCTTAGATACTGCAAAGTCCTTTCAATACATTGAGAAGCTCTAACCTATCTTTTATTCCTGCAACATCCATCCTTTATCTCCCAATCAGCAAATGGTTCAAAAAGTTCATACTGTGGGAAAGAATCTGTTCCTTCAAAATTTTCATCAATCCTCTGGAGAAATGCAGCTTCAAGCTCATCAAAGAGATCAGGAATCCTTAAAGAACTTAAAAAATTTTCAACTCTTTCATTCATATTAATTTCATCCAGATCCATCATTTTAGTTGAAGTACAAACAGCTAATGAAAAATCTACACCTCCAATAATATGATAATAATTCAAGGTTTTTAGGACTTGAATCATAGATTCAGTATACTATATGGTCCATAAATCATCAAGGGTTTTAAAATAGAGTTTTACCTTCATATTTGGTAAAGGGCATACCTTTACAAGCTTTGCATCTAAACCCAATAGAACTCCCACATTTTTAGATTTCCATGCCTGACACTTCTGAATCCATTGATTTCCACGGATCCTTAGACCAAAAAACTTCTTTATTTCTTCTGTTAAGTCTCCAAGGATCAATTCAAGGATCTGGAATATTTTCACAAAAGTTTCAAAATTATCATCTGCTGGAGTCTTACCAGGAAGAAAAAATATGTCAGTTCTTCTATTGTAATGTATATGAGCTTTATTCATATCTCTGGTAAGTGAATCAGCTAAATAGTTTGAGTTTCCAGGCACCCATTCAACATCAAAGTCATATTGCTGAAACCAAATTTTCCAAGCTAACAATCTTCCTCTTGCTAGTTGTCTTGATATTTTCGCTGAAAAGAAATATTTGAAATTCATTGAATCAGTTCTTATCAGGAACTTGACTGGAGCCAAATATAATTCAAATTTCTGAATGCCATTGAATATGGCAAGTGTTTCTTTCTCTGTAGTAAAATAATTCTTTTGGTGAGTTAAAAATTCACTAGATGCATAAGCACACAAAAATTCTTCTCCCTTCTCCTCCTTTCTTTAAAAAAGGATGGCTGCCCAATAATCATTATATGCATATATTTGGAGGATGAGAAATGCATCACCTAGTGGTTTAAGCTCTGGGAGTTTTTTACATTCAGCTTTTAACATTCTGACTGCTTCTGTAGCTTCTGGTGACCATCCAGAATGCAAATGCTTTCTAATAGGAGAATTTTTTTCAAACTGTCTAGGAATATACTTATGAACATAATTTAGTACTCTTAGAAAACGCTGAATCATTTTAGTATCTTTTAACTCATCAGAAAATTCAGATAGCTTGGTTAAAACATGCAGCTGCATCTGAATTTTTCCATTTAAAACACAAATTCCTAAAAATTCAATGTTGTCTTGAAATAAAAGCATCTTCTTCTCAGATAAGACAATACCATGTCGTTGTGCTTCTTCAAGAAAAATCTTCAAATGTTCCATATTAGAATCTAAATCCTAACTATGGATCAGGATATCATCAATATAAGTGACAATAAAATCATACCTGCCAAAAATGTAGTCCATTCTTCTTTGAAAGAAAGCTGGAGCATTCTTTAGACCAAATGGTACTACTCTCCATTGATAGAAACCTGCAGGACATGTAAAAGCAGTTTTGTGGCGATCTTCTTCTTTAATCTAAATCTGGTAATAACCAGATTTCATATTAAATTCGCTAAATATTTTACTATTATGTATCTTCTACATTATTGTTTCTTGGTGAGGCAACGGTTAGTTGAAGCTCTGTGTTATTGCATTTAATGGCTTATAAATTATGAGCATCCAAGCTTTTCCTCTAACTATCACTGAATGATTTCTGACCAAGAAAGCAGAACAAGAATAGTGAGAAGAACTAGGTTCAATCAACTGTAAGCTTAATAGTTCTTCATTCTAATTTTTTATCTCTTGTTCATCATTTGGAGTGCACGGGATAAGTTTTCCTTTTACCCCATTGTCATGCAAAGTAACTATCTCTTGTTGAGGACTCTCAACACTCCAAAATGCTTGAAGATTGTTTGAACAATTTTTTAGCAATTCTTCATAAATAGAAATTTGTGCTAGGGACCATTCTAGATTTCTATTTTCCTTTTGATTATTTTTCAACTGAATCTTTTCTTCATATATCTGCAACACTTCTTGCCAATTATTTGAATCATTCTGTTGTTTTTTGGCACCTTTCTTTTTCTGACTATTCCCTTTTCTTGCTTCTGAATTAGCCATTGCCAGTCTTGGAACTGATATTTCTTTTTTCTTGCAATTTAGAATGACTTTATATTCACTTATATTAACAGAAAAGATAGAATTGATGAAAGACATACCCAAAAATAAACTTGCAGATGGATCATAATGTTTCATTGCAAAAAATTTGACAATACTCCCCCCAACTTTTAAAGAGACATTATCTACATAGTGGGTGAGATTGACGGTTCCACCAACAGTTTCTGAAACAAGAATATTTTTCAAAGGTTTCCATAAACCTTTAAACAAAGATGGGTGAGCTAAATTGTTTGAGCCTCCAGTATCAATGAAAGCATCAACATTGATCCATTCACCCTTAACTTGGACCTGTACTGGAATGTACAGTAAATTGTTTGTTTTGACAATATTTTTAATAAAATTACTTTCTTCAATATCATCAGATGCTAGATTAGGTAATGATGATGAAGGAGCTGCTTTCTTTGGATATGGGCAAAAAGAGTTGATATTGGGTTGTGGACAAAAGGAATTCAAACTTGGCTGTGAATTCTTTTTACCTGTATCTCTGAAATTTGAAAGAGATGGTATAGTAGTCAACTTATTTGAAGAGCTCTTAGGGAATTTTCTGGCGAAATGACCCTCTTGTTTGAAGATAAAACAAGCATTATATCTTTTTTGCTGTTTGTACTTATTCAAATACTTGAACTTTCTGAAAGGCCTTTTAGGATTTGCTACTCTCTTGGGCTTAAATTTTCCATATCTCTTAGATTTTCTCTTTTTAAAAGGTGTCCAAGGTAACACAGCTCGACAGATTTCAACACCAGGAGAAAAATCTTGAGATTTATTTTGCCAACATAGATATTTAACCTTTTATTGACACCTAAATAGAATATCTATCCAATAGATTTGTTCAATTTTCTTTCCCTGAAGATCTAGATCTTTCATTATTAAATCACCTAGATTGCCTCGCAATTTTGGCAAGAATGAAATCTTTTGAGTGGAATCATTGGTAAGATTTTCTTTGTAGATCTTAGAAAAATAGTCATTTCCAAACTGATCTAAAAAATTCAAATCTTTCAATTCCATTTTAGCAATATCTGTTATAATTTGTTTCTTTTCATCTGCGGGTTCAGGGACAAATTGAGTTTTTAGCAATAATTCAAGAGTAGCTAGACCAGTAGCAGCTACATTTAATCTTCCTGTCTCAAGTGGTCCCATCCACCAGTCATACACAATCCCGACCATTCTTTTCTCTGCTAAAGCAAAAATGGAAATATTATCTAATCTAGTTGTTACTTACATCTGGTATAAGGCACCAATCCAAATTCTTATAAACTCAGCTGGGTTTGTAGATTTATCCAAATCTAACACATATCCACTAGATTTTGTTGCAAAGAAGTCTTCTTCTACTCTGGGATACTTATGTACTTCTCTGAAAACATGAGCCTTCTAAATGGACGGCAAAATAAAAGATGGAAACTTAGAAGCAACATTTTCTAATGTGGAAATTTCACTTTTTGGTTTTTGGAAATTTAATGTTTTTGGTGATTCTAATTTTTTCTCAGATGCTTGGATACTAGACTCAGCTTCACTGGTTTCTTTATTTTCATCTATGTCCCAATAATTGGGAGTATCCATGGAAACAGAAAATTTTGGAGCCTTTGATTCTTTCTTTTTCTTTTCTTTCTTCTTCTTCTCTTTTGCTTCTCTCTTGTGATTTTCTTCTTGTTGTTCTTCATAAAGTAATTTGAGGTTATTAAAAATTAACTCATTCTGAGAACCCAGATCATCCAAAACATCTTCAGCATAGGAACACCAAGTAGCAAGATAATTTCCAATTTGATATGTCTGGTCCAAATCAGTAGATTTCAGGGCATTGTGTTCGATTAGAGGAGCACAGTCAGCTCTAGTAGAGGGCTACTTGGACTGAGAAGAAGTTGTGCTGAATTTTTTTTTTGGAGGCCATTTTCCTCCTTTGACAAAACATCGATTTGCATATTGCCATTCCTCCATAGGTGGAAATTGGCTAGTAGAGATCCTAAACATTTTATTTACAGCTAAAAAAGGTTTTGATTCAGGTATATACAATTCAGTTGAGGGTAACACAGGTTCTTTAGAAAACATTTCATTAGAATGATGAGCATCATGCTTGCTTGATGAAGAGGATTCTATAGAAGAAATAGGTAAAACATGTCTATGAGGCCTGAAAATAGGACGAGGAATCTCTGGCTTGTTTAGGATAAGATGTACTTGGCCATTATTGATAGAGACGCTTTTGATCTTGGCTTCAGAATTTTTCTCTTCAGCAAGGGATTTATATTGGAAATACCAATCATTAGGCAGATCAGTGGGATCATATAACACACCTTCAACTTGTGCATTAGACAAACCAACTCTAAGATCGTATTCCCGTGCCAGTATTAGATGGTGTGACAAAAGTTCAGCTACTCTTCAGTTATTCAAGTAAGTTACTAAGTCCATTATCTAAATTTGGTATCAGACCCCTGTTCTCGATTCTCTAATGGAAAATTTGTTACGCTCGTTCTCTTCTATCGATCATAAAGTTATAATTGAAGTAGATTCTCAAGTCTTAGAGTCAGATTGTGATCTTAATGATTCTCATGAACTCATTGAAAATCCCAAAAACTAGTATCCTCCATCTCTCCATGCAACTGATGTGTATAAGATCCCTGTCACATATATCTTTAAGAAGAAATATTTCTTAAAATAAGTTGAGTTTAAGATAAAGATTTCAGGTCCTTCTATTCATATAGTTGCTTTGAGTCTGTTCTCTAATGATGAGATGAAGAAATTCCGTCAGTATGCTAAAGAAAATAAATATCCATATCTCCATTTCGGAGGTATTAGAATTGGTTTGGCTCCTTTGTTTCAACATTGTTTAAATACACCCTGCATAGCTGAAATATTTGACACTCACCATCAAAATTATGATCATGCGAGGATTGGTACCATCATGGGTAATCTATCCACTAGATGTCAGTATGGAACAATCTTTCCAAATTATTCTATAAGTTTGACTGATGCTCATTTAAAATACTACTGGAAACTTATGGTAGGGATTCAAGGCCTACAAATGATAGAAGATAGTGAATATCTATCTGTACTCATATAAACCTCTTTCCAGTTAACCAATACAGTTCATCCCAAATTGAAACAACCTATTCTGAAAGATTGTGTTACAGTTGGTTTGTCTAATGCACAAGTTGAAGGTGTGTTATATGATCCCATTGATCTGCCTCATGATTGGTATTTCCAATATAAATCCCTTGCTGAAGAGAAAAATCCTGAAGCCAAGATCAAAAGAGTCTCTGTCAATAATGGCCAAGTACGTCTTATCCCAAACAAGCCAGAGATTCCTCATCCTATTTTCAGGCCTTTTAGACATGTTTAACCTATTTCTTCTATAGAAGCCTCTTCATCAAGCAAGCATGATGCTCATCCTGTTAATGAAGTATTTTCTAAAGAACCTATGTTATCCTCAAATGAATTGTATATACCTGAATCAAAACCTTTTTTTAGCTGTAAATAAGATGTTTAGGATCTCTACTAGCCAGTTTCCACCTATGGAGGAATGGCAGTATGCAAATCATGATTTTGTCAAAGGAGGAAAATGGCCTCCAAAAAAAAAATTCATCACAACTTCTTCTCAGTCCAAGCAGCCCTCTACTAGAGCTAACTGTGCTCCTCTAATCGAACATAATGCCCTGAATTCTATTGATTTAGACCATACATATCAAATTTGAAATTATCTTGCCACTTGGTGTTCCTATGCTGAAGATGTTTTGGATGATCTGGGTTCTTAGAATGAGTTAATTTTGAATAACCTCGGATTACTTTATGAAGAACAACAAGAAGAAAAGCACGGGAGAGAAGAAAAAGAGAAGAAGAAGAAAGAAAAGAAAAAGAAAGAATCAAAGGCTCCAAAATTTTCTATTTCCATGGATACTCCCAATTATTGGGACATAGATGAAAATCAAGAAGCCAGTGAAGCCAAGTCTAGTATCCAAGCATCTGAGAAAAAATTAGAATCAGCAAAAACATTAAATTTCCAAAAACCAAAAAGTGAAATTGCCACATTAGAAAATGCTGCTTCTAAGTTTCCATCTTTTATTTTGCCGTCCATTCAGAAGGCTCATGTTTTCAGAGAAGTACATAAGTATCCCAGAGTAGAAGAAGACTTGTTTGCAAAAAAATCTAGTGGATATGTGTTAGATTTGGATAAATCTAAAGACACAGCTGAGTCTATAAGAATTTGGATTGGTGCCTTATACCAGATGCAAGTAACAACTAGATTAGATAATATTTCCATTTTTTCTTTAGCAGAGAAAAGAATGGCTGGGATTGTTTATGACTGGTGGATGGGACCACCAGATACAAAAATATTAAATGTAGCTACTGCTAGTCTAGCTACTCTTGAATTATTGCTAAAAACTAAATTTGTCCCTAAACCTGCAGATGAAAAGAAACAAATTATAACAAATCTTGCTAGAATGGAATTGAAAGATTTGAAGTTTTTAGATTAGTTTGGAAATGATTATATGTCTAAGATGTACAAAGAAAATCTTACCAATGATTCCACTCAAAATATTGCATTCTTGTCAAAATTGCCAGGCAATCTAGGTGATTTAATAATGAAAGATCTAGATCTTCAAGGAACGCAAATTGAACAAATCTATTGGATAGATCTTCTATTTAGATGTCAAGAAAAGGTTAAATATCTATGTTGGCAAAAGAAAGCTCAAGATTTTTCTCCTAGTGTTGAAATATGTCGAGATGTGTTACCTTGGACACCTTTTAAAAAGAAAAAATCTAAGAGATATGGAAAATTTAAGCCCAAGAGAGTAGCAAATCCTAAAAGGCCTTTCAGAAATTTCAAGTATTTGAAGAAGCGTAGACAACCAAAAAGAGACAATGATTTTTTTATTTGCAAACAAGAGGGTCATTTCGCCAAAAAATGCCCTAAAAGCTCTTCAAATAAGTTGAAACCTTGTATAGAAATTGATGATTTTGTAGATAATTGGTCAATTGTAGATTCTCAAGATGAAGTGTCAGATGTATATATTTTGACTGATGCTTCTTTGTCTGATAATGAGTCACCTCCAGATACTTCCCAGAAAATAAATATATGCTATGATTTTTCAGAACCAGATGACGACACTGAACTTCATTTCAGTGATGAATATAGTGAAGAAGAAGACACTGATGAAACCTCTGAATCTAGTTCAGATGACACTGTGACTACTGTACCATCTCTTTCAAATTTCAGAGATACAGGTAAAGAGAATTCATAGCCAAGTTTGAATTCCTTTTGTCCATAGCCCAATATGAATTCTCTTTGCCCATATCCAAAGACAGTAGCTCCTTCATTATCATTACCTAATCCAACATCTGATGATATTGAAGAAAGTAATTTTCTTAAAAAGATTGTCAAAACAAACAATTTACTATACATTCCATTACAGGTCCAAGCTAAGGGTGAATGGATCAATGTTGATTCTTTCATTCATACTGGAGGCTCAAACAATTTAGCTTGCCAGTCTTTGTTTAAAGGTTCATGGAAACCTTTGAAAAATATTCTTGTTTCAAAAAATGTTGGTGGAATCGTCAATCTCACCCACTATGTAGATAATGTCTCTTTAAAAGTTGGGGGGAGTATTGTCAAATTTTCTGCAATACAACATTATGATCCATCTGCAAGTTTATTTTTGGGTATGCCTTTCATCAATTCTGTCTTTCCTATTACTGTAAGTGAAGATAAAGTCATTCTGAATTGCAAGAAAAAAACAATATCAGTTCCAAGACTGACAATGGCTAATTCAGAAGCAAGAAAAGAGAATAGTAAGAAAAAGGCAGGTGCCAAAAAACCACAGAATGATTCAAATAATTGGCAGGAAGTGTTGCAAATATATGAAGAAAATATTCAATTGAAAAATAAGCAAAAAGAAAATAGAAATCCAGAATGGTCCCCAGCACAAATTTCTATTTATGAAGAATTGCTAAAAAATTGTTGAAACAATCCTCAAGCATTTTGCAGTGTTGAGAGTCCTCAACAAGAGATGGTTACTTTGCATGACAATGGGGTAAAAGGAAAACTTATCTCGTGCACTCCAAATGATGAACAAGAGATAAAAAAGCAGATTGAAGAACTATTAAGCTTACAGTTGATTGAACCTAGCTCTTCTCACTATTCTTGTTCTGCTTTCTTGGTCAAAAATCATTCAGAGATAGTTAGAGGAAAGCTCGGATGGTCATCAATTATAAGCCATTAAATGCAATAACACAGAGCTTCAACTATCTGTTGCCTCGCCAAGAAACAATAATGAAGAAGATACAAAATAGTAAAATCTTTAGCAAATTTTATATGAAATCAGGTTATTACCATATTCAGATTAAAGAAGAAGATCACCACAAAACTGCTTTTACATGTCTTGCAGGTTTCTATCAATGGAGAGTAGTACCATTTGGTCTAAAGAGTGCTCCAGCTTTCTTTCAAAGAAGAATGGACTACATTTTTGGCAGGTATGAATTTTATTGTCACATATATTGATGATATCCTGATCCACAGTCAGGATTTAGATTCTCATATGGAACATTTGAAGATTTTTCTTGAAGAAGCACAACGGCATGGTATTGTATTATTTGAGAAGAATATGCTTTTATTTCAAGACAGCATTGATTTTTTAGGAATTCATGTTTTAAATGGAAAAATTCAGATGCAGCTGCATGTTTTAACCAAGCTATCTGAATTTCCTGATGAGTTAAAAGATACTAAAATGATTCAACGTTTTCTAGGAGTACTAAATTATGTTCATAAGTATATTCCTAGATTGTCTAAAAAAACTGCTCCTATTAGAAAGCATTTGCATTTTGGATGGTCACCAAAAGCTAGAGAAGTAGTCAGAATGTTAAAAGATAAATGTAAAAAACTCCCAGAGCTTAAACCACCAGGTGATGCATTTCTCATCCTCCAAACAGATGCATCTAATGATTATTGGGCAGCCGTCCTTTTTGAAAGAAAGGAGGAGAAGGGAGAAGAAATTTTATGTGCTTATGCATTCGGTGAATTTTTAACTCACCAAAAGAATTATTTTACTACAGAGAAAGAAACACTTGCCATATTCAATGGCATTCAGAAATTTGAATTATATTTAGCTCCAGTCAAGTTCCTGATAAGAACCGATTCAATGAATTTCAAATATTTCTTACTAGCGAAAATATCAAGACAACTAGCAAGAGGAATATTGTTAGCTTGGAAATTTTGGTTTCAGAAATATGAATTTGATGTTGAATGGGTGCCTGGAAACTCAAACTATCTAGCTGATTCACTTACCAAAGATATGAATAAAGCTCATATACATTACAATAGAAGAACTGACATATTTGTTCTTCCTGGGAAGACTCTAGCAGATCATAATTTTGAAACTTTTGTGAAAAGATTCCAGATCCTTGAATTGATCCTTGGAGACTTAACAGAAGAAACAAAGAATGTTGTTGGTCTAAGGATCCGAAGAAATCAATAGCTTTAGAAGTGTCAGGCATGGCAATCTAAAAATGTGGGATTTTTATTGGGTTGAGATGCAGAGCTTGTAAAGGTATAACCTTTACCCAATATGAAGGTAAAACTCTATTTAAAAACCCTTAATGATTTATGGACCATACATTATACTGAATCTATGATTTAAGTCCTAAAAACCTTGAATTATTATCAGATTATTGGAGGTGTATATTTTTCATTAGTTGTTTATACTTCAGCTAAAATTATGGATCTGGATGAAATTAATATGAATGAAAGAGTTGAAAAAAATTTAAGGTCTTTAAGGATTCCTGATCTCTTTGATGAGCTTGAAGCTGCATTTCTCCAGAGGATTGATGAAAATTTTGCAGGAACAAATTCTTTCCCATAGTATGAACTTTTTGAACCATTTGTTGATTGGGAGATAAAGGATGGATGTTGCAGGAAGAAAAGACAGGTTAGAGCTTCTCAATGTATTGAAAGGACTTTGCAGTATCTAAGAAATTTCTTGACACCTTGGGACTATCAGAGTCTCGATTTTAGAAATCCTGTTGTGCCAAATCCTTTTGCACAAATCTATGGACCAGAAAATATTTATGAACCTATGCTTGCAAAAAATACTGAAGAAGTTAAGAAGATTACTCTTTGGCTTAAAGAGTTTAATAATCTTAGATTACCTGAAAAATTTTCTATGATAAAAGCATTGGAAGAACTTCAAGGAAAGCATAAAGTGATTAAGTTGCTAATTAATTAGAAAGAATTAATCACTATCAGTGTTATGGTAGGTAATTGGAATGATGTTGTCTGTTTAGTTAGCCTAATGCTATCAACAAAAGTTTGTTTAGCAATGATTTTTGAATTAGGCTAGCAACAAAAAGCAGAAATCAATCATAATTGTAAACTTTGGATCCAATGTGCCATCGAACGCTCTGTTAGTATGTTTCATATTTTCAAATGGGAATTATTATATGGAGTCGAAATGGCAGTCCAATCAATGCCTGCTTTCCGTAAAAGTAAGAAAGATTCTTTCCTAGATATTGAGATAGATCCAATGGCTTTCGTCAATAGATGGAAAAAATCTGATGATAAATATATCTTCCCACAGAAGAATATTCATGTTACTACCGACGCAATAAAGTGGGAAGCAGGACAATCATCAAAGGCATCAACAAAAGGATAATATTCTACAGCTACAGTTTCAGCAAAAGGAAAAGAGATAACATCCAATGAAAAAGCAACCTTGTTTGTAGATCTGTACCAAGATGCTCAGTAACCACAAGAACATGAATGGGAAATAGAATATCTGAATTGGCTGAACCAAAAGACTCCAAACCAAACATCTTCATCAAATGAGGACCATGATTATGATAGTGACCGAAGTCCGAAAGGACCTTGGTAGTGCATTTTCTTTTTAATTATTGTACTCGAGAATATTGATCAGACACCGTCTGGAATAGTAATACCTCACAGGACCCTTGATAATTCTCTTCCTTTTTATGCTATGTAAGTGTGTGTGAGTGAGGAGGCGAGATCATCACTCTGTGTGTGTGTTTGTTTGTAATTGTGTGAGTTTGCGAGTGTGCATGTAATGCTTGAAGAGATTAGAGACTGAAGGCTCTACTCTAAAGTATCACTTGGTATGTAACATTTTCTTGAATTAATATTGAAGCTTGTTGGGCCGCCTATCTGAGGATAGTTTGTTTCAAGATCGCCTTAAGTCGGGATTTTAAAGTGAGAAGAAGACCAGGGGTGTCATGTGTAAGCTCGTATTATATATATATATATATATATATATATATATATATGTATTCTAATGTGTTCCTGCATAAGTTCAGATCAATACCAACTTACCAAATCTCTTTACCCATCATCTTCCATTAGCCCAAAAAATTCCCCTTCATTGTAATGCAATCCATTGAGCTATTCCACTTCTTTGCATGGCTCTACTACAGAATGTCTAGGAAATATCAATGCTATAAGGTCTATGGATTCTCAATAGTTGGGAAATTTTCCTCAAAATTTCAATGCTTCCATGCACACAAGCATCCTTACATTGCTAGAAATTATAACCAATATTCTCATACAACTAACTAGTAATGGCTCTTTATAATAGAAATATTTTATTATCTCTCCCAAAATAAGGAACATCTTGACGGCATTGGAAATCTGTAAAGCAAGGGGTCTCCCCAATGTGAAGTCCTAATTATACCTCACACTATTTGGAGTAGGAGCCTCATCCGGAATATCGTCTCGGTTGATATGTATTCTTATAAATTTTCCTTCACTCTAAATGTCAGCAAGATAGAGGGGTGCACATGCACCTTCGAAAGAAAGGGTAGTGTGTCTGGTGAGTGTTCGATCGTATGTGTGTCAAAGTCATTCTATTGTGGGGAAAGGAAAAGGTGAGCCTATAAGAGAGAGGTAATATTACCACATAAGAAGAGACACATACATACGACAAGATTCATCCAACATCCAGCGGAATATTCCACAAGATGTGACGATCATTATAACCAACAAATGAGAAAGATTTTTTTAGGTGTCCAGTGGAATAGTCCACAAGGATGAGACATCAACATCAACCATTACAGCACATTCTCAATATGATAAGTACCAAAATAATTGAAATAGTTCAACTATATTAGCACATGTGAAAGAAAACATGAAATACAAGCATCTGCAGAATAGTCTTACAAACATTCATAATTCATGCATGAAGAACGTGTTGGCCTTGGAAGGATTATGTTATTAAGAAAAAGTTCCAAGACACATATTTATAGTGAACATCACTATCTCCAACAGTGGATCGTTAGAACCACGCCTTGCTCCACAAAAGAACCAAATTATCTCTCTAATGCTTTGTTGGTGGAGCCAAGGTGAAATTTTTTTTCTCACATAATGAGGGAGTATATATAACGAAGGGTGACTCTTTGACTACCCTCATGACTATTTAACTTCCCATGATTTTTCAACTTACATGACTCTTTAAATTCATGTGTGTCCTTTGGATTTTCACTTTAAAATACATTTTTATTACAATAGATATGGTATACAATAGTGATGTGGTGTATGACCACTCATGACATGACATGACATGACACTACTGACATGGACTACTAGATGAAATGAAAATGTCAAGCCACTGATTTTGTTGAGAGTTGAGTGTCTTCATGAAATATTTTTCCTTTCCACCAATGCATGCCTTGGTGATAAGGATTCTTCAATGATCTCAAGTCTTGGATAGTGAATGCAAACTAGTTTCCTTTCACTTTCTTCTCATCAATCAGCCTTTAAGTTCAACTACAAGAGTTTCTTTGAGCATGCTTCCCTCCTTCTTATCCTTCTTCTTCATATCACCATGACATGATATAGTACTTGTTCCTGCAATTCACTCGTGATGAGACAAAATCAATCTTAAAGCCCCTAGCCTAAGATGATGCATTTTGATCCATGAACTGAGCCCAGAACAAGTGACGGGATGGACAAGGAGTCTTAGTGACTACGCAGTTTTGCAGTTCAGGTAGGGAAGGGGAGCCCTTGAGACTTGAGACTATGTAGTGCACAGTTCAAGTTGGGCCGAGGGAAAATATTGCGCGAATTTAGGAGCCAGTGGATCAGGCTATAGGGATGGGCACTAGGAAAACTTACTACATTGTTCTGTGAGTTAAGGGAGGTTGGGTGACTGCACAAATGTGCAGTTCAAGGTCTTAGGGGATGATTTTGATTTTTAAGGTTACGAAGTGTGAAGTTCAAGTCGAGCTAGAGGCCATGACTATGCAATTCTGGAGGTCAAGGTCAGGGCTTGGTCACAAAAAATTTGCAATTATGCAGTCATAGGAGTCAGGAACTTTTCACTGTGAACTTCCAAGAAACAGGGTCACAACTTGAGGACTGATACTATGTAGTGTGCATCTCAAGGGAGGCTCGGTGGAGCTAAGTTACTTGGTCAAGAATTTTTCTGAAAAATGACTAAGCACGTGACCGATTAGATTGGTGTGAACAGTGATGAACTTTGACTATGATCACACACTTAGCATATTTGATAACTCAAATAACATAGATCAGCCAAGACATAAAAACAAATATTTTCCTCCATGTGATAGCTTTATGACCAGTCACAAAAAGTACGACACCAAAGATTGATCCAAGTGGATATTTTTGGCCACTTTCCTATTTCGCTGGGATCCACACCATTCTTTCTTTCAGTTTTTCAGTTTCATCATAGTTTACTATTTTTATCAGTTTTTCGGGTCCTCACCTTTCAGAGTCATTTTGAGGCCCTAAACGACGTTTTTTGGGAAACCGAGAGAAACGTGGGAGGTCCTTCCATGTTTCTCACTCAAAAGTTGTAGTCCTCATATAGATCTTTCTAACAATCCATTGAGCACGTCAAACGAAGATAATATGCCAAAGTTACATCCCTAGGAAATTGATGTACCAATTTACCCAAATGGGGCCGATAGTTTTGGCGCTTCATCTCCTAGGGTTAGGTTTTTGTATGTTTAGGGTTTTCCATTGTTTTTCAACTATAAATATGTTTTTGAGCCTCATTGTAACATAGTTCATAGGCCTGTAGCCACCACATCGCTTCTCAGAGATAAGCTACCAATTCCCTAGATAGTTTATTTCCATTATGTCTGTAAGCATATTTCTATTATATGATATTAATGAAATAAAGTTTTATTTCCACTGCATCTCTTTGTTTACGTTTCTTTCTATATATTATTATGTTCCCGCATAAATCCAAATTAGTGGTATCAGAGCAGTCTGCACTTTCTCTGTTTATCTTTGCATGTCCCCAACAAGGTTAGGGTATAAGGAGTTAGGGCCTGATATAGTTGAACCCTTGCAAGATTAGCCTCGCAAACCCTGACGAACTCCCATGGAGGAAGAAAATAAAGACGAGAGAGCATGAGATCCTATCAAATTATTGCTCGAGGAGGCCCTTGAGAAACAAAGGAACGCGATGATGGATAAATTTTCCCATATCCTTCAATGACTGCCCACCAACGATGCATATGCATCCAATAGCCACTCTGGAGGTGCCACTCCTTTCAAGGTAGATGTTGACTTTAAAATTCCTGTATTTGAAGGCCAGATAGATGCAGACGTCGCAGATAGATGGTTGAATTTGCTGGAAGGGTACTTCTCGGTCCATGGTTTCTCCAACCTGAGAAAATATTACTTTTTCACTCCTCAAAGCCGCCCCCCATATCAAATACTAGTGGGAAACATAGTGTGAGCAAAAGGACGGGAGGGAACCCTCTCTATTCTCGGATGCACCAACTTGGAATTCATTCTGAGATGGAATCAAGAAACAATATTAACCTGTGGTGAGCTATGAGGACAAGTACATCCAATGGACCACGTTGCGGCAGCAAAGGGATCAAGATGTGCACGAACTGATGAATTTGTTCCATACCCTACACACAAAGTTGGGTATTAAAGACTCAGAGAGACATTTGGTGCTCAAGTACCACATCTGTTTGCATATATACATTCAGGAGGAAATGGAGTTCCTCGCCATTACCTCGCTTGGCACGGCATATCACTATGCCACCAAGATCGAGCGGCAATTTAAGCAGAAGAAGAGAGACTTTGGATTCGTGAATCCAAATCAAGGGAAAGGCGCCCTCAAACCACAAAACAAGGGGCAAAGACAAAGCGAGGCAACTCGTAACAACACCACAAATCCAAAGAAGGAGACAAGGAAGTGGTGTAAATTTCATAACATCCCCTCCAACACAAACGAGTGTCAAGCCAAACAGTCACTGGTGGCTGAAATAAAGGCACTCGAATCAGATTCATGTTCTGATCCTGAGTCAGAACCAGAAAAGGGTGATGACAAAGGGAAGAAAATCATTAATGTGGAACCCAATGCCACCATTGCCACCACCAAGATCCATAGGGAGGATCCCAAGGATCTCGAGGAGGGGGAGCACCTCTTCCATTCATATATTTGGGTGAAGTGTTCTCCACTACAATTCCTTGTCAATATCAGAAGCCAAAAGAACCTCATTTCAATAGAGGTTGTGAAGCATCTCGGCCTACCGACCACATCACGCTTGCAGCCGTATACCATTGGGTGGCTTCACCAAGGAAGAGATCTCCACGTCTGCCAATAGTGTCACCATACATACAGCATCAAGCCATTCATGGATGAGGTACTATGTGATGTTTCTCCTCTTGATGTGTCTGATGTATTATTGGGCCAACCATAATTGTGGAAGTGGCATGTTGTGTATGATTCTAGGTCTCGTTTTGTTGTTATTACTTTGGGAAATAAATTTTACAGGATACCAAAGGTAGTAGCATCTCTTGCCATCTCCTTTAATACTCCCAAACAATGTAGTAATATTATTTCCCAAACCAGGAAATTTATTTTGGTAATATTCCTTTTCAGGAAAATCAGCAATATTGACACCAAAAACGCAGTTTTCAGAAAATCACGCTATAATAATGAGAAAAAAAACTTGGATCCATTATTTTACTTATTATAACCCTCAAATATATAAGGGGATCAGAAACAAATCATTCTAGTTATGTTAAACAGATTTCCCAAGCCCAATATAGTCTGAAAACACCCAAACCCCATGACTTCTACAACACAGAATTTCTAAAGAATAAGACAACATATTTTCATGAGGGTTTCTACTACATAAAAATGGAAACCAATAGATCATATGATATATTACTCAAAGAGCCGAGAAAATGGAGATCTAGTCTATTTTACACAATATTGAGATAACCTGGCAAAGGTTTGTTGAAAGCATGAGGTACAAAAAGTAGATCTATAGATATATGACTGAAAATCACGTTGTATGACTACTAAAAATTTGCATACATATAGCTGGAAAATACAATAAATGGCTGAAATTACTCCTTTCTTGCTTTTCGGGAGAAAGATTGATCCCTTCCCTAGGAAACTAGCTCACAAATAGGGGTTTTAACCCTACCACTGTAACACCATGAAAAATAATGCAGTTTCTCCAAGGGACTATGTTGTATTTGTAGGTGGTTGCTTGACCCAAATTATGATAGTGGAAATATAACCTAGAATACTCCTCTCATACCCCTTCAGCAAGATCTCCAAGAAAGAGTGTGGAATTCCCGCATGAGAATACCTTACACTAAATAGTGCAGCAGACCCAGCTAAACAACTGAAGTATGTAAGAAGTCATAAAACTAAATCATAAACAATATTTTGAATGCCTCTCATGGCTGCCATTCCTTCGCTTTTATTTGTGGTGAGCCTCCTCATCTATGGCCCCACTCATTTATGAGGTTACTTTCTTGTAAAGAATCCTCCTCCAAAACTGCATTGTTCCCACTAGCTCCACTCTCTCTTTTGGCAACGCTGTTGATTTGGTCAACCTGGATCTATTCCACATGCATTTCTCCCTTTCACACCCAAGGTGACATTTTTTTCCTACTAAAACTGATTCACATTCACATTGGAAGTGTTTTATTGTCTCCCTAACCCATTTATTCTTATAGACTGAAAAATAGAGCAACATATAATATTCCAACTAGCAATAAGCTAATTGGGAATATTACAATCCTCCCCTCCCAAAATTTTCTTGTCCTCAAGAAAAAATAATGAAGGATGTTGCAAAATCTTCTCTCCTTCCCAAGTGGCAACCTCATCAGGAACATTCCTCCATCGAATCAGATATTCTTTGATCACTCTACTCCTTAGCTACCTCTCTTGAGTATCCAAGATTGCCTCTGGTTAAAAAAATAGATGGCCTTCATCATCAATAGGTTGGAGATCCATATTGGCAAAGACATGTTGTTCAATGACCTTCATGACGGATGAGACATGAAAAATTTTATGGATCTTACTCCCCTTAGGAAGCTCTAACTCATATGCCACTTCCCCAACATGACGGATCACCTATATGGCCCATAGAATCGAGGTTTGAGCTTCTCAGCTCCCTTCTCGTTGAGTGTAGACTATCGATAAGGATGAAGACGGAGAAAGACCAAGTCATCTATCTCAAACTGTATTTCTATCTGACCACTGTCTGCATATATTTTCTGTTGGTTTTGTGTTGTAGCAATGTTGTCCTTGAGGGCTCGGAGTATATCCTAGCTCTCTTGAATTCTTTCCTTTTCTCTAGGAGCCTTTCTTGCCCCAAAAATCACATCAGAAAATGAAAGTGCATCATACCCATAAAGAGCTCGAAATGGGGTCATGCCAATGGACATATGAAAAGTTGTGTTGTAACAACACTCCTCCAAATGGAGCCAACGCAGCCATGCTCTTTGTTGGCCTAAAACATAGTTTCTCAAGTAGCTTTCCAACCACTCATTCACTATTTTAGTTTGTCCATCATCTCATGGGTGATAGCTAGTACTTGGTGTCAATTCAGTACCCACTAACCGAAAAATTTCTCGCCAAAATCCACCCATGAAGCGGCTATCCCGATCACTGACTATGGTCTTTGGGATACCATGGAGTCTAAACACATCTATGAAGAAAATATTAGCTACCTATGAAGCAGTATATTGTGTAGAAATAGAAAAGAAATGTGAACAATTTTTTAGTCGATCAACAACTACAAAGATACAATCCTTACCCTGAACTGTAGTTAGACCGATGATGAAGTCCATGGAAATACTCTCCCATTTTCCATCCAGAATAGGGAGTGGCTGCAATAATCCTACAAGATGGTTGTGTTCTCCTTTTTTTTGTTGGAAAAATACAAAATCCTTGATGTGTTGGATTACATCCTCCTTGAGACCCTTCCATGATAATCTCTCTTGAATAGCCCGATAAGTCTTGGTGAATCCTTGATGCCCTGCAAGTGGGGAATCATGTGATCCTTGCAAAATATTCTTCTTGAGCTTAGAATCTCTATTCAAGAAGACTCGATCTTGATAATATATGACCTCATCCATCACTCTATACCTCTCATCATCCACCACTCCATCTAGGATCTCACATGCAAAGTTGTCTTTGGAGTATTCCACTAACAACTGAGCCTTCCAATCTGCATCTATGCCCCTTAAGGACAGTGATGTTGGCCTCTTGGATAGAGAATCTTCCACCACATTAATCTTCCCTTTGACATACACTATGTCAAATTCATATGCTTGGATCTTACTTACCCATTTTTGTTTCCTCTCCTGAAGCTGCTTCTACTCAAGAAAGAACCAGAGACTATTATGATCGGTCTTCACTCGGAATTTATTCCCTACCAAATACTTCTGAAACTTGGCTAAAACATACATAATGGCTAGCATCTCTTTATCATATGTGGGGTATAGTATTTCATGTGGAAGAAACTTCTGGATCTCAAACGTTATAGGGTGTCCTCCTTGCATCAATACTGCCCAATGCCCTCCCCTGAAGCATCACATTCCAACACAAAGGGTTGAGTAAAATCAGGTAGGACCAATACCAAGCAACTATTCATCACCTCCTTGAGCTTATCAAAATCTCTCTGCGCTATAGGTGTCCAACTAGAGGCTCTCTTCTTGGTTAGATCTGTAAGTGGTGCTGCTAGTTGAGAGAACCCTTTTACAAACTTCCGGTAATAGGTACATATGTCTACAAATCCCCGAAGTTCTGTGACAGTCTTTGGATCAAGCCAATCTCTAATGGCATGGATCTTCTCTTCATGGAATCTTACCCCATCCACTCCAATGATGTGGCCCAATTAAAGCATCTCTATGAGCCAAAAATCACATTTGGAGAGCTTAGCATAGAACTATTGCTCCTTAAGAATGCGTAATACTGCCTCAATATGTTGTAAATGTTCCTCCCATGTGCGGCAATAAATAAGAATGTCATCAAAGAATACCAACACAAACTTTCTCAAGTGACCATGGAAGATGTGGTTCATGCAAGATTGGAATGTTGTTGGAGAATTGGTTAGCCCAAAAGGCATTACCAAAAACTAAAAATGCCCATAGTGACACTGGAATTCAGTCTTGGGGATATCTTGATCCCTCACCATGATTTGATGATATCCTAATCTCAAGTCAATCTTGGAGAAATATTTGTATCCTCTTATTTCATCCATCAATTCATTGATCCTAGGAATTGGATATCTATTCTTCATGTTTTTATTTTTCAATGCTCTATAATCAATGCACATTCTCAATGTGCCATATTTCTTCTTCAGCAAGACCACTGAAGAAGAAAAAGGACTAGTGCTAGGCCGGATATGTCCTAAGGCCAAAATCTCTTGAATGGCCTTTTCAATCTCATCTCTATAGGCTTTGGGGTGCCTATAGGGTGTGGTAATCACTACTTGGATTCCTTGCTCCAACTCAATAGTATGTTCAAAACCTTGGTCAAGAGGTCTTCCAAGTGGAATATCCCCAAATACTATAGAGTATCGGTCGAAGATAGATTGTACATCTAGATGTAATGATGAATCCTTTCTCCTGGCTTCTAACAAACACACTTCTACTACCCATTCTATCTCCCCTCTGTGTAAATATGCTTCCATCCTATGGGCTGAGACAATCTGAGGTGGATAGGTGTGGATGCCTTTGATTTTCTAATGTTTACCATTCCCCTTTTCTTTCCATTCCATCTCTAAGGTTTCCCAGTCAGTGGGAACCTTCCCCAAGGTGATTAATGACTGGACACCCAATATGATATTGTTGTCTGGAATATCAACCACAAAGAAATGGTTATTCAATGTGTAGGTTCCCATGGTGATTGTTAATGCTGGAACATATTTGGCACATTGCATGGTTCTAGCTCCTAGAACCAAAACTAAGAAACCCTCAAAGTCTTCTATGTGAATGCCCCTCCTTTGTACCAGTTGTGTATCAATAAATTTATGAGTAGCTCCACTGTCTACCATGACTGATACTCTTTTTCCCATAATAGTGCCCCTAACTCTCAATGTTAGATACTTGGGATCTCCTCTTAATGTTGCAAGAGCCCACCCCATAGGAGCAAAATCTTTTACTGCATCTTCTATGGAAGGTACAATGCTGATCTTCTCCTCCTCATCAGAAAATATCTCAATGCAATGTGCTTTCCCTACAACACATTAGTGGTTTGGCAAACAATTTTTTTTATTCCTTGGATCCTTCCGATCATTGTCAAGAGGTGTTCTCCCTTGATTATCCTTTGGGCATGAATAAATATTTTTCTGAAAGGGTGCTTTGGTCTTGGGCAAGGCATGTTGTAAATCCCTAGCCTTCTTCATAGCTTCTTGGAGTGTAGTGGGTCTAGTGCATTTCAACAACCCATGTAATGATTCATCCATCCCATCAATGAACATGCACATCCTTTGGTTCATAGTGAGGTCAAATACCATTACTAAAAGCTTCAGAAACTCAGAAATTTAAATTTCTAGATCTCCCCTTTTCTTGAGCTTGGTTAGCTCAACAAAGTGAGCCTCCGGATCCCTAGGATCAAATCTCTCTACCAACATCCTGGTGAAATCTGAATATGAATTAATATGAGCATTCCCAAGTGTATATAACCCATGAAACCACCACTCATGAGCTTCACCTTCTAGTTGTAGCACTGCTATTTTGATAGCCTCCATTTCAAAAACTCTGTTGAGTTGGAAATAAGTATCCAACTTCTCTACCCAAGCCTTGGATGTGTACTTGGGTGATCCATCATAAGAGGGAAAAAATAATCTTCCCAAGCTGTGTTGTAGATCTGAGTTCTACATAAACCCTCCCCTTTTATGGTGATGATAATATCTCCTACCATCCTTGATCAAACAGAAATCCTGAAAGCTCAAATGTTCTTTTAATCTTCGAGATTGCGATTCATATTCCACAAAATAATAACCAATGGTTTCTTCCCTCAAGGGCCTTCCTTCCTCACCTTCCATAGATAGGAATTTGGACATAATGGAGCATTTTGAAGAATTTTTTGCTACTTTTTTTTCCCACAAATGTGATGTATTGGAGCTTTCTCCTTGGTGAAACCCTCTAGGGGATTCCTTCTGCCTCATCTCTTTGATATCTTTGGAAATGTCCTACACAGTTTGAAGAAGGAGATTTTTAATCTCCCTCTCTTCCATGGCTATAGATATATTTTCCCCACAAGCTGAGCCAAGATCAGTGCTCTGATACCACTGTAATATTCCTTTTTAGGAAAATCATCAATATTGACACCAAAAATGTAGTTTTCAGGAAATTACGCTATAATAATGAGAAACATAACTTGGATCCATTATTTTATGTATTATACCCCTAAAATATGGAATTTTATCAGAAAAAAATAATTCTAGCTATGTTAAACAGATCTCCCAAGCCCAATATAGTCTAAAAACACCCAAACCCCATGACTTCTACAACACATAATTTCTGAAGCATAAGACATCATAATTTCATGATGGTTATACTATAGCAAAATTGAAACCAATATATCAGATGATATATTACTCAAAGAGCCAAGAAAATGGAGATTTAGTCTCTTTCACAAAATCTTGAGATAACCCGGCAAGGGTTTCTTGAAAGCATGAGCTACAAAAAGTAGATCTACAAATATATGACTGAAAATATCATTGTCGGACTACAACTCTACATACATATGGCTGGAAAATATAAGAAATGGCTGAAATTACTCCTTGCTAGCTTTATGGGAGAAAGATTTATCCTTTCCCTAGAAAACTAGCTCAAAAATAGGGGTTTAATCCCTACCACTGCAACACCATGAAAAATAACGCAATTTCTCCAAGGGACTATGATGTAGCTGTAGGTGGTTGCTTGAACCAAAGTCTAAAAGTGGAAATATAACCCAAAATTCTCCTCTTAGATCCCTTCACCAAGATCTCCAAGAAAGAGTGTGGAATTCCTGCATGAGAATACCTTGCACTAAACAGTGCAGTAGACCCAACTAAACAAGTGAAGTATGCAAGAAGTCATAAAAATAAATCATAAAAAATATTTTGAATGCCTCTCATGGCTTCCATCCCTTCCCTTTTATTCTTTGTGAGCCTCCTCATCTTTGGCCCCACTCATTTATGAGGTTACTTTCTTGTAAAGATTCCTCCTCCAAAACTGTGTTGTTCCCACTAGCTCCACTCTCTCTTTTGGCAGCACTGTTGATTTGGTCAACCTAGATCTAGTCCACATGAATTTATCCCTTCGCACTCAAGGTGACTTTATTTTTCCTACTAAAACTAATCCACATTCACATTGGAAGTTTTTTATTGCTACTAAAGAGATTTAAGGGTCTCCCTACCCCATTTATTCTTCAAGACTGAAAAATAGAGCAACATATAATATTCCAACTAGAAATAAGCTAATTGGGAATATTAAAATTTTCATTACAATTCACCCATAGGGTAACATGAATATTGTGGCCATATCCTCGAAACATTTCTCCCCTACACGGCAGCAATAGATGGAAAAAGTCGTGGAGGATTACAAGGACATTTACTCCTCGCCCACAGAGGTTCCTCTACATTGTCAGGTCAAGCACTCCATTTATCTAATCCCAGGTAAACCACTTTCTAATGTTTCCATACCTCATGCAAACACACAAAAAGAATCAACACGTGTACTTTCTAAGGCTAATAAAGCAACCAAATTTATTGAACACATCCAGCACGTCTGCCAGCAGGTCCACGACATCTTGGACAAATTCAATGCCAAGTATAAGCAATGACATGATCAGCATCAGGTGCGACACAAATTCTAGGTGGGAAAAAAAGTATGGCTACATTTGTAGAAAGAGCACCTCTTTGGACCCCATCGCAAGCTTCTTCCACTCCTACATGGGCCATACACCATCACCATGGCAAGTGGCTCATCGGGGACCAAGTTCAACACAATTTTCCTCATCTCATGGAGGAACTCAATGCAATGGGGACCATTACTTCCTAAGGGGGAAGGAATGATATAGGTGGATATTGGTTTCCACCCACCTATTTCTCTCGGATCCCCACTATTCTTTCTTTCATTTTTTCAGTTTCAGCACAATTTACTATTTTAGCATTTTTTCGGGTCTTGAACTTCCGAAGTCGTTTTGAGGCCCTAAATGACATTTTTTGGGAAACCTGGGAGCGACATGGATGTTCCTACAATGTATCTCACTAAAAAATTTTAGTCCTCAGATAGATATTTCTATCGAGCCATTGAGCACAGTAAACGAAGATCATATGCCAAAGTTATGTCACCGGGAAGTTGATGTACCAATTTACCCAAACAGGGCCCATTGTTTTGGCGCTTCATCTCCTAGGGTTATGTTTTTGTATGTTTAGGGTTTAAAATTTTCTCTAAACAATAAATAGGCCTACGAGCGTCATTGTAACATAGTTCAGAGGCCTATAGCCACCGCATCTCTTCTCAAAGATAAGCTACCAACGCCTTAGCTAGTTTATTTCCATTATGTCTATAAGCATATTTTTGTTATATGATATTAATGGAATGAAGTTTTACTTCCACTGAATCTCTATGTTTATGTTTATTTCTGTATATTATTTTGTTCTTGCATAACTCTAGATCAAAGATACACTTTATGACAACCATGACGACACTTGTGTGACGATGCTTAAAACTTTGGAAATGAGTGTGACGGATACTTACAAGGTTAGAGAAACTCACTTGCACAAAGGTGACCTCTTGGAACAACTATAATAGGTTCATACATACAATACAACAACCACATTCCAAAATACGACACTTTTCCTATCTTGCAAATTGTTCACAACATTGTAAGAAAAATAATCAAATGAACTTCAAACTTTGTGACAATAATAAACAAGACCAATGAAGGATCTGATATTTGGTATATGCCAAAATTTTGGAGGGTGTTGTAGCAGCTATAAAACTTGGCGACACACTAGTATAATTCCAACTTCTCTTTCTCGGTTAACTTCTTTTGTGGAGGGCCTTGGTTCTTTTAATATTATTGATTCAACGTACATATCACTTTGGTTTCCCCACTTACCCCATGAATAGACTAAGTCCCCATCATGACATTTGAGTTAACTCAATGAATATTTTAGTTTTATCACAATTTTTTAAGCAGGGAAGTGTAGTGAAGCTCAAGAGTTTAAAATTTTCGAGTATAAGTTTTCATCTCTAGTGTTTCTCTACTACCAGTAGGCTTGGACAATACCCTAGCAAAGTAACTTTCTTTACGTCTCTGTGTAGGAAGCCTTTCTATCCTTTCATTGTTTTTTATTTTTTTGAAAAGAGGACTATGCATTGGAACTTATTCATTTTAGGCAGAAGAGGGATCCTGACTTATTGAGAGTAGGCGAGGTTGTTCCTTTAGAGAATTATATAGGTTCCTCTGATTTAGTTTTTCTCGTTTATATTTTCCCCTTCCCCATTTTACTAATTGGATAAGCATGAAAACACCAAAACAAAAGAAGTGAACATAGGTAGAAGTTTTCCCGGATAGACATGGTTTGCCCCAAAACTCTCCTTACGGAAGGATCATATTTTCCATCGTAACTTCATTTTCCAATAGACATAACCAACACAAGGAATATGGACCAAAGGCTAACCAAATGTTGAAGTGTCACAAGACTCATTAGACTTCAGCCACACACAATCTCAGAAACCAAAACACGGAAAAGGACAACACTTATTCACACGATTAAAACAAAATGGGACAAACAACAAGAAACAAAACAGAAGGAAAGACAACACAAAATAAGGAAAAAAAGACTAGAAAAGAAGCTAAATCAAAGCATAATGCAAGAGAAAATTAATAAAATACAAGGAAGACTAAATATAACAAGAATATATGGGTGTAATATAGGAAAACAGAATATGCAGCTAATCCTACTCCTAACCTAACAACTAGTAGGTTGGGATCACGTGTAATGAAATTTCCAGTGAATCCTGTGTAGTTGTTCCCAACCTTCATCCACAAAGATATGAAAAATTAAAATAGATAAGAATTAATGTGAAATAGAAAAGATAAAAACTTGAATATGTTGCACAAATGTTTGAATGTCTTGCTTGTCAACAAAAATATAGGTCATAGTTGTCGCTTCTAACTAGTTTATGTTCTTACCACTTTTATGAAAACCATCATTCAAAAAACCTTTGAAGATCCCTATGAATGTGTCTCCATATGCACCTAACTCCTTAGAAAACATGAGGAAAATTTGAAAATTGTTATTTGCGATGGAGCTTTCTAGGTAAGATTGTTCCAACCATTCAATGGTTGGATCATAAGATTCATGATGACCCTCTTGAAAACCCTGAAATATTTGGAAAGATTAATTTTCAATTAGAGGAATGGGATTATGATGGGAATATTGTGAGGTAAAATAGATCTAATCACACCCAATAGTCATGTCAAGATAGTGAGGACCTGACATAACCATCAGCAAATGTCAAAGTGCCTCCACTGCTCGACAAAAATCAAAATAGTGAGATGTTGAATGATGAAGATCGAAGGATGTAAAACAATTATCATCCAATAGGTTGAAGAAAAAATGATAGGTTGAATGATAGTCATTAGTGACTAAATAATGATCAGATGGTCTTATTAAAGCATCTGATTCCCAATTTCTAATTAACCAAGTTAAATCAGCTTGGGAAACTCTGTGAATGCTCTAAACAATTGAACCAAGTTCCTCATAAGCTAAATATGACAAATTATTTTCCTATAACTAGTGAAAAACTGTACAGGCATCGTAGCCATAAAAATAATTTAATATGTACTTAAGTACAACATTCAGGACATGGTGAATGGAGAAGAACTTGATTTGTAGAATAACACAAGAATTTATTCACACTCAAGATAATTGGAGGTGTGATGAAGAACGCGATTTGTGATATGATGTTCACAAGGAAAGTCGAGAGATGTTGATCATGAAACAAATTTGATAGATATGATTCCTTCAGCCAAATATGGTACTTGGAATGTTCAACCTCACAATTCTATAACTCTACGAGAGATACACTTTCCAAACCTGAGTTTGATGCAAGTGATTTGCATGAAGATGAAAGAACAAAAAAAAATTCTTGAATATGGTCAAAAGAAAAATATTGAAAGTTTAAAAGATTACATCTGAAATACTAAACATATTCGAGAAAGAGATTTGCATCAAGTGAAGCCATGAAAAGAGAAGGATTATACGAGAGAAACCAGTTCTGAATTAGTTTGTGGCGCTTACCAGAGTCGCACAAATCATGACATAACCACCAATGGAAATTTAAGTGCCTTATCTCCCTAGCAGGTCCAAGAAATTTCTAGGATTTTAAAATCGCATTTTGAAGATTGAACTAGATTATGAATTGTTTGAGGATAGATGTTACCACTGGATTCAGTAAGGCCACTGCTCACCAAATAAAATATATATTTGTCACTACTTTTACCAGATTTTCCAACTTCAACAACCAGATTACTCAATTCGAAATATTCTTATGATCACAAATTCAAAGACAAATTTAAAGGTAGATGATTAGGGATGGGAAGAGTACTCTATGATTTGATTGTTTTTTATTTCCTCATGGAAAATCTCACCACCTTGTATCAACTGAGAAGATAACTCATTGGATGAAGAGCTTAAAGAGCATGGAGTATCTATGTCGCAATCAGATGCATTGAAAACTACAGAACACAAGGGATAGTGAGAGAAGAGGAAGTTTTGATAAGAACAGTTTCTTTGACCAAATCAAATTCTAGATCTAAGTCAAAATCTTCATGAGAAATCAAAATATCATATGGTGCACTTGGGAATTTGTGAGTGCTTACATCAACAAAATTATTTTCATGAGAATGATTATTTCCCAAGGATACAGATTGATCGAAAGAATTGATTACATTTGATTCATTACAGAGATTACCAGATTGAAAATCATCCAAGAATTGAAGTGCATCATCTTCACATGGAGGATTTTGGAAAATCGAAGTAAGATTGAAATCCTCTTTTCCTTCCTTCTCCTCTACCTGTGTAATACTACATTGTAACTTATCGCAATTTGAAGCATCAACACGAAAATAAAGAGGGTGTGAAAAACTAGTTTGTGGAACAGATTTCTTAAGAGGATCATGATCCAAAGAGTCATGCCATGTAGATGATAGAGGATGACATAAATAAAATTTGAGACTAGATTTATGAACAGTAACCTCATCTTGTGAAATGGAGGAGTTAGTATTCATCATAGGCTTCATGATCCATTCTGGAATTTCCTCCATTTAATATGAGTTATGACAAGAGAAAGAAGAATGAGAAGATAGATTAGGACTTTGATTAGAGGATCTCCCAACATTGTTATCATCGCAAGGAGGCACCCTCCTCAGAACTGGAAAAGGAGGAGGACAAGGAACCAAAGGAATAGCAGGTCCCTCCTTTAAAATTAGAGGTGTCTCATGATTCACAAGAGTTGGGGGAGTGGGAAAATATGGGGGTTTAGGTTCACAACGTAAATATATAAGAACCAAATGCTCAAATTCTTGTTTCCAAAAACCCCAATTCATATCTTCTTCTGAAATTTCATGTCAAAGGTTAAGGAATTGATTGGAAAAATCCTCAACTAATTCATTAGGCTTCATTCTTAAGAGATTGATTCTTTTACAAACATTTCGGTGATTATATCTACCAAAGGTTGATGAAGCTCCCCGAGGAAATGCAAAAGGGAATGAATGGAATCAAGTGGAAAGGTATGACACCATCTATTAACACACCCTTCAAGTGTAAGGAATAAAATCAAACAAGCAAATTCAACATTTTTGATTTAGTAAGATTCACAAAATTTAAGAAAATTAGAAATGTGCTCAGTTATCGATGTTCTTTCCTCGCCATCAAACTTTAACTAAGACCAGTGATAGAGAGGCTCATCAGGGAATGAAAATTGATAAATGGAGAAATTATAGAAACACTCCAGGAGAAATATTTTAGTATGGGCCATTTTAGATAAGAGGTTCAAACTAGATTCAACGGGCTCAACTTGTCATCTGGACCTGCTTATAGTGCCATTATTGACGGTGCTAGAAATCCATCAACCAAGGGGTCTCCCAAATGTGAAGTCCCAATTATGCTCACATCATTTGGAGTACGATCCCCTTCTATAATATCATCCTAGTTTCCATGTATTATTATATATTTTCCTTGACTCTAACTATCAGCAAGAGAGAGCATGCACATGCTCCTTAGAAAGTAAGGGGAGTGTGTCTGGTGAGTATTTGATCATATGTGTGTCAAATTTATTCTACTACGAGGAAAGGAAAAGGTTAGCCTCTAAGAGAGAGGCAATAGTACCACCCAAGAAGAGACAGACACAAACAACAGGATCTATCTAAAATCCAGCATAATAATACACAATGGATGCGAAGGTCATTATAACTAACAAATGAGAAATATTTTAATGGTATCCAATAGAATAGTTCACAATGATGTGACAACAAAAAAAACCATTACAAAACATTCTCAATATGATAAGTACCAAAATAACTAAAATAGTTCAACTATATTATAAAATGTGAAAGAAAACATGAAATGCAAAGATCCACAGAACAGTATTACAAAAATTCACAATTCATGCATGAAGAACGTGTTGGCCTTGAAAGGATTATGTTATTAAGCAAAATTTCCAAGACACATATTTACAATGAACATCATTAGCTCCAATAGTGGATCGTTAGAGCCACTCCTTGCTCCACAAAAGAAAAAAACTTATCTCTCTAATTCTTTACTGGTGGAGCTAAGGTGAAAAGTATTTTTCTCATAGAATGAGGGAGTATATATAACCAAGGGTGACTCTTTGACTACCCTCATGACTATTTAACTTCCCATGACTTTTCAACTTGCATGACTCTTTACATTCATTTGTGTCCTTTGGACTTCCACTTTACAATACATTTTGATTACAATAGACATCGTATACAATACTGATATGGCATATGACCACTCATAACATGACATGACATGACACTGCTGACATGGACTACTTGATGAAATGGAAATTTCAAGACAATGATGCTGCTAAGATTTGAGTGTCTACATGAAAGAGTTTTCCTTTCCACTCGTGCATGCCTTGGTGATAAGGAGTCTTCAATGATCTCAAGTCTTGGATAGTGATCACAAACTAGTGTCCTTTCGATTTCCTCTCATCAACCAGCCTTTAATTTTAGCTAAAAGAGTGTCTTTGATCATGCTTCCCTCATTCTTCTCCTTATTCTTCATATCTCCATGACATAATAGAGTACTTTTTCCTGAAATTCACTCATGACGAGATGACATCAATCCGAAAACCCCTAGCCTAAGATGATGTAGTATGATCCATGAACTGAGCCTGACACAAGTGACAAGATGGACAAGGAGGCTTAGTGACTATGCAGTTGTGAAGTTCAGGTAGGAAAGGGGAAGCCTTGAGCCTTGATACTATGCAGTGCATAGTTTAAGTTGGGTTGAGGGAATATATTGTGCAACTTCTGGAGGCAGTGGACCAGGCTGTAGGGATGGGCATTAGGATACCTTACTACGTAGTTATGTGAGTCAAGGGAGGTCGGGTAAGTACAAAATTGTATATTTCAAGGGCTTAGAGGATTTTCTTGAGTCTTGAGGTTGTGAGGTGTGGATTTCAAGTCGGGCTAGAGGCCATGACTGCGTAATTCTAGAGGTCAACGTCAGGGCTTGGTCACAAAAACTGCGTAATTATGTAGTCCTGGGAGGTAGGAAATTTTCACTGCGTAGTCCCAAGAAACAAGGTCATAGCATGACAACTGATACTGTACAGTGTGCATCTCAAGGGAGGCCTAGTGAATCTAAGTTGCTCGATTGGGAATTTTTCCAAAAAATGACTAAGTGCAGGACCAGTGAAATTAGTGTGAACAATGATGAGCTTTGACTATGATCACACACTTAAAATATTTGATGACTAAAACAAGATATATCATCCAATGCATACAAAAAAAAAATTTCCTCCATGTGATATCTTTATGAATAGTTACGGGAAATGCAACACCAAAGATACAATTTATGATGATCGTGACAACACTTGTGCAACGGTGCTCAAAACATTGGAAATGAGTGTGACAGATACTTAAAAGGTTAGAACAACTCATTTTAACAAAGGTGAACTATTGGAACCACTATAATAGGCTCATGCATACAATACGACAGCCAACATGGAAAAATATGATACTTTTCTTATCTTGTGAAAGGGTTCACAACATTGTAAGAGAACTAATAAAATGAACTCAAAGTTTGCGACAACAATGACCAAGACCAAGGAAGGCTCTGAAATTTTGTAACACCCTATTGCCCCATCTACCCAAGTAACCAACCAACTAGGATAAACATGCGACGAGATCCTACTATAATGATATTCAACCTCCCAGGTGACTTTAAGGAAGTGGACCTGACAAAAAAACAACATAAAAACCTTGTACAACAACAACAACAACAACACCAGGAGGTAACCCAACCATTCAGGCATATTTCCCCTTAATCACACTAACCTTCTAACCTCTTTGAGCCATATACCTAGGGAAAGTCTTCCATGCCAACATCCAGGAGGCTATAGACACAGGCATAACACAATATGCCAATGTCCAAGGCCCCAATTCCTCAGTTTTGTGCCAGCATCCCTATGAATTGAGCCACCTTTTCAGTCCCAGAGCCCAATGCTCTACGCATAACTTCATGAAAAGTTCAGAGATGATAAATAACAACAATAAAATGATATAAATCACATCAATAATAACTCATCCAGACCCCTCATCGCCATGACAGGAATTTTTTCAAACATGTCACAAACATGAAAGTTGCAAGCATAAACAAAATAATAGAATGAATGGGTCTCATACTTATCTGAGAATCACTAAGAAGAATTTCTCCCCTACATCATTAACTGCAATACAATATATTTGACAATAGATATATTTTTCATTCAATTACAAGTAAAAACATGGGGAGATCCATACGTCATCGTTGTCAAAATACATGCTCATAACCAGCATAATAACAAAATAAATACCATGGATAAAACAACAATAAAATCCACATATAAATTAGTACATTTTCATACGAAATACCAATGAAATAAAGTGCTCATTAATGAATGTAGAAGCCAAGAAGAGATGGTACTTCCACGTTCCACCCAAACATAGATTGGATGAGCCAAATCTCACTTCATTCAATCACCCTTGTGCCATATTCCAAGAATGAATGTGGGATCTCATCAAACACATCAATCACAACCAATCCAAGGCTTGTAGAGTCCAAACTACCTCAATCCTAATCCAGTGATTCCACCTCATGGTCGAACATCAAAACCATCGTGCGTTGGTCTCTATCCAAGTTGTTCTAGAGCTCTAGAGTGTTTGTTCTAGCCAAGGCTCTAGGAACTAATAACTCAACCCACGGCTAAAGGAATCATGAGAACGAACTAGAAAAAAATCAATGAAAATGAACCCACAACACCATGTCTATCCATGAAATGGAAAGGCTCAGAAAAATTATTGTCAATTAGGAAATCATCCATGCCAATGGCAATTCATGACCAAGAAACCACATGCATACACCATGCATTGAAACCGTACATGCAACTCAGTACTTGTTATGCAACTAGCTCACAGAATAGAAGAAAAGATAGATCAACGACTTAGAAATCAGCCTCTTCGAAGGGGCAACCTCCTTTACATTACATAAATTAACAATTCTTGGATGATTCAAATGACAAAAACCTACTTTCTATATATAGGATTCTAAGGGGTCCCAATATAATAAGAGCCTACATGACAATAAAAATGTAAGTGCACCAAAATAGCAATAGTGGGCTTCTATAGGGCACAATAATAACATTATGGGGACTACATGGGCACAATAGTAAAATTAAGGGGGTTACACTAACAATAATAACAAGGGGCTACACTAGTATTATAGTGACCTAACATGCCCCTCTCCTTCAAAAAAGTGTTGCCCTCAATGCTTGAGTATTTATGGATTCTTCTGTATAAAATTCTCATCCTCCCATGTGTAATCTTCAACTGGTAAGGTATTCCACTTGATGAGATACTCTGAAATTGATCGATTTTGTAGATGTCGAGTTCTTTTTTCTGTGACTGTTTCATGTTCCAATGTGATTTTTCCTTCATCATCAAGCTCTGGAAATATTGTTTGCAATTGGATTTTTTCAACTATAACTTTATTCGAGCATGAAACATTGAAAGTTGGGTACACTACGCAAGATGTCGGAAGCTCCAATCTGTATGCCATAATACCAATCTTTTGCAACACCTTGTAAGGACCATAGTACTTTGGCGATAATTTATTATCCTTCTTAGCTTGCTTGAGGGATATTTGTTTGTATGGTTGTAGACGTAAAAATACCTAGTCGCCTACATCAAAAATTATTTTATTGCAATGTTGATTTTCCTATTGTTCGATTCGATTCTGCGCCAAATTTCAGTTATCCTTTAAGAGTTGGAGAACTTGTTGTTGATTCTCGATTTGATATTCCACTTCTTGAACCTTATAATTTTCTCTTAAAGATGATGTGATGGATGGTGGATGATATCCATAAAGTGCCATAAATGGGATCATTTTTGCTGCAGTGTGGAAGGAAGTGTCATACCACCATTCAGCCAGAGGTAACCACTTGAACCATTGTGTTTGTTTATCAGATACAAAGAAATGAAGATATCCTTCCAAAAATTTCTTCACTATCTTAGTTTTTCAATCATATTCAAGATGATAATATGATCTATGAGCCAGTTGAGTACCCAGAAAATAAAATAGTTCCATCCAAAAATTTCCAATGAAAATGGGATCTTTGTTTCTTACAATAATGTTTTGCTTTCCATATAGGTTTTGAATTGATTCCATAAATGCAATAGAAACTGTACTAGATTTAAATGGATGAGATAATCCACAAAAGTTTGCATACTTGGTAATTCTATCAACTACCACCATGATGACACTCCTTCCTTCATACTTGGGTAAACCTGTGATAAAATCCATTGAAACCTCCTCCCAACATTGACTTGGAATGGATTAAGGTTGTAGAAGACCTAGGGTCTTAGTTGTCTCAACTTTAATTTTCTGGCAGAACAAATATTCCAGCACAAACTTTTGAATATCAGATTTAAGGCCATCCCAAAAAAAAAAATTCCTGACCATGTTGTAATTTTTTTTAAATATCGAGTGTCCTCCTAAGGGAGAGGTGTGCAATTCCAAAATAATATTTCATTTTAGTTGGCAATTATTACAAATCTATAAGTGATCTGTGTACCATAATGAATCATTTTTCTAGCTAAATGTATCAGATGTACTGGGATCTTGTTGAAAATTTTGAATGAGTGTCCACACTTCTTCATCATTCTTCCACTCCTCTCTTGCTTTAGTTATCCAATCTGGTTGGATAATAGAAATGGCACAAATAAATTCTTCCATGTCCTCATATTTTCTTGAGAGTGCATCTGCAACAAAATTTAGCTTCCCTTTTTGGTATATGATTTCAAATTCATAACCCAAAGTCATAACCCAACATCTTGATATACCCTTCTATATTGAGATTTTGAGGAGTGGCAATTCCTTCCAATGCATTACAAGATATGGTTGGATTCATTTGTTCCTTCTCTGAGGTTTTTTCCTGGTGTATATACTCATCTTTTGATGTTTCTTGTTCCTTGTCTTCCTCCTTTTCAGAATATATGTAAAATATTTTTTTCTCGAAACACTTATGACCTTTAGTGTATCTCCTATCACAAATATAAAAAAGTACTTTTGATCTGTTTTCCTCCAATTTTGTGGTGTAAACCTTGTAGGTTGTGGAATTATAGGAACATAAACATTTCCATATTTACAGTTGTTATTGGTAGACTTCCTTGTTGCCATAATTTTGCTTTCAACTTTTCTTGCCACCCTGAATTCCTTCTCTAATGAATCAGGTTCCAAAAGGTAAACCTTAGGTTGGATGTTATCATTTAAAGTCCCCATGAATACATCAATCCTATGCTTCTCTGGAATATCTTCTACCCTGATATTCAATTTCTGGAAGTCCTCAATGTGCTCTGCCATTAAACCCTTTTGTTTGAGATTTATCAGTTTGCTAAAGAAGGTGTTTCTCTCTGTATCCTCATAATGTGATATCATTTCCTCAGTAAAAATTGACCAAGTGACAAGTGTTTTATGAGAAAAAATTCATCAATACCATAGAAATTGATTGGGTTCTAGATATAAAGTTGCAATGCATACCTTTTTTGTGTTTTTCACATTATGGAGATCAAAATATTGCCCCATATGTAGTATCCATGTTATCGAATCCTTTCCATCAAAATTGCTCATATCGATATTTGGAATATGGTGGGTCTTAAATCAAACATTAGAGCCTTTGAAATCATTCTTAACAACTCTTTTGTTCTCATCATGAGTTTCATCTACTACCTTTTCCCAATTAGAAATCATTTCTTGTACCAACTTTGTCAAACCTTCCATGTCTGCTTTTAGTTTTTCTTATATACCATCGATCTTAGCTTCCATGCCATCCATATTAGATTCTATGCCATTCTTCAAACCATCCATCTTATCTTACACATCATTATTCAAACCATCCATCTTAGCTTCCACACCTTTCTTCAAACCATCCATCTTAGCCTCCATTTCATTTTTTGTTACTTTTTGCGAGAGTGAAATTTGTTGCACTTGGTCTCGTAATTTTGATATATCATGTTGCACTTATTCCTCTTCATTTTTCATAGTATATATTTCTAAGGGATTAATGGGTGTGGAATTATTTTTTCGAGGCATTATAGAACCTAATACTGATATCAATGCTTCAATATTCCCTTGGAATCACTTCAAACTAATTTTTCAAACAAAAGTTATGCAGTTAAAAAAAAAGGACAGGCCTTTTTATTTCTTTTCAAGACCTCGATATTGAACCTGATGTATCTCTGTGATTTCATATCCCCAAGATATTAACTTAATTCTTGTAGTAGCCCTCTGAGTCTTTTTTTCGATTCCATAGTTCAAACCTAATTTGGATTCTTCAAGACAACGTTATGCTTGATTTCCCATAGTGACCTAATTATGGACTAGTTCAGTAGATTGAACTTGTATGGAGTTACATGTGTCATGGTTTCAACCTTCAGCTCTTTCATCCACTTTTTAAAGTTGTCAAATCTGATGCCTAAAAATAAATTTATGACGATTTTCCCTCAGGCACCTGTTTGAGATGAAATTTTGGAGCTTGCAACAACCCTAACTTCCACAGATCATATCTCCGAAAATATTGTGAACCAAGGTCTAAATGTTTTACATGAATTTCATCAAGATTTCTTCTCCACGTGGTAAACATTTCACTTCTGAAGCCTCGTAGAAAAAAGGTTATAGCAAAAATTCTAAGATGGTATATTTGAAGAAGCGAAACCCTAGAATCCCAAGCTTTGATACCAAATGTTATGGAACCAACTCATAAAATAGAAAAAAATATATATCAATGACTTATAAATCAGTCTCTTTGAGGGGGGAACCTTGTTTACATTACATAAATAAAAAATTCTTGTATGATTCAAATGAAAAAGGCCTACTTTCTATATATAGGAGTTTAAGGGGTCCCAATATAAGAAGAGCCTACAAAACAATAACAATGTAAGGGCATAACAATAACAATAGTGGGATTTTATGGGGCACAATAATAAAATTATGGGGACTACATGAACACAACAATAACAACAATGGGGCTACACTAAAAATAATTATAAGGGGATACACTAGTATTATAGGGACCTAACAGTACTTGTAATCAAAACATGTTGTAGATGTTGATCTTGATGTTCGCTTGTGCTTTCCTTCTCTTCCTTTCCCTTCTTGCTCCAAGTCCCCAAGTATGCCACACTCTCTAAGAGTAATCCAAGAATACTCTATTTTTCCAATAGTATGATAAAGAGAGAGGGAAATGAGAGCTCCAAAACTAAACTGACCAAAAAATTATGAAATGATCCTCAGAAACCCTTTTCATTAATGAGGCTCTATTTCCTTCATTTTCCATTATTTTCCTTCATTTTCCTCCTCAAATGCAACCTATGACCTTTCACCTTCATTTTATCCTATTTTCCATTATTTTCATAAATAAATGTGCCAAAAAAGGCATTTATCTTTCCAAAGCCTTTGTCTTTTCCTTTGCCAATTTCCTTTAGCCACAATAAACTGAATGGACACTCACTAGGATATTTTTCCCACCATTTAGCTTGGAATATGTGTCCCATTGACCATGGTATTTTATATTTTTTACATATATTTTTACCATGGCTATTATAGTACCCTCCACCTTGGGGGAATACTGTCCTCGGTGTTCAATGACACCTACAACCAACAAGAATGTTGAAATAAAAACATACTTCCCATGGAGTTTTATAACACATCTCATTGCATTATTTACAATGACCAGCCTACTGAAAACATGAAAATCATACTACGTATTAGAGCTTTATAACACATCTCATTACCGTATTTACAATAACAACCACATATACTTACGAAAATTTTCTTCAACAAGCAAATAACCATATTGTCTAGAGATCTTTATAAATCTAGCTCAATACAGTATTTAAAATAATATACACATATACACATATATACATTTTCTCATCCAGGAAATAAAGGATGTGATGCATGTATCAATCAACAAGGGATTCCAAAGGCTCACACCTCCACCATCAAAGTAATACCAAGATTCACCTTCTTTCTAGGAAGTCCAAAATCCACTATCAAATTTAAAGCTACATCCAATGTCTAATGCTACAATGTTGTGTCGTTGTCCTCTCAATGAACAGTTGCCATCTTGTTGTTCAAGGGTACACTTACAATGTGCATTTGATTCCATCTAGAAATGCTAATGACCAAAACAACTGAACCTCAGCCTTCCCTTCTCTGCTACACAACCCCTTGGGAAACCCGGTCACCACCTTCCATGTGGTCACACACCTTCCAAGTTCCGATGGCATCCCCATCTCGAGTTTTCCATCCCTTGGCAAGGCTTCCTCACATGGAAGATACATAATCCAAGGTATATCCCTACCTCAAAACCATCATACCAATACTAACATGTTCATGCACATCAATGGACAACATTGGGTACCAGTGTCCCACAATGGCCTTGCTCCTGAAGTGCTTTACTAGCATATTGTTGCTTGTTTCAATTCCTTTTGTTGTTGCTGCTAATGCTTGCAAACAATTTCAACCACCTATTGAAGGCTGGAGAGTGACTTCCTCAACATTAGTGATTCCACCCGGTTAGGAGGTTAAAGAAAATCCTTGCAACTCTTTTTCCATTGAAATGGCGGGTCCGAATGGGGATATAAGGACCAGTTTCCCATATAAGAAATGATTTTATAAAGAAATGGAATAAAATCAAGACAAATGGGGTGATCTATTCTAATGATAACATAAATAAAACTAATTCTAACTACTTCTTAGGCTGTAATGATTTATATGATTACACAGTAAGATTTCATAAGCATGAAACAATATAGATCATTTGCATACTAAATGAATGTAAGCACATTAAAGAAACTAAATCAATGTAATTGATTTAGTTGATGAAGAAAATTAATCATATAACAACTTTGAAAGTCACTTGTCTAACATAATATCATTCAATATATTTTATCAATAGTAATAAGAATATATATCATTTCAATGCTTATCAGAAAGATACAGAAAGATAGAAACAAGTTTTCTAACATCTCATAAACATAAAATGATTAATACATAGATAATAGTACTTGTTGCACCATATATTAGTTCTAAAAAGATAGCCTCTGGGCTCATACTTTCAATTAGATACTTCTGTTCAAACAATATTGTAAGTTCCAAAAGCCTCCTTCTCAAAAATATGGACCCTTTTCTAAATGCATGGAAGGGGTTTAAATAATAATTAATATTACAAAAATAGAATAATTTTGAAAGAAGTCTTCTTAATCTAATCTAAACTATAAAATAAAATCTAGGAAATTAAAATGAAGTTATAACAGTCTCAATATTTTTTCTCAGATCAACTCTCTAATTGTTCCTTGAGCTAGCAGGTTTTGATCATATATTTGAACTTGGGGGGGTGCATTGGTTGCATTCTCATCCAGCGCATGAATCTTGCATCATTGAGTGTTGGAAGATGTTGAATTGTTGCGTTGGAAAGACACCTCAGTACTCCCAATTGACTGTGAGACTTGGTCAACAAATACCAGTAAACTTCCATATTTACCTTTGTCAAGTTTTCTACGTCAAGAACTTTCCTGCTTGATGTTTCTTGCCAATATTAATTCAAAAGGATGACTTCTAGCATAGTTTCTTTTGGAATTTCCTGGATAATTTTGGCTTGTAGAAGATAATATTTTATATACTCAGAGATATTAAATGACATATTTTTAGCTCTTATAATAGCTAATTTTGCACTTTTCATTTTCATGTCCTAGTCTCCAAATATTATATAATTTATTGATTCTTCAAGGCGAGGAATGTCGGTTGCTCTCCCTTGCATTGTGTCTTTCCAATCTATATAATTTTACACTTTATCATCAGTTTCTTCATAATAAATCCTGAAATTAGAAATTTGAGTGACTAACTGATCATTCATTTTAATCTTCTCTTGAATCTGTTTGTACTTTGGATAGAAAACTGTTTGTCGGTTTACGAGCAATGTTTCCAAGTATGTTGATTCTTTCTTTACCTCATTAAGTTTTGGATTCTCATGGATATTTTGAATGTTCTGTTGTAATTGATGGACTATTAAATCCTTTTCTTTAATTTCATTTTCAAGTTTGAGTTTGAGACCTTGAAACTCTAGTTGCAGATTATTAGTACTTGATTGCAACTCCTGCTCTATCCTTTGTTTTTTCATTAAAGAAACTTTGCTCCATTTGAGCCATGTTTTGATCTTTCTCCTTGATTAATGACTCAATCTCTACTGCCTTATGAATAGTTGTGTTTTCATAAGCACCTGCAAACTAAGATAATCAGCTAAGTTGTTTTCCTAGAGTTGACTGAGTTCCTTTCCAGATAACTTGCATTGATGTTGTGTCCATAGGCATTTCCGGAGAATATTCAATCTTTCATTTCTTCTTTGACCTGGATACAACATCTTTATGCTTTGGAATATAAAGTACATACAAAGGAGGTATTTCCTCAATCTTCAAAATTATTTTTGCTATCAGAAAATCAAGTATAACCTCCATGTCTTGGGTCGATGTTTCTTCTTGTCTCTCCTCTATAGCATTGATCTTTCATGTGTGATTTTGCTAAAGAGAAATTTTGGAAACCTATGCAGTGAATGAGATTTCTCAAATTTCTCTTTGATATTTGAAATGATTTAGATTAGAGGTAACTTGTTGAACGCTTGATTCACCTACATGAATTTTTGTTCTTAGAGAATATTCAGTAGGAAGAGTTTCTATCGAAATAGAATCATGATCAGCAGGAGTATTAGCATCAGATAATGCTTTTTCAAAACTTTCCCAGTATTGATTAAATCTCTCTTCTTGTGGAACATCCACGATTTATGGTTCTACCACTGGTACTATTACCTGAACTAGAGGAATCGAATTTTGAATTTTTTTTGCTTCTCGCACTTGAACTTGAACTGGAGGAATTGGAATTTGTTCTGGCATTGGCCTGTGGAACATGTACTCTCGAAAATGAGAATTCTTCTGGTCATGATATTGTTTGAATTGTATCAGTTCTTCTAGATTGAACTTTACAGTTTCTATTTGCAGAACCCTTGAGAATTCTAGAATTGATTCAAACGCATCGTCAAATTTATCAGGCTCGCTTGCAAATGCCTGCAGGTTAACTTGATTCATTATTTCTCTAGCAACACCATATGAATTATAAATTCTATTAGGTAGAATTGGGAAATTGAAGGGTTTTAATCAATCAATTCAAGATAGGCATGCTTGAAATTTTCAAAAGTATATGACCCACATGTGATAGGAAAACTTGGCCAAACTGTCTTTTTGGCCTCTTTTAGAAGTTTGGTCAACCCATTACCTATGGTCTCATAAGAAATCTCATTGGCCAATAATTTATCTAGTATATATAAGGGTAGGACATGACGACAAGCATGACTTTTGAAAACTCGGAATGTATGTGAAAAAAATTTCACCAAACCACCTCCATATAGACTTGAGACTTCTATTGGCTTCATGGTGACTCCAGAGATTTTCCTTTCAAAAATGACTTCAAAAACTGGGAGCATTATATAATTACATATTTTAAACATATGATAGTGGTAATTTTATTGCTACAGTTATTCTAACTATACAAAGATGTGGGTTTTAACTTCTTTGGTCCATTTCCATCCTAATGATGGAAATTCAATAGAAAAACAAATAGCATCTAAGATAAGTGAACTCATATAAAAAGGAGTGACTATATTAGATAGAAGATTTTCTCTATATATAGTGATACATCAAATAAAATTATCAGACAGCATATTAGCCCAATCGAGAATATAGTCATCAGAGGTTGCTTCTATCAGTGGTGTCCAATCTTCCTTGAACTTGGTTGTCTGTGAAGATCCAAAAAGACGAAACATCATTGCAGCAAATTTCAAGAAAGGGAATTTAAGATAAAATACTATGTAAATACCCTTATCATCATGTTTATGTTGATTAAGATCATTTCTCCAATCCTTAATCACATTTGCAGGGTGCTCATTCTCTCGCATAAATTCTTGGACAAAATAGTTGTTCTATATTTTCTAGGTCTTGGGCAATTTATACATTTCCTTCAAATGTGTGGGACTGAGAGAACCAATCATTGTTATTTTTTTGGTAACAAAATGTCTATCTCAGATGTGCACATGATCTAACACCCATCTTACTAAGTCAGTGTATGGTAGCATTTTAGGACATGCAGCAATTATATGTAGAAAATAGTTAGTTGCGTAAGACTTTGAGTATGAATCTGAGGATGCAGAATCATAAGCCATAACTTTTCTGTTTAAAATTACTTGTGGATTCTCATTCTTAAACAACTTATAAATTCCTTCCCATCTTGAGGAACCAATTTATGGGTTGCATGTTGTGTCTGAGACTAGAGGAGCCATCTCGTGATCTTCTTCTTGCTAAAAAACTAACTGAGTTTGGGTGGTGGACTTCCTTCGTGCTTTAATAAGCCTCGACATCCTTTTATGCCCAATTCTCTGGTATTACCCTGTTGAAAGAAAAACCAAACAGCGTAAGCTAAGATCACGTAAAATTCTATTAACCATCGTATCACCTTAACTCACACATAATGGAAATCCTTGTTATTAAATATGAAATAATTATAAAATCAGTTACAAACCTTGAGATTATAAAACACTTGAATTATCATTAAATTGATAACATGGGCTTCGTTTGAATTTGGTATTTGTTATCTTATCAGGATCTGTAAATTGGCTCTGTCATGATTAGCGAGTTTTGATGTTTCGCAGCAATGAACGACATGCGATATTGCGATGGCTTTCTTGTTGAATGACAGAATCAGATATTTTCATATGTCATATTAGAGATTGTGATATCAGTATCCATTGCATAACGTACTCCTAAAATTCGCATATCAGTGTTTTGATATTTCGTATGTCGGTGTTTTCTGTTTCAGCGATTTACACTTCAGCAATTTATTTCCTGCTTCTTGTACTTTTAGTCCTTTATGGGTTCCTTAGAGCACTTTTTATGATTTTCTTATGTTTTTGATGAAAAAAAAATTTAATCTAATAGACTCAAATTCTAAGTTTTATTTCTAAAATGACTTTAATCCTAAGAATTATTTAAAAGGGTCCCCATTATTCTTTGTATACTACAACAATTGCCAATACACTCAATGAATCTAGAATCTCTAATAAATATTAATACTTAAAAGATAATATTTTAGGAAAATATAAGTGATTGAAATATGTCTTTAATATAGGTAAATTTCAATCCAAATAGCTTGGTTTTACTTGAAAAATATTTCTTACTTTTGAAAATGAATTTTTTCTCTAAATGAATCAAATTGGAGTAAGTTGAAAAGATAAGTAGGAATTTAGTCAAAGTTTAGCTTTTTTGATGAACTTATTAATCACTAGTAGAGCCCCTACTGCCAGCAGGCATTCATAGCATTGACTGTAATATCCCAAAATAGAGAAATTATACAATATTGGGAATATCTTAAGATATTCCAAATGTGGAGCAACAACAATATGTAAACACACCAATGGAGTAGCAGTGATACTGTAATATTCCTAATTTAGCTTCAGCTAATAGGAATATTAATTTTTCTTCTAAAATTTAGATGGCGGAATAAATGGGCAAAGAGGTTTATAATTTGCTCAAGTATGAATAAAAATCCCTCCTAATGTGAAAAGGGATCATGGAATAACTAGATCAAGCATCCACATGTGTGAACAAGATCTAAACTATGCGGACAAGGTCAAGTTTGACCAAGTCAACATGATTTATCCTCAAGGAGTGGATCCTAAATAAAATCAACTCAATGTGAATGAAAATCAAGCTAGTTAGTTAAAATGAAGACACATTGAGTGTGAAAGGAGACAAGGCATGAAGACTCAGTCAAGGATGACCCTATCAAGATTGATCCAGTCAAGCTTGACTAAATCAACTGCGCTGCAAAAGGGATTACCCTCACTAATGAAGACAACATAATTATGATAGAGGAATCTTTGCATGGAAGCAACCTCCTAGTGGATGGGACCCTTGGTGAGAGAGCTCATCAATTATATTTTTATGTAGTCTGCTTAGACTTCCTCCATACTTGGCTATTTAGCTAAGTTGTTGCACTACTTAGTGCAAGGGTTTTCGCGGGTGGGGATTCCCTACTCTTTCTTGAGGATCTTATCTAAGAAATCTAAGAGGAGGTTTCTGATCTAAATTATCCACTACCTAGTGTTGGGCCAGGCACTTACCTTCAGCAAAAATGCATTCCCTTCAGAAAAATGTGTTATTTCTTAAGGTGTGTAGTGGGAGGGGTCAAATCCCATTTTGAGGAGCTAGTTTCCCAAGAGGAGGATCAAGTTTTCTTTGGGAAAGCTAGAGGGAGCATATACAACCATTTCTTTGTATGTTCAGCCTTTTTTATGTAGATCTTTAGCTACACAACATGATTCAGCCACAGATCTGTAGCAGCTCTTTCATGTATATCATTTCTGTCAACAAACCCTTACCGGGTCTTCTTGGATCTGTATAAAAGAGATTAGATCTATGTTTTTATGCCTCATTGAGTAATCTAATAAGAAGATCTGATTTATTTCTCTATTTTCTGAGTTTGACCTCCATTAGACTCGTAGTCTCTTGGAGTTTTATCAATTTTAAGTTGTTCTGAGCATGGGAGGCCTATTTAACTAGGCTAAAGGCATTTGTTTCTGAAACTCTTTTGCATGCATGTCCTATATTGTCTATTATAAGGGAAAAAACCATTATTTTTCATTGTTATAACTCAATATTCTTAAAATAACGTTTTTGGGGCCAAAACTGCTGCTTTTCCCCACTTGGTGACATTGTTCTATGAAATCTATGTGTTTAAATACACTACATGAGATGATTACTTGCTTCTCTCCAACTTTGGTATATCTTAAGGTATTTTTATTTTTGTAGAAAATCTCGGTTTGGGATATTACAGATACATTGACACATGGGATGCCAGAAAACCCACATAACCATCATATTATATTATAGTAGCAACAATGTATACAAATCCTTGAGGAAACAATCTCTCAAGCTAGGCAATGCAGCCTCAATAGAACATATACATGACAAATGGAAAAATACTGCTACATGAGGAAATCCATGGCTATGACTACGCAGTCTATGGAGAATAATTTTTGCAAACTGATGTCAATACATGAATATATCAATAGATGGCTCATACAATATGGGGAGAAGAGATATAGTCTCCTAAAGGAAATTTCTAGACAATCCTAGAAGGATTGGCTGAAATATACAAAAATACAAAATTCCGGAGTTGCAAGGTAGCAGCTGCAACTCAGAAATTGGAAATGGATGAAGATGGCTGATGATGCTACATATGATGAATAGATCTCATCTAATGAATATCTCAGGTGAAAGGCTAATCCAATCCCTGAAGATCTCGCCCTCTAAAATGGTGGAGCAAGTCCCCACTGAAAATATGCTCAGAAATAATGCAGTCAAAGAGATGGACTGCGCTGTAGGTGATGGGAAGTGCTTGGCCTAGTCCCAAAGATTTGAAATCAGCTCCTAAATATTCCTCACTAACCTTCTGGAGGAATAGAATCTCCCTCCTCTGAAATATGAGCCAAGAAAATGGTGTTGTGGAACCCTCCACTGCAACACCCTGCAACACAACGCTTCCTACTACAAGAATAACATTGTAGTGAAGGAGGTGGCTTGGCCTTGAGCCTAAAATGTGGAGAATGAAGTACAATCCCTCAAGGGGCCTCTCAAGAAGGGATAATAAATCCTAAACAGGAAATCCCCTTGTGCTAAGAAGCACAAAAATCTCAGTTAAACAACTGAAGACAGCAAATAGTCATACAAACCAAATTCTATATTCATCAAAATGTCCATTTATGGCTGCCTTGTGCTCCCTTTATAAAAATGAAAGCCTCCTTGCCTTGGCCCCCAAAAATTAGGGTTTCTTCCACCAAATGAACTCTTCCTAATTCACATTGTGTTGTATCTCAAGGTGATCGACTCCCACTATGACAGTGCTGTTGACTTTGTCAAACTTGACCTTGTCCTCAGGCATTTTCCCCTTTTCACACTTGAGGGTGAAAAATAGAGCTACTCTGATGATCCCTTTCACACTATGAGGGATTTTATTTCTACTCATGGGCCTCCTTACCCATTTATTCACCTCCTAGCTGATATAGGAAAAAATAATGTTCCAATTAGCTCTATGCTAATTTTGGGAACATTACAGTCCTCCCCTCCCAAATGTTGATGTTCTCAAGGAACTGCAAGGATAGAAATGAAGGGCCTTCTTGAGGAATGTGGTATAAAATTAATTGGGATCTGCCATCCCCATATGAATCTCCCATCCCCAGTCAATCATCCAAAAAAAATGAGTTACCTTCCAACATGTCAACTCCTGAAAGTATTCCTCTACCTTTGGCTCATGCAAAGTAGGTGGGTTGAAATTCTGATCATGGCAGACAAGGTAGTCTACCCCATGCTATCCTTCTCTCCACTTACGATAAGTGTAGAGTATGTGCTGATCAGCGGCTGAAAAATTATTTCCCTCAAGTGGAAAAATGAAGAACAATCCTTCAAGTATCTCCTCTCCAACATGAAGAACAGGCTAGCCCAAAATATCTCATCCATGATGAATAGGACATGATCATCATAGGGTATCCAAATGAGTATTTTTTTGGAGGTTTTACATGATGCTACATGATACAAAAAATATATCAAGTGGACACAACGCATCTCTCCCACCACAATTCCAGAAAATAGCATGGCAAGTGATGTTTTGACAAATTGCTAGTTGTGTGAACCATCACATCTACTAGTGGATAGCGAATGAGTCAACATGTCAACTGAGCATACAAGAAATAATCAAACACTTGTCCATGGTGATACAAAGGATGGATTTCTCCATCATAATAGTTGGCAAAATCTTTCTCATGGGGCTCAACAATAAACTTTCCCTCTTGTGGAGCAATGCATTGTATGACAATGGTAAGAAAATGCAAATGCTATGTTACATAATCAATAGATGCAAAAACAAAAATATCACCATGTGCTAAAATTAAAGTGATGCATGAATACATGAATAAATCTATGCTCCTAAATAACAACGTTGTTGGCCTATGCAAATAGGCTCCTTCCAACCGATAGCTCAATTCTTTGACATGATGATTTTCAAAGACTCCTCCAATAATGTTGCTGCAAATATGGAATTCCTCCCAAGATGGAAGTAATCCCTAATCATCAAAGGCCAAGGAGTATCCCCTTTGCACCATTATAGTGCTATCTCCTACTCCCTCAACATCATACAATAAGTGAGAGAAAATCTGCCCTTTCTCTCCAAAGAACAACCCAAGCAACAAAAGTGTTTGATGCTTCCTCATGCTCTCATCATACAAGACATGTGATGAAGACATAATGAATGATATGAATGTTAAATCAACACTATGAATCCATAATCTTTGTTGCTCAATGATGCCATCATCCTGCCACATCTTCTCCATCCCCATACCCCTAGAAAGAGTGTATGCCAAGTGATGGCCAAACTCCTTCAAGAGTAACCAGCGCAGCCAAGCCTCTTGTTGCTCGGTATCATAAAATTTCAAGTAGCTCACCAACTTCTTGCTCACCATCCACATCCACTCAACCAATTGTGGATTTCTCCTTCCATCCTTCATCTTGGTATTCCTCCCATGAGGGCTACCATCATGCCAAATCATATTTCTACATTTCATGGGATTTTTAAATGCAATCTTCCCAAGGATCAATTTCATCCCATAAGGAAACAATAGGTGGTAGGAAAAAACCTCCCATCATGATGTGTATGGCTCAAGAGGTGTCCGATACAATCATGAGAGATGTTATCCATCTGAAGATGTCCTACATCATCTATCAGCTCCTCCTTGAATCCATGAGGATCCAAGTGTGAGAAGGGAAGAACCTCCTCAAACTGTTGAAGAATCTTGCACTCCATGATGTGTGGGAGTGCACCTCCACTGAAATCTCTCTGTGAGATCTCCTCCTCATGCATGGCCTTCCAAAACCAAAGAGGCTTTGGATCTGCTACAATTAGAAGTCTCTCTTTGAGCTGTGGCATGCTCATTGAGAGAGTGTCATCTAGAGAGGAGAAAGAGTTTCTTATCTCCAGATGTCTACTCCTCCTTACTGCTTCTTCATGGCTTCCTAAATGAAGCTACCATTTGAGTGCTCCCATGAGGAATGGTTCCTCTTTTCTATATCACTACTCTTGTATAGCGCAGTGCAATTCTGCTGCTCTAAATAAAAATAATGCAATAATGTGGACCCATCCATAATGTTTGCTGAAATGATAAGAGATGGACATTTAAGCATACCTTGGTGAAATTTGGAAGCTCCATGCATGGCTGCAAGAGTTTCCTCCTCATATGTGTTAGCTTCCCAAACTGTTGAAGATGAAGGCTGCTCCTCCATGGTGACAACAGTGCTGGTACATGCCTCTTCAACTGGTGGTGAGGGCTCTTCCCTCTTCTGGCCAAATATTCTGATCATCCTTTGGGAAAATTCAGCAATATTTGATACCCTTTCATGGCGCCAATAGCTGAACCACCAAGTACTTGCATCACCTTCAAGGTGCAGTGCTGCAATTTCTATAGCCTCTCTATCTACTCTAGGATGTAGTAGGAAGAAATCCTATAGCTTCTTCACCCAAACCTCTACTGCACATGTGAGTGATCCATCAAAGGTGGACAATAGAAATCTATTGCCTCTCATCATCCCATAGCTGTGGGGTCTTCTCTCTTCTTCCAGCTGAATAAATTGTGGTAAATCTAGAGTCTCTTTGAATGCTCTAGGTTTAGCTCAGTATTCAGCAAGGTACTCACTTCGAATTTAGAGTTCCAAGTGTTCTTCATGATTCATGCCTTCTTCTCTTTGAGAATAGGAGGTGCATGGTCCTTCCACTTCTCCTTCTTCCATCTTCTTGACCTCCATGGAGAGGTCTTCTCTGGATCTGAAAACTGATGAGAGCAAGCTCATGTTCTTCATCATCTTGATCTCTTCTTCTTCTTATGGTTTAAACTCAGAGGTTGAGCCAAAGATCATGCTCCAATACCACTGTAATATCCCAAAATAGGGAAATTCTACACTATTGGGAATATCTTAAGATATTTCGAATCTGGAGCAACAGTAATATGTAAACACACCAATGGATTAGTATTGATACATTAACACATGGGATGTTAGAAGACCCACATAACCATCATATTATATTATAGCAGCAACAATGTATACAAATCCTTGAGGAAACAATCTCTCAAGCTAGGCAATGCAGCCTCAATAAAACATATACATGACAAATGGAAAAATACTGCTACATGAGGAAAGACATGGCTATGACTATGCACTGTATGGATAATAACTACTGTAAACTGATTTAAATACATGAATATATCAATACACAGCTCATACAATATGAGGAGAAGAGATATAGTCTCCCAAAGGCAATTTCTAGACAATCTTGGAAGGATTGGCTGAAATATGAAAATTTACAAAATTTCAGAGTTGCAGGTAGCAGCTGCAACTCAGAAACTGGAAATAGATGAAGATGGCTAATGATGCTGCATATGATGAATATATCTCATCCAATGGATCTCTCAGGTGAAAGGCTAATCCAATCCCTGAATATCTCACCCTACAATATAGTGGAGCAAGCCCCCACTGCAAATATGCTCAGAAATAACGCAGTCAAGGAGATGGACTGCGCTTTAGGTGATGGAAGTGCTTGGCATGGTGCCAAAGATCTGCAATCAGCTCCTGAATCTTCCTCACTAACCTCCCAGAGGAATAGAATCTTCCTCCTCTAAAATATGAGCCAAGGAAATGGTGTTGTGGAACCCTCCACTGCAACACCCTGCAACACAATGTTTCCTACTACAGGAATAACACTGTAGCTGAAGGAGGTGGCTTGGCATTGAGCCTGAAATGTGGAGAATGAAGTACAATCCCTCAAGAGGCCTCTCAATAAGGGATAATAATTCTTAAATAGGAAATCCCCTTGTGTTAAGTAGCACAACAATCTCAGTTAAACAACTGAAGAAAACAAATAGTCATACAGACCAAATTCTATATTCATCAACATGTCCATCTATGGATGCCTTGTCCTCCCTTTATACAAATGAAAGCCTCCTTGCCTTGGCCCCCACACATTAGGGTTTCCTCCACCAAATGACCTCTTCCTCATTCACACTGCACTGTCTCTCAAGGTGATCCACACCCACTATGGAAACGTTGTTAACTTGGTCAAACTTGACCTTGTCCTCAGGCATTTTCCCCTTTTCACACTTGAGGGTGCAAAATAGAGCTACTCTGATGATCCCTTTCACACTATGAGGGATTTTATTTCTACGCATCGGCCTCCTGACCCATTTATTCACCTCCTAGCTAATATAGGAAAAATTAATGTTCCAATTAGCTCTATGCTAATTTTGGGAACATTACATTGACAGGGTTACTATTTAACCAAAATGATTTAGTATCCCATTCATAATATAATAAACATTTCCAGAGGTAATGTAATTATTTTTTCATTTTTTGTTTCGTCACTTTAAAATCATTATCCTAGTTTGGTGGCCAAAAGTGATAATGTCATTCATTGGTTATTAGTAAATTTGAACAATCTAACTCGTGATGAGATCCCTTGTCTCAATTTTTTAGGCCTAGAGCCATTATCCTGGTTTGGTAGCCAGTTTGATAATGCCAAGTTTACTAGTTTCCTATGAACATGATGAGTCGACTCACAATGGGATCCCTCAAGTTTAAATTTTTTTATATTTTTTAAATACACTTTGAAAAATATCTAATACAAATGAATGGGGAAGTTATTATTTTGCTCCTTATGAGATTTTTGATGACCATTTAAGTAAAATATGCTTAAACTTTAACAAAATCCTATACTTTGTAAAAATAGCTTTTCAAACTTGATTCATGTCAAAATAATCTTTCAATTTACATGGGTTGGAAAATACTTCTTTCTAATTTGGCTATTTTGAATCAGAATTTTCCAAATAAATAGAGATTTCAATTAAATGATTGATTTCCTATTTTTATATCTTTGAATATTAAAACTTTTATGTTCAAGAAAATGATGAAGTGTTTCACGTTTTGTGTAAAATCACAAAAACCTGTTTTATTATAAATCAAAGTATCTACATATTTATACAAAAAGAGCTACTTGTTCTTTCAAGAGAAGTATTTTTTGAGGATAAGTCCATTAAAAGGAAGAGTTTCCTTCTTCCCTTGTTAATTTTATAAAACAAATGTTGATGGACATATTTTTTCGCTTATTTGAAAAGGACCAAGCTAGAGTTTTTGAAATTTTGTATGTTTTCCTGTGTCCTGATGCAAAGTTATCCCATTTCAAAACCAAATCTCCAATTTCAAACTATTTAGTTTTAATTATATTTTAATCAATTGAACTTTTAATCAATTTTTGATGATGATTAAGTACCATTTTAGCCTTTTCTCTTTATTCTTCCATTTTAATTGTTTGGGAAAATCTTGATTGTAATGAAGCGAAAGGTTGTTTGTTAATGAGTTGTATTAGGGTCGTTGATGGGATAGCTACGTTTAAAGGTAAAACTGCTTCCTTCTCATATACCAATCAAAAAGGAGAAGTTCCTATTGATGATTTTTTATTTATCCTATCTGCCCATAATGCAAAAGTCAAAGCTTTTTTGCCAATTATTTTGGTTCTTATCAATGGTGCGTTTAATTATTCTTATGAGGTTTTTATTTTTGAACTCTACCAAACCATTTCCCTGAGGGTAATAATTGGCAGAATATCTCAATTTAAACCCTCTTTTCAAAGAAAATCCAGTCATGGCATTTCCAGAAAAATAGGAGGCATTGTCAAATACTAAAGCATAAGGGACACCAAACCTTGTGATGATAAATTTGTCAATGAACTCAACAATATTTTCAGACTTGGTTGTCCTCAGAGGTATTTCTTCTACCCACTTTGTAAAATAATCTATAGCAGTCAACATATATTTATGATGTTTACAAGAATGAGGAACGATCTCACCTATTATATTGATTCCCCATTGTTCGAAAGGTGGTTTCATATTGACTGGTTGAAGTGGCATTGAGGCTTTTCTTTGTCTTCCTGCCATAGTTTGACAAGTTTTACAATTTCTGACATAGCTATGTGCATCTTTGAATAATGTTGGCCAATAATAACCTACATGTAAAATTTTATGGGCTTTGGTATCTCCACCAAAGTGTCCACCTGATGGCCCATCATGAAGTTCCTGAAGCACATTAAGTATTTCAATTTTCTCTAGACATCTGAGTAAAACATAATCATATTTTTTTTTGAATAACACATCATTGACTAATTGATATTGATTAGCCTTCAATCTTAATGCTTGTTTTCTTTTAGAATCCAAATTAAGTGGAGCATAACCATTCTTTATATAAAAGATTAAATCATCATACTAAGATTGATGGTTAATATTGATTACCCTTGTGAACTATTCAACAGTAGCAGTTACCTCATCAAGTGATGTATCATTCATTCATGTAATCAATCTACAAACTCGCTGTCCTCTGACAATTTTAGCATGTTTAATTTCTAAGTTGTATTCTTGCATGGTCATTACCCAATTGGATCTTTTTTCCCCTAGTTCCTTTTGTATAAGTACTTGTCTAACTGATGAGAAGGGAACAATTAATTTGACATGAAATTCCAAAAGAAAAGGGAAAAAATATTTGATTGCTTTATAAACTGAAAATGCTTGATTTTCGACTCTTGGATAGTTCAATTCAGCTCCTTGAAAATTAGAACTAAAAATGGCAATTGGAGTTTCAATATTTTTATCATCTGGCTAAGTTAATACTATGGCATATGATGGACAAGAAGAGAAATTATACAGAATGAAATCATTGGTAAAATTTGGAGTTGAAAGAGAAGGAGCATTGGTGATTGCTTGTTTAATAATTTGAAATGCTTCATTTTCTTGCTCTCCCCATTTAAACAATGCATATTTCTTTATATTTTTTTTCAATGGAAGGAAAATATGTGAAAAATCTGGAATGAATCATTTTACGAAACTTAACTGTCTTAAAAAGGATTGCAATGATTTTTTTTTTATGTGGTAGTGGAATTTTTGAAATGTTTTAATCCTGTCAAGATCAATACAAATTCCGTCTTTTGAGACGATAAAACCAAGAAGTTTACCTTCACTTAAAGAAAAAATTGACTTCTTTGGATTAAGAGAAATCCCAAATCTTATGCATACTTCAAAGATCTTCTTTAAGTCATGAAAATTATTGTTTCTCTTCTTTATATGGTTATAGCATCAAGATAAATGACCGTTGCTTGGATTATCAATTCTTTAAAGGCAATATCCATGGCCCTCTAAAAAGTTGCTCCTACATTCATTAATATGAATGGAAAATTTTGGTATGCATAGGTTCCCCACTTCGTTCTAAATGTAGTTTTCAAACGATCCTCTGAATGAACGAGAATTTGGTTATATCCTAAAAATCCATCTAAAAAAGACATAAATTCTAAACCTGCGACTGACTGTAAAACTTGTTCCATTGATGGTAAAGGAAAATTATCCTTTTGACATGCTTTGTTCAAATTTCTAAAGGCAATACAAATTTGAATATCACGATTCTTTTTTCTCACAGGTACTATATTAGAAACCCACTTTGATTGTCTAATAGAAAAAATAATTTTGGCTTTCAAAAGTTTGTTTAACTCATTTTTTTTTTGAGTTTCCAAAATTGGATGTATTTTCCTGAGCTTTTGCTGGATGGGTTGAACATAAGGTACCATAAGAATAATATATTGAATGATAGATGGGTTGTAGGTTTTAGGATCGTCATAATTCCATGCAAAAATATCTTTGTAATAAGGAAATGAATGCATTTCTTTCTTAATATGAAAGGGTAAGCCCTAGAATTATATCTTGATGTTCGTTATCAAATCCTAAATTAACTAGTTTAGACTTCAAAGTAGAACTTTGCAGTTTGAAATTGTTGATTTTTTTCAATCTATCTTTTAAATCGTATAAATCTTCAAGTTTTACCATAGACTTTAGTAAAATATTCTTATCAGCTTGTATCTTGATTTGATTATCATGTTCATATTCATCTAGAATTTTATCATCATATGGTTTTTCAGAAGTAAAAAAACTTAAAATATCACTATCGTCATTGAAAAATCGCCAACTAGTAACATTATCAGGCACAAATGGACAAAAAATCAATTCGATAAAGAATCTGTTAGGACTAAAATCTTCTAGTGGAATTATCTTGGATGCAACATTAGCCAAAATATTTGCATTGGCATTTTGTGATCTAGGAATAGGAGAGATATTGAATGCTAAAAAATGAGATGTGAGGTCTTGAACCAGAGATTGATAATGTTTCAAGTGAATTGAGATATAGTGAATAGTGTTTTTTACTTGTCTTATGACAATTTCTGAATCTCCAATTACCTAAATATATTGTATATCAAGACTTATTGATTTACAAATACCTTGAACTAAAGCTTCATATTCAAAAATATTGTTAGTGCATTCAAACTCAATTCTACAAGCTAGCATAGTTTTTTCACCTTTTAGACTAAAAATCACGCATCTCGCTCCTGCACCATCATTGGATCTTGATCCATCAAAGAAAAATTTCCAAAACGGAGAATGGATTATTGTTTCTTCTTCGAAATTTAAGCATCTGGTCAAATCATTTTGGGAAAAAATTTCTATTTGTGAATTAACAAAATCGATCAAGAAAGGTGAAATTTTAGCATTAAAATTTCCCAATAATGAATCTGTAGAATAATTACTCAAAATATTATTTTTAAATGCTATGGGTTCATTTTCTTCTACAAGATCTATAATTGAATATTTCATATGCTTTTTGTGATCAACTCTAATTTGGTTGGGTTTTCCATTGTATGTAAACCACATGTGAGACTAGTATGTTGCTAAATATCCATGTAACTTCTCGGACTAGTTTCTGCCAAGAACTAAACCATAGAATTTAGGGATGTCAACAATCAGTATATCGATAATATGAGTGACTTTTGGATTTTATGACAATCGAATATTTACCGAATTGAGTTCTCCTAAGACCTTAACCTTTGTTCTATCCAATTGAACTATGCTAACTGATGATTTCTAGGGTGTGATATTTAACTTCTCGAAAATTGATTATGGCATTATATTAGATAATTATCTATAATCAATCAAACAATTATGAACATTTCTATTGTATATTTCATAAGTTAAGAGGAAAGGAGGGGTGTGAGAATTGGATCTATCACAAATCAAAATAGAATATGAAATGTTAAATTTGTTTGAATTGTCAATTGGAGATTTTCCTATCCCATTAGCATCTTTAGAAATAACAGTTGATGGAAGAGGAGACAGTAGTCACTATATTAAAATATTTCAATAAGATATTATGTTGTTTCTTTAATTTGCCAACTTCATGAAGAGAAATATTATCTTTAATCTTCTTCATATCCTCGACAATGTTGTATTAAATAGTGTCAGATACTACCAAAGTTTTAGATTGAGGATTGGGTGTAGCTTTAATTGGTTTGGATTCAGTAATAACTTGCTAAGATGGTTTGACTAGTGATTTTTTATTAACGGTTTGTCTTTAGCAATATAAGTTGGGACCTTCTATTTCTGTATTGATTGATTTGGTTTTGCAGAAGCCTTACTTCTAGTGCTAACAAGAATTACTTCAGATTCTATCTCTTCATTAGAGGAATGTAAGAAAAAGTCCCATAATACGTGTAATTCAACTACTTCTTCATCCTGAGATTCATTGGCAAAAGTTGTAGTTTCTTCTTCTTCTTCTTCTTCTTCTTCTTCTTCTTCTTCAGATACAACATTAGAAATGATATTAGGAGGCTATGATACATACGACTAGTTTTTTCTAAAAAATCTAAAGGGTTTTTTAGTAGAAGTCTCAGCAACTTGTTTTTTGATTTCAACCATTTCATTAGACATGGTCTTTAGTACGTTTTTCAATCCTTCAAGATCGAAAGGATCTTTGGGAGTTCTCTTCTTTTGCTCATATTTAAATGTTACCTTTTTAGATTTTTTATCTTCTAACTCAGTCTTCTTTTCTAAAGCTACAATTCTTCTCTCAACAGAAAAGGTTACTTTCATATTTTCAACAAGGGTAGGCTTATTGGCTTTATCTACAAAAATCGCTACATTGGAAGGAAGAGAAGATATGTACCACTCTATTTGTACATATAATATTGGTCGAGAGGAAGCTGGAATTTTATTCAATAACTTGTTAAATATAGAGTTTAAATATTTGATATTTTCATTTGAATTTTCTTTTAAATTAGAAATATCATTGATTAATGAGGCAATTGTCCTATCCTCACCATATTTAGCAGGAAACAAGTCTTTAAATGTATTACAATGTCCTATTGAACTAGAAGGGAGGGAAAAATATTAGGATCCTGCAGATACTTGAAAATTACATGGAAACAATCTTACTAAAGCATCTTCATGTTGCATACCGTGGAGACTCATAGCCAACATAAAATTATTGAGATGTTCTTCAGCAGGAAGGCCATTGTCAGGATTATATTTTGGTAATAATTTTTCTGGAAGACCCGAGAGAGGATGTAAATTTTTCATTTGAAAAGATATTAGATTAACCCATGGTATGTTTTTCATTGTTTGAGTTGCTGCTTGTGAAGATGAGCTAGTGGGTCCAGAAGCAGATATGGATGGAGAAGAACTTACTACTAGACTAGTACTACTTACAGCAGCACTGATTGTTTGAGTAGAAATGGGTTGTTGAAAAGAAATGGGTTGATTAGAGGAGATGGAGGAAGTAAATGGAAATGAAGATGATGTGATCTCACTGACACCTGATTGAGATGTTGATGCAGTTGATTTCTTACGATGGGATAAAATAGGAAACTCGAAAGGAGTTATCCCAAGTTTTTCTCTTTGTGATTAGGTTAATACACCAGTACTTTGAAACTTAGATGTAATACTTTCTTCAGAAACTTCTGGATTGGTTGTATTATCTGGAGAGATGGATATTTGTTCCAATCTTTCAATCAAATATTGAACTTCAGGAGATTCAGGAATGTGTTCTGAAGAAGGTCTACGAGGTAATTTTTTAGGAGATGTAAGAAATGGTTCTATAGCTTTAGGCTTATGACCAGGAGATAGTGAATGAGATCTAGAAACCATAGAAACTTTGGAGGGAGTTTGAATCTTATGTTGGCTTTTCAGTTGAGGTTCAGATTTCTATTCCATACATAGTCGGATGCCCTCCTTCTAGTGCCAAAAATGTTGAAGGCTAGAGAGTGACTTCCTCAACATTAGGGATTCCACCTGGTCGAGAGGTTAAAGAAACTCCTTGTAACTCCTTTTCCATTGAAATGGCAGATCTGAATGGGGATATAGGGACCAATTTCCCATATAAGAAATGATTTTATAAAACAATGGAATAAAATCAACACAAATGGGATGATCTATTCTAATGATAACATAAATAAAACTAATTCTAACTGCTTCCTGGGATGGAATGATTTATATGATTACAGAGTAATATTTCATAAGCATGAAACAATATAGATCATTTGCATACTAAATGAAAGTAAGCACATTAAAGAAACTAAATCAATGTAATTGATTTAGTTGATGAAGAACATTAATCATATAGAAGCTTTCAAAGTAACTTGTCTAACAACATATCATTCAATATATTTTATCAATAGTAATAAGAATATATATCATTTCAATGCTTATGAGAAAGAGATAAATGGATAGAAACAAGTTTGCTAAAATCTTAGAAACATAAAATGATTAACACATAGATAATAGTACATGTTAAATCATAGCTTAGTTCTGAAAAGATAGCCTTTGGGCTCAGACTTCTAATTAGATACTTTTGTTCAAAAAATAGTGTAAGTTCCAAAAACCTCCTTCTCAAAAATCTAAACCCCTTTCTAAATGCATGAAATGGGTTTAAATACTAATTAATATTACAAAAATAGAAGACTTGTGAAATAAATCTTCTTAATCTAATCTAAACTATAAACTAAAAGCTAAGAAATTAAAATGCAGAAGTTATAACAGTCTCAAGACTATTTCTTGGATCCACTCTCTAATTGTTACTTGAGCTAGCGAGATTTGATCATATATTCAAGCTAGGGGGGATGCATTAGATGCATTCTCATCTGGCCCATGAATATTCCATCATTGAGTGCTGGAAGAAGTTGAACTATTGTGTTGGAAAGACACCTCAACACTCCCAATTGATTGTGAGGCTTGATCAAAAAATACCAGTAAACTTCCATATTTACCTTTGTCAATTTTTTTGTTTCAAGAGCTTTCATGCTTGATGTTTCTTACAAATAGTGTTTCAAAAGGATGACTTCTGAAATAGTGTCTTTTGGAATTTCCTGGATAATATTGGCTTGTGGAAGAGAATATTTTATATACTCGGAGATGTTAAATGGCATATTTTTAGCTTTGATAATATCTAATTCCGTAATTTTCATTTCCATGTCCTAGTCTCCAAATATTATATCTTTTATTGATTCTACAAGGCGAGGAAGAACATTCGCTCTCCCTTGCACTATGCCTTGTCAATCTATATACTTTGACACTTTATCATCAGTTTCTTCATAATAAATCCTCAAATCATAAATTTGAGTGAATAACTGATCACTCCTTTTAATCTTCTCTTGAATCTATTTGTACTTCGGATAGAAAATTGTCTGTTGGTTTAGCAACAATCTTTCCATTTTTGTTTCTTCTCTCTTTACCTCATTAAGTTCTAGAATCTCCTAGAGCTTTTCAACGTTCTGCTGTAATTAATGGACTATTAAATCCTTTTCTTTAATTTCATTTTCGAGTTTGAGTTTGAGACCTTCAAACTCTAGTTCCAGACAATTAATACTTGATTGCAACTCCTGCTCTATACTTTTTTTTTCATTAAAGAAACTTTGCTCAATTTGAGCCATTTTCTGATATTTCTCCATGATTAATGACTCAATATCTACTGACTTATGACTAGTCATGTCTGTATAAACACTTACAAACTTAGATAATCAGCCAATTTATTTTCCTGGAGTTGACTGAGTTCCTTTCCAGAGAACTTGCATTGATGTTGTGTCCATAGGAATTTCTAGAGAATCTTTGATCTTTCATTTGTTATTTGAACTGGATACAATAAATTTATGCTTTGGACTGTAAAATACATGAAAAGGAGGTATTTCCTCAATCTTTAGAATTATTTCTATTGTTGGAAAAACAGGTATAATCTCCATGTCTTTGGCCGATGCTTCTTCTTGTCTCTCCTTTGTATCATTGATCTTTGGTGTCTGATTTTGCTGAAGAGAAATTTCAGAAACCTCTGCAGTGGATGAGATTTCTTGAATTTCTCTTTGATCTTCAGAATCATTTATATTAGGGGTAACTTGTTGAATGGTTCATTCACCTACATGAAATTCCATTCTTAGGGGATCTTCATTAGGAAGACTTTCTTTCAAAATAGCATTATGATCAGCAGGAGTATTAGTATCAAATAATTATTTTTCAAAAATTTCCCAGTCTTGATTAAATATCTCTTCTTGTGGAAATCCACGATATATGGTTTTTCCATTGGTACTAGTACCTGAACTGGAGGAATCAGAATTTGAATTCGTTCTACTTCTAGCACTTGAACTTGAACTGGAGGAATTGGAATTTTTTCTTGTATTGGCTTGTGGAACATGTAGTCCAGAAAATGAGAATTCCTCTATTCACGATATTGTTTGAAATGTATCAATTCTTCTGGAATGAACTTCATAGTTGCTATTTGTAGAACCCTTGAGAATTCTGGAATTGATTCAAACACATCGTCAAATTTATCATGCTTGCTTGCAAATTCCCGCAGCTTAACTAGATTCGTTATTTCTCTGGCAACACCATATGAATCATAACTTCTATTGGGTAGAATTGGGAAATTGAAGGGTTTTAATCAATCAATTTCCAGACAGACATGCTTGAAATTTTCAAAAGTATATGACCCACATGTGATAGGAAAACTTGGTCAAATTGTCTTTTTGGCCTCTTTCAAAAATTTAGTCAACCCATTACCTATGGTCTGATAAACAATCTCCTTGGCCAATAATTTATCTGGTATATATAACAGTAGGACATGAGGGAAATAATGACTTCTAAAAACTTGGATGTATGTGAAAAAATCTTCACCAAACTATCTTCCTATAGACCTGAGACCTCTATTGGCTTCATGGGTGACTCTAAAGATTTTCCTTTCAAAAATGACTTGAAAAACTGGGAGCATTATATAATTACATATTCTAAACATATGAGAGTGGTATTTTGATTCCCACAGGAATTATAACTGTAAAAATATGGGGGTTTTAACTTATCTGGTCCATTTCCATCCTAATGATGTAAATTCAGTAGAAAAGAAAATAGCATCTAAGATAAATGAACTCATATAAAAAGGAGTGACTGTATTAGATAGAAGATTATAATTTTCTCTATATAAAGTGATTCATATAATAAAATTATCAAATAGTATATTATCCCAATCAATAATATAGCCGCCAGAGGCTGCTTCTATTATGGGTGTCCAATCTTCCTTGAACTTGGTTGTATTTTAAAACCCAAAAAGATGGCACATCATTGCAGAAATTTGAGAGAAAGTGATTTTAAGAGAAACTACTGAGTACATACCCTTATTGTCATGTCTATGTCAATTAGGATCATTTCTCCAATCTTTCATCACATTTTCAAGGTGTTCATTCTCTCACATAAATTCTTAGTCAAAATAGTTGTCGTATATTTTCTGGGGCTCGGGAAATTTGTACATTTCCTTCAAATATGTAGGCCTAAGAGAAACAATGATTGTTCTGCTTTTGGTAACAAACTATCTATCTTGGATGTCCACATGATCTAACACCCATCTTGCTAAGTCAGTGTATGGCAACATTTTAGAATGTGCAGAAAGGAGTTAGCTGTTTCATACCATGAGTCTAAATCCGAGGATGCAAAATCATCAGCTACAGTTTTTCTGTTCAAAATTACTTTTGCATTCTTGTTCTCAAACAACTTATAAATTCCTTCCTAGCTTGAGGAACCAATTTCTGGGTTGCATGTTGTGTCTGAGACTAGAGGAGCCATCTCGTGATATTCTTCCTCCTGAACAACTAACTGAGGTGGGGTGGCAGACTTCCTTCGTGCTTCAATCAACCTTGACATCCTTTTATGCCTAAGTTTCTAGAATTACCCGATTGAAAGAAAAACCAAAGAGCGTAAGTTGAGATCACATCAAATGCTATTAACTGTCTTATCATCTTAACTCATGCATAATGGAAATCCTCAGTATTAAATATGAAATAATTATAAAATCATTTACGAACCTCGAGATCATAAAACACCTAAATTATAAGTAAATTGATAACATGGGCTTTTTGTGAATTTGACAGTTGTTTTCTTATCGGGATTCGCAAAATTGTCTTTTTCATGATTAGCAAGTTTTGACATTTCGCAGCAATGCACGATATGAAATAATGTGATATTATGATGGCTTTCCTGTTGAATGATGGAATGCGAGATCGGCATATTGTTGAGATTCAACAAGAATATTCAGCACCCACGCCTAGTGCATTAAGTACCTGCTTGCCTTCAACACCTAGTTGCATTAAGCACCCAGACTAGGGCGGGGCCCATAGTGCTATTTTTGGGTGCATGTCTATTTTTATTATCCCTTAATTAAGATGGAAATTAAACTATAATCTATTCTCAATGTGAACTTGAATGATTTAATTGAAAGTGTTAAATTCACTTAGCTAGTGGATTTCGAGTTAGAGATTGTTGGTGAGGCATGCAGAGTAATTCTAGTTGTAATAAAGTTTGAAGTCCATTGTTGCATGAGTTGGTGAATGTTGTAAATTAGTTTAACCTAGTTAAATGAGTTAAACTTAGTTGTGCTATCATAACTGAAGATACACTAGTGATAGATTCAGTGAATTAAATATTAATTAATTCACAATCAGTGATCTCACATGCAACTGAGGATTTACTATTATTAGCTGCATGCATGTCAGATCCAGTGGAGACCCAGTTGAGTTCTAGGTGAAAGGGAAGTTGACTATCAGTTGTAGGATTATCTACATGCACACATGTAGGAAAACACCCATTGCAGTTCCCATGATACTTGCGCAGTCAAGGAAGCCAAGAATTCCTATCTTTTAGGGACCTTTACCATAAAGGATTGCGCAAGCAAGGCAGGTTGTCTCGAGGCTGAGAATTGGCTATGCATTGGTCAGTTTTTCATATGACAGTGTGAGACCATTAGCTGAGTACTGGAGAGCTCTTGTGAGAATATATTTGCATGTAATTGTTTCATGATCCATGCTTAATATACAATAGAAGATAGTGGGGTTTTTAGCTGTAAGCTTTACCCAGGAAATTATTTGTGTTGTGTGTGATTGATCTTTCTTCATGTTCATGAGATTAGTGATTGTGTTTTTAATTCTGCAAAATATTTGTAGAATCGACTCAGTATTTAACTTTAGTACATTGTTAAATCAGGTGAACCAAAGATATACATGCATATTGTATAATTTATACATGGTAAAAGAGCACAGGAAATTGCAGAAGTGAAGCAGGAGCTAAGTTTGTGACTAGATAGAATTCGAATTCGCAGAAATACTTTCTTGGTGCTACAGCTGATTCAAGATCGAAATGGCTTTCAATGGCTTGATTTTAGAGTATGCACTTGACGGTAGCTCGAAATACATTTCTTGTAAGGACAGGATGGAGGTAGTACTCGAAGACAATGGATTGAATGAATTCATTAACAAAGATGTTCCTAAACCTGATGCTACAGGTGCTGCAAGTGTTGATGCATGGAAAAATAAAGTGGAAAAGGTGAGGAGGATCTTGTTGGAGGGAGTACGAGAGCACATTGTCTCAAGCCTCCATGGGAAAGCCACATCATATGCAATGTGGAAAGCTTTGATGGATCTAGTCCAAAGCAGCAGTGACCATAGAATATTGGCACTTAAAGATAAACTCAAGAAGATCAAGATGGAAAAGGGAAACACCATTCCAAAATAGCTAACATTGTTTGTCCAATGTTGGGATGAACTCGGGAGAGTTGGAATAATAGTTGTTGATGATGATTTGGTGAGCTTGTCTCTCCTAGGACTTCCAAAGAGTTGGCCTATTTATCAATGCTCTATCAATGGAAGGGAAAATTTGCTAGATTGGGAATGATTGTGGTCTGATTTGGTGCAGGAGGAGTTCAGACAAAACACCAGAGGTGGATCTTCATCTAAGAATGAGGATGAAGAGGATTGTGCTTTGGCTTCCAAGGTGAGGAAGGGGAAGGGGAATAAATTCCATTCTAAATCCAAGTCCAAGAATGGCAAGAAGTAGGACATGTCCAAGGTGAAGTGTTTTCACTATCACGAGCATGGGCATTTTGCTAATAACTGTCCACAAAAAAGAAGAATAAGAAGGTTGGAGGATCTGCAAGCTGGTGAGGCCCTTGCCTCGCAATTTGAGCTTGACTTCTCATTGATCTCATGCATGATGTCCAGTGCACTAGGATCTGTGTGGTATTTGGATAGTGGTGCTTCCTTTCACATGATGCAAGATAAGGAACTTTTCAGTGACTTGGAGGAGAAATATCTCCAGATGCATATTGAAATGGGCGATGACAGACGATACAGTGCTACTAGGATTGGTACCATTACCTTTCATAGGGATTCAGTAAAACATTTCAATTAAAATATGGGATTCATGTACTAGGTCTGAAGAAAAATTTGGTCTCAGTCACAACGTTGGAGGATATAGGCTATGACGTTGTTTTTAGTGATGGAAAATCTTTCCTGCAACATAAAACAATGGGTCAAGCCAAGAGGATAGGGATTCAAGTTAATAATATCTACAATCAAGAGGTATATGGATGCACAGCAATGATGGGCAGGGATGATCAAGTGGTGAGCCAGGATGAGGACGAATTATGGCACAGGCGATTGGGCCATCTTCACAATGGAGCCTTGAAAGTCATGCAGCAGATTTCTACTAGTCTTCCTAGGGGTACACTTGCACAGTCAGACACATGCAAGGGATGTATTATGGGAAAATGTGTAAAGGCCACCTTGCATGAGGAGGAAAACCGAGCTTTGAGGATCCTTGAGAGAGTTCACACAGACGTGTGTGGTCCTTTATTGGTTGCTTCAACAACAAAACATAAGTACTATGTAATATTTGTTGATGAATTTTCTTGTAAGTGTTGGATCTTCTTCGTGTAGGATAAAGATCAAAAATTCTCCAAGTTCTGTGATTTTAAGGCACTGGTGGAGAAAGAGTCAGGGAAGCAAGTGAAAGATCTTAGCAGCGATAATGGTGGAGAATACACGTCTAACAAATTCAAGAACTTCTGTAGCAAAGAAGGAATTCTAAGAGAACTCATAGCACCTCATAACCCACAGTAGAATGGGGTCACAGAGAGGAAGAACAAAACTATTGTGGATGCAACATGAGTGATGTTGCATGACCAAGGCCTATCGAAGCATATATGGGTGGAAGCATGCAATACAGTGGTACATGTGAGAAATTGTTATCCTCATAGAGTACTTTGCATGAGTACACCTCAAGAGGCTTTCACTGGTAAGAAATGTGATGTTTCACACTTTAAGATTTTTGGCTCATTTTTTTATGTGCTTGTGACCAAGGACGCTAGGAAAAAGCTGGAACCAACAACTGAGGTTGGGATTTTTGTGGGGTACACTGAAACACCCCATAATTATCGTGTGTATTTTCCAAACAACAGAATGATTATTATCTGATGGGATATCAAATTTGACGAGGATAAATCCATGTAGTTGTCCCTTGAGAGGAAGCTGGAATTGCATGCAGAGGAGGAAATGTTGGCTCCCAAGGATGAGTCTCAGGAAGCGGATCAACCACATGAGGAGGTTCATGGAGTAGAGGAAATCACTCATGCAGAGCCATCCACCGGGAACAAGTGTTAATTTGCACCATGGAAGCCGATAAGTTGATACTTGATGTTGCATGTATCGTAGGAGCCCTACTTACAGCGCGTACAGAGATGCCTCCCCAGCCAATTTATTGATACATGGCTCTTATGAGAAAATTTACTGTGACTAAACCATATTCCATTTAGGAAGTAGTGTAGTAGCCTACTTGGGTTAATTAAATGGTGGAGGAGTATGACTTCATTGTCAAGAAAAGTGCATGGGAGATAGTCCCAAGACCGATCAACAAATCAGTGGTTGGATTGAGATGGATCTACAAGGTAAAGCAAGTTGTTGATGGGAGTGTGGAGAAATACGAGGCCAGATTTGTGGCCTGAGGATTCTGACAGATCGAGGGGATAGATTATGATGAGACTTTTGTGCCTGTCGCAAGGTACTCTTCCATAAGATCCATCCTTGCACTCTCAGCACAGATGGCCTAGCACATTCACTCACATGGATGTGAAAATTGTGTTTCTCAATGGGATCATTGAGGAAGAGGTGTACATAGAGCATCCTGAATGTTTCAAAATATTCAATAGCGAGTCGCATGTTTACAGACTCAAAAGATAACTGTATGGGCTGAAGCAAGCACCCTGTGCCTGGTACACTTGGATAGACAACTATTTCACTGGACTGGGCTTCACTAAAAGTGAAGAATATGCAAACTTGTACCAGATTGTGGTTGAGGGTAAGCTATTGATCATTTTTATTTATGTTGATGATCTAATTTTGACTGGTGATGAGTAGCTGATACACTCATGCAAGGGAGTTTAAAATGAAATATATGGGCCTCCTCATTATTTCCTTGGATTGGAAATATAGCAGTGGGATGGTGAACTTTTTGTGTCTCAAGGAAAGTATGCAAAGGATATACTAGGTAAGTTTAGCACGGAGAGCTTCAAACCCATGGACACTCCTCTTCAAGGAAATTGGAGGAAAGAGGATGCTACTTCTGGAGAGGTAGTGGATGCTATTGTCTACCGACATTTAGTAGGTTTGATAATGTATCTAGTGAACACGAGACCATACATTTGCTATGTAATTAACCAGCTAAGTCAAGCTATGGTTAAGCCTACCAAGCTCTTTTAGAAGGCGAGGAAGCATGTCCTGAGATACCTTAGGGGCACATCAAAGTATGGTCTATGGTATAGACAGATAGATGGAGTGAAGTTGCATGGCTTCATTGATGCAGATTGGGCTGGCAGTCCATCAGACAAAAAGAGCACATCAGGGGGGATCTTTAGCATTGGATCAACAAAAATTTCTTGGTATAGCAGGAAAAAATGATCCATGGCACTCATTTTAGAAAAAGTGGAATACATGGCAGCAATTCAAGCTACATGTGAGGCTATTTGGATGAGAAAGATCTTGGTTGGTTCGTTTGGTTCTCAGATAGATCCATCAATGATTCATTGTGATAATCATAGTTGCATTAAACTCTCGATTAATCCTATGTTTCATGATAGGTCCAAGCATATAGATATCTGATACCATCATCTCAGATATTGTGTGCAGATAAGGATCATGTTTCTTCAATACATTCCCACAGAAGATCAAGATGCATATATTCTGACGAAGCCGCTCACCGAGAGAAAATTTGAATACCATAGAGATATGATCGGGGTGAAGGATAATACCATTCTTATTGAGAGGGAGTGTTGAGATTCAACAAGAAGATTCAGCACCCACACCTAGTGTATTAAGCACCTAGTTTCATTCAGCACCTGGTTGCATTAAGCAACAAGACTAGGGTGGGGCCCATGGTGCTATTTTTGGGTGCATGTCTATTTTTATTTTCCCTTAATTAAGATGGACATTAAACTGTCATCTATTCTCAATATGGACTTGAATGAGTTAACTGAAAGTGATAAATTCAATTAGCTAGTGGATTTCAAGTTAGAGGTTTTTGGTGAGGCATGTAGAGTAATTCTAGTTGTAATAGAGTTCGAAGTGTAGTGGTGCATGAGTTGGTGCAAGTTGTAAATCAGTTTAACTTAGTTAAGTGAGTTAAACTCAGTTGTGCTAGTTGTAACTAAAGATACACTAGTAAGAGATTAAATGAATTAAATATTAATTAATTCACAATCAGTGATCTCATATAACTGACGATTTACCATTATTAACTGCATGCATGTAAAATCCAGTGGAGACCCAATTGAGTTCTAGGTGAAAGGGAAGTTGAATAGTAGTTGTAGGATTATCTGCTTGCACACATGTAGTAAAACACCCATTGGAGTGCCCATGATACTTGTGCAGTCAAGGCAGGAAATAATTTTAGGGACCTTTGCCATCAGGGATTGTGCAAGCAAGGCATACTTTCTAGAGGCTCAGAATTGGCTATGTGTTGGTCAGTTTTGCATATGACAGTGTGAGACAATTAGTTGAGTACTGGAGGGCTCTTGTGAGAATATTTTTTTATGTAATTGTTTCATGATCCATGCTTAATATACAATAGAATATAGTGGGGTTTTTAGCTATAAGCTTTCCCTAGGAAATTATATGTGTTGTGTGTGATTGATCTTTCTCCATGTTCATGTGGTTAGCGATTTTGTTTTTAATTCCGCAAAATATTTGTAGAAGAGATTCAGTATTTAAGTTTAGTACATTGTTATATAGGGTGAATCCAAGATATAAATTCATATTGTATAATTTATACACATATTTCATATGATAGATTGCGATATTGGTATACGTTACATAACTTACTTCTCACATTGACATTTCGGTATTTAGCATATTGGCGTTTTAGTATTTCACATATCGGCTTCTTTTTTTTTGGTGATGTGTTAGTGTGTTTGGTGCACATATGTACGAAATAACACCAACTTAAGGGGTTTGGTTTTCCCTCTTAAGTTATTGGTCATAGGCAGAAAAATAGATGGAGTCAAGCAATTTGGTGGAACATGATAGAACATAAACATACTATATAGAGAAATAGCATGCATATTAAAACATAAAAACTAAACTAGAACTAAAAAAAATAACATAAAAGCTCTAAATAGAGTCAAAAAACTTCAATAATCCAAACGGTGGCTTTTATGTCCCCTTTTACTGAGTGCTGGTAGGAATAAGGATGAAATTTTAACCCACTTTCCAAGGGGCCCTTAGAACTATGGGTTCTAAGTCTTGGTGCAAGGATGTCTTTACTTGCGAGCTACCTTGGCACAAAGTCTCCCTCTCTCTACTGTGGTGGACTAGAATTTTTGGATGGCCAACAACTAAGTCCCCTCTATCTCTGCTCTGGATCACACATTGTTGGTATTTCTTGGGGAAATTCTAGCCAACATGGCAATGTGATCTCCTGTTGTTCATCTCTTAGTGGCCTTTTATAGGAGAATTCAAATCCTCCTTCCCTCTCTTGGTAAATTGTGGATAGTGACCCAAGAGAGGAAGGTGATTCCATTATGTGCTCCCTTTATGCCCTAAGGAGGATTGGGTGGCTGTCCTTAGGTGGATTCAAGTGTAAAATCAATGTCCTGGAGTGTGCCTTGTGATCCCAGAAAGTGACTTCCGCCACTCCTAGGATTGCATGCTTTTTGGAGAAAAAGGTGCTTAAAGGCATGTTTGTCGAAGAATTTTATGTGCAAGGGCACATTTGACTAATCCTTCTTGTACACAATTTGATTTTTCTTTAGACCTTTGATATTTTTAAATACTTTCAGATTCCCTAATGTCTCTCAGCCTATAAATCCTTCCGCTTTACATTAAATAATGTCACCTTTGTTTGTATGATTTTCAGGTGATAAAAGTTGCCCCCTAATGTGTGAGGTCTACGAAGAACTGTATAGCCAAAATACATTATAGTTTCTTTTTTGTCTTCTGTGTGTAGAGAGAGAGAGACCAGTGTGTAGCTCGGAATTCGAGACACCCTACAATGGATCAAAGAATGACCATGTCCTGTGGGACCCCTGTAAGAAATGGTATAATACAATGTATACAAATTTTCTACGAGGAGGGCATGTCCCATGCTCGTGATGGTTTGGCTAGTTAAACAAATGTATTTGATAGATACATGTTATGTTTGTGCCACTAATGTGTTAGTGATTTTTTGGTTGATGACGACCACTGTTGACTCCCTCAAGGGTGTTTTTTTCTTTGAAAATAGGTGGAATGTGGTACCCATATGCGTAAACTTGGTATAGCATATAGATGTGCATTTTACGCATAGGCATTGGTTGGGACCTTCCTGTGTAAGCATTGCTGAAAGAGATGCTTATAAAGGCACGGGTCTTCGACGAATTTGATCAAAGTGCAATGGTTGTAAGGTACAATACCATCTTGACATGAAAGCTTGTGTTATAGTCAAATTTCAGGAGGATCGATGAGATCTTTGGGCAATGACGTCTCCCACAGTGCCACCCGAGGATTCCCTTTTTGTGGAGAGGGGTGATCCAAGGTACCGCTTCCTATTTGGAAAAGAGGTGTTGATGTCGACAAAAAGGAAGCCTCAACCAAACGATGGGGTCACTGATAAGGAGGATTAGGATCCTGGATGTGATGGGTTTAACATAGGAATGAAGGTGAGGGGTGACTGAAAATTGATGATGTGGATTCAGTGGCCCAAGGTCAGAGTATAAAAAGCAGCTTGGCGGCAGTCATAACTATTTCTGATTGGGAAATCCCTGGAATCAGTAAGACTTCCAAGGTGGGTATAAATTGGTTATGAATATCATGGTGGATTTTTCATGATGGTGTGATACTCTAACCAAGGGTGACCTAGGACTGCTGCCATGGGAGAAAAAATGAATGAGTGGGTGGGGGACATAGTGCATCGTTTGCAATCTTTGTACACTTACCAAAAGAATAAAATAATGGGGTTTGGTTTGTACAAAACATAGAGACGGTTGCCCCAAAACATGAAAGTGTTTGGTCAATGATAATGTGAGGAATGTGTTTTGCTAAGGGTGGGGGCCCCATTGGTTGGTCTCATGTGTGAGGTTGATGAAGCGGATGAAAAATTTTCGTACATAGGTTATGTTGATGGAGGTATGGTAGGCCAAATGCAAGGCGCAATAGTGCACTTTTAATATGCATGCACAATCTAGTCATCTGGGAAAGGGGTTTTATTTTGATATGGTAAAACTTGACCTGACGCATGGTGAGTGAATGGGCATGAGGTGCTTCGTGGACTATAGTGGTATGGCCATGACATCACTTTTGTTGTGATATATGGTCTACTTTGGGTGACAAGTGCCATGGAGGGGAGTCTCTACCAACCAACGAGGATGATTATCATGTGCAAGGTGAGGTGATGATAAACATGGTCGGGTGTGTGGAACCTATGGATGATTTCTAATGATTTCAAGATATGTAGAGTTTTTCTAGGACTCTATCATGCTGGGGGTTGAATGATACCTGCTCTAGAGCTTTCAGTAGATGGAGTTGTGGATGGTTTGCGTTCTACCTGCAAAAAAAACTGTCCCAAGTGAAAGCACCTTCTTTATCAAATATTATTGAAAGACATGTGCTTTAAAAGAGAATATGGGAGAGGGCATACCTGCCGGTGCTGAAAATTTATTTTTTGGGGGGTGTGAATGTGTGGCATCACCTTTGGGCATTATGGAGTGTTGACCTCAGTGCTGCTTTCGTTCTGGTGATTGGGACTTCTGAGCTATTGTTATGGTCCTCCAAAGTTCTTGAAAAGGGCAATATATAGGCGAATATGGCCCTAATTCAATTCATTTGTGTCTGTTGAGTATTGAAAGGTTAGAGGCTTCTGCGGAGTAGTTCTTGCTGTTGCGGTTAGCCTGAGTACTAGGGATTAGTGATATTATGCCCAATTAAACTCCAGGACGTCTTGCATTTTAATTTTTTAGTCTGAGGGTGTCGGGGTCCATACAATACTGGTTTGTACAAATTATTAGCTAGTTTTACCCTAGATTGCGTGGGCGATCAGGGTAAGATCATGCCTTTTGTGTGAAAAAATAGGGCTTTGCGTGCCTTATGCACGCTTTTTTTAGCCTTGGGCATGCCTTCTGCACGCCTGTGAGAAATATAGGCATGCCTTCTGCACGCATGTCTTAGGGATAGGTGTGCAAAAGGCCAAGGCATTTTTTGTCCAAATTTTTGAACATTTTTCATGTTTTTTTATGTTCTTATGTTTCTGATGTGCTCTTGTTTGGATGACAGGATGTTGTGGAGGGAGCAGGATTGGCTTGAGCTCCATACTACTTTAGCCACCGACAGTTAGGCGTGCCAATAGTTGGCACAATGGGGTCTCCTAGAATTTGTGGAGAATGACCTTCTTTGGTCATAGGACCGACGCCTGTGTTACCTGATCGAGCATTGGAACAAGCGGTGCAAGGTGTTTGTGCTACATGGGTGTGACCTTGCTATCCATCTTGAGATGGATATTGGCTCTGTGATCGGGTTGCTTCCTCATAGTGAGGTGCTGTGGTTTCCACTCCCTTCTGGGAGGGTGGATTTTGAGTGGTTCCGGATGCATCACTGTAGCGAGGTGCCCCTTACGAAGGGGTGCATATCCATTTCATCGGTGACATATTTGGCTGAGTGATGTCCTATGGCAGCTTATGTTCAACTAGCAGGGTTGTCTACTCCGCATCGAGCGTCGAGTCGACAGGTTGGAGTCTTACATCGGCTGAAGGCCAGGTATTTTTTCAAATTTTCTTGTTTCTGCTATGACGAGATGCTGGCACATCTTTATAAGATCCAAGATGGATTGAAGTTGTTTGCATATGCTATCATTTTATGTAGTATCATGTATGAGCGAGTGGTGTTGTTGAGACCGGTGGTGGCGGTGCCTATTGGGGGGCCACGGGAGCCTCGCATGATGAGGTGGGCCGCTATGATGCCTTAAGGAGGTGGTGGTATGCTGGGGCGTTACTGGAATGCCACGATGGAGGCCTGGTTTGAAGCCAACCCCCAGATGTTCCTGCCCTTCCCATATGCAGGGATGGACTTTTGGGGTGATACAAAGATGGGTCTCCCTCCTAGATATGCTTAGGGGCCATCATGTATGTCTTTATGTTCTCTGCATTTATTTGAGTATTTATGTTTATGTGTTTCTATGATTACACTAACATATTTTTGGTTAATCTTGCAGATGTTGGCGAGGTTTTTCGCCCTGTGGCTAGATTTTTTGGCCATGATCCTCTTAGGAGACCTTGGGGAGCTCATGGGGGGATGGGAGGGGTTCCTACACAGCCTTAGGTTTGGGGACTCGATGGTGAGGCCAACCCTTCACAGAAGGGTAGAAGCCGATGCAGCTGAGCGAGCTCATGCTAATGCAGTGGAGGCTCGTATTACTGAGCTGACCACGCAGGTGTCAGTTTTGGAGGATTCTTGGGATCGAGTGGACTTCTTGACTTAGGGGATGCCATCTCGAGGCTTTTTAGATGACCTCGAGGAGGTATGGCTGGAGACCTTGATGGCCTAGGAGAGGGACTATCGACCAATTTTACGTTGGGTGGTAGTCTCAGTGTTGACGGTGGCTCTAGTAGTGGTACCCACAGTGGCAGTGGGTCCAGGTGCTCCACCTGGGGAGCATTGCCCTAGAGTCATTTTGTACATGGGGAAAGCACCCATTATGAGGATGCTTCCCCTATTTTTGACAACTTATATGGGTATATTTTTAGGCTGACCGATGGGTCAGGGATACTATTTTTTGTACTCAAACACATACATTTGATATATATATGAGAGATATTTTTTGTGGCTCTACATGGTGTGCCCCCTGTTTCTGCTTATGGATTATGTTATGCTGATGGATATCTATGTTTTCTATGTCTTTTTTTTTATGTATAATGCTTTATTTGAGATGCATTCCAGTTTACAATGTTGTTAGCTATGCAATCAGTTGTTTGGTTCTGACTCCTTGGTACATGTGTGAATGTAATGTAGTCAAATTTTCTGCTTAAATTTTTGGCACACAAATATTTTATAAATAGATTTGAATCTCGTATCTCAAATGTTTGGTTTAAATGTGATACTACTAACTGGGAATCAAGGTAGATATGCATATGGTGTATGTCCTGATGGAGGGCTTCGCACATAAGTCCAATAACGATGTCATATTCTTCCTGATTATTTTTTGCTAAACCAATGCATAGACCATTGGTGCAGAGTGGTGATCAATCAAGGTGATAGACGACCTAGGTGGTTGCTACTAAACTTTGAGACCATCATGATGATCCATCGGAAAATCTGAATAAGTTTCGGTTTGGCAATCCGTTGTGACACTCGAGCACGTTTTGTAATAATTATTTTGGTAAAATTTTTTAAAGTGGTTAGGTTTGTGTATGTTGACTCTAGGGTAGGGCCAGAATGGCCCTTATGGGTAGAATTTCTTGAGGTAAAGGCCGTTGAAGGCGTTGTTGAGGCATGTACCATCTGGTTCCTTCAAGATGTATGCCCCCTTGAGAAGGAAATGTTTTACGATGTAGGGTCCTTTCCATAAGGTTTCAAACTTTCCTGGCCCTAGGGCCTCTTTTGTGACAACATAGTGGAGGAATAGCTCTCCCTCGGTGAATGAGTGAGGGTTGATGTGGCGGTCGAACAATTCCTTTACCCATTTTTTGTGGGCCTTGTTGTGTTGAAGTGACTATCATCGACTTTCTTCGAAGAGCTATAGTTTTACTAGGTGTTGTTCTAGAGGCTGGGTGTCATCGAGGAGTTTGATGGCAGCATGTAAATTTGGGATCTTACGGAAATAAAAGCAAAAGCACAAGGAGCCTTGAATTTTTATGATAGGAATAAGGTGGGAATCATGGGACGTGTGGGAAACTACAATCCTATTTCCAACATATGATGATATAAATCATATGTGGTGTATCATGTCATCGGCTTTTAGTGGGGGAATAATCTCTGTGATGGGAGAAAGCGCAAGGTTGGGTTCCTCGTTAAGATGGTCAATTTTATGTTGGTGAAAATTGTGCCTGGTGCAAAGGTGCCTAAATGTTTCCATTAACTGGAATGCCTCTGATTCGTGGTTCTGGCCAATGAAAATGGTGCATGGTACCACTGTGCCAACTGAGTAGATTGTATGAGAATCCACACTACTCTTTATCCCAGATGTGGACGCTTGGAAAGGATTTGATGTAGAAGATTAGGTCTTCTGCTTCCATTTCCATGTTGTTGGCTTCGGTGTGTCTATCTCTTTTAGGGAGTGTAGAATTAAAGTTTCTCTTGCCGCACTTAGCTTGGGGAGATGCTCACATTTAATTTTATGATGAAAGTATGAACAAATCTAGCAATAATTACTTGTGATATTCTCTTGGTTAGAGAGAATTTTTTATGGTAGAGAAGAGATTGTGTGAAAAATGTTTGTGAAGGGCTTCAATTATTTGCACTGATTGACTCAGTGGTCGTTCAGGTCGCATATTCTGCATGTTATCCTAGGTTGGGCCTGGTTCATGCTTGGTTGGTGTGCCATCCTAGTTTTCCCATCATGTCGATATGGGTGTGGGGCTGTTGGCCTCGGGGTGATGTACTTTCCATACCGTTTGAGGAGATCGTCTTATTTCTTCTCTAATGTGTGAATCATATCAATTAGAGGACGAGCTTGTGGGATATAAGTACAATGTTTTTCATGGTGATTGCCACAACATACTAGGAAAAATACCCTAGATATGAGGGTCTTTTCATGTTCATTTTTTGGTCTGGCGGGGTACCAGCATCGTAACGCTGCTAAATCAGGGCAAGTGGTGACCACATGATTGGGCATTTTACATAATGCATATGTTTGTATTCTCTTTAGAGAGTGGTTGGGGAAACTAAGGGTTCCCTAATTGGTCGCTTTTCAGTTGACAGGAAAAGGATGGATCTGCTCATCACATCTTCTTGGGTTGTTGAGCTGTTCATGGATTCTGAGTCTATGCCATATTCTTGGGAGAGGAAAACTATAGTTGATCTCATACAAGCTAGTGCTGCGTGAAATATAGGTATGTAGTGACAATAGTGCACTGGCTGATTGTCACCACATATCTGACATGGATACTGGATGAATTGGATACCATCACTGGAACATTTCTAGAGCTGGGAAATCAATGATGAAATGATCAAGCTCATCGTAGAGTACACAACTCTCGATGCAAGGAGGGGGGCATGACTGGGATTCTTTTTGGTGACTGTGATTCCTCCTACAGGTACAAGATGGTACGAGGTTCATCTCTAGATGACTGGGTGGAGGGATACTCTTGATAGGATTGCTTGATGGCATGTACGACATCCTCGTATCATGCGATTTCTAGTAAATGATGGGTATAGTGCCAATAATTTTTGTAGATAGCGCATGCGTGATTGGTCTGCAATGCTTTGCCTTTGCCTTTGGTGGCAAGTTCCTTTTCTCAAGAACGTGGTGTCGTGATGTTTGCCTCAGATTCAAGGAGTGGTTTTAGTTTGTCCAGATCTAGGCAGATATGGGTAGGGTGACCCACTACATCACATATGGCATAACCAAGTGATTCTCATTGTATGGCGGGAGTCTCCACCCTATTTCATCTCTTGGTTTTCCTAGCCGTAATCATCGGTTTTGCAATGGGAATTTCCTTTGTAGGGATGTTTTCGACAGTTTTGTGTATGGGTAGGTCCTCCTCGGGACTGAGGGGCTTTAATTGTGTGGTAGTGAAGTGTGTGGCTCCTGTCCTAGTAGGGGCGACGAGGTACCAAACTGGTATTGAAAAACATATGTTTGGTAATACCACCATTTCCAGGACCTAATTGGATACGAAACTAGCTGGGGGGTGGAGGAAAGGGGTTTGGGAAGTGGCGTAGGCTAGAGAGGTTGTCGTGGCTGAGGAATCAATGTCATTACTACTCATGTCTATGTCCTGACTAGCTTTGGCTCTTGATGTGGACATCATGCACACCGAAGCCCCTGTGACATCAGATGATGACTCAGGTATAATGGGGGGAACTCCTAGGAATGACCCTAGGATGGATGACTGTTTGAACTGGTCAGGGCGATATGCTTGGTACCGTGAAAGAGCATTCATGGATGTATCTAGATAGGGTAGAATGACATCGGTATTTTTTAGGGGCCGCTTTTCGCTATGCGTCAATTAGTATACAGTAATGATGCAGTCCTCATGGGGGAACATCATAGTTTGGAAGACAGAGGAGGCAATGGTAGATAGGGCATACATATAACTCTAACCAAGGATTATATTGTAATCCAATTGGGCGTCCAAGACTTCAATATCTATAATGACTGTTTTTATAGCTAAGAAGACATGGACATTTTGGTAGAGGCCAACAAGGGTTGAAGGGAGACCATCCTATGCTCTAAGCGTGATGACTGATGGTTTTAGTTCAGGAGACCCTAACTTCTTCCAAACGTTCTTTGACATGATGCATGTGGATGAACCTTCGTCAATGATACATCGCTGAATGTTAATGTTTTGGACCAATACTAGTATCTGGAGGGCGACCATTGAAGGAAGCCTAGGGGCAGCTTTATCTAAATCGAAAGCCATTAGATGTGAATCAGTAGGGTCAATGGAACCTAATGCGGAAAGTAAGGCTTTCCACTGCTTTGGGCATGACTATAATACCTCCAAAGCTGATATAGTGGTGGGAGATTGAGCTAGATCATACATAATGCTATAGTTATGGGTTGTTTTGGAATAGTTTCTTGTTCACCTAGTTGGTCCCTTACCCATCTTTGATATGGAAAAGGTGATGTTGGTGCACTGGTACTAGCCCCTCACGCGTTGGTGAATGGTGGGGTGTTGTAGTTTCAATTCCGTGTTTGTGAAAGCATTTATATTCTAGTCACGTAGATTTCATGGCTGTTCTTTCCGCAGTCGTCGGGAGTTTGTTGCTATGTGCTAATTGTCCCTTGATGAGCGAAAGGTTCCTACATGACTACTATCTACTGGGAAAATCCCCCTTGTCCATGGTTACTCTGTAGCTTCTTCAGCTTAGGGAGGTTAGGATAGTGGTGAGTGTAATGGCCGTACTCTCCACAGACTGAACAAGAGTGGTTTCTTTGGAGAGGTGGCCTTTTGTTCTCCCTTTGGGCGTTTCTTAGCTCCTGGTTTTGATTTCGGTTAGAGTTGCCTCCAACCTAAGATCATGGAGGGAATTGTTGAATTTTCCCCCCCTTTCCAAGATTTCCTTTAGGATTGTTTTTTCCTTTTTTCTTAACCGTGTTAGGAAGGTATTTCTCCTGGTTATATGCTTGGCAAGATTGGTTTTGGGAAAGTTGCACAAAGTTCACCTGTGCATTATTCTACATAGGTGGGTCTTATGTTAGGGACTGAACATAATGTGGTCCCTGGTTTTCAACTGGCTATTGGGGGGAGCTCTTTCGTCAGTATTTCTATCTGTGTACTAGGTCCCCTGACCTAGAGGATAGGATCCTCCATGCTGATGGTGATACGATGATGCCCTACTGGTCAAATTTTGTGGAGGCATGTGATGACTTTGGTAGCCGGGTTATGGTACATTCTGGGTAGAATCATACATTTAACCAGGGTATGAACATTGTTTCTTGGGTGACTTTGGGTCAATGACCCAATTAAAACGTCTACAGAGTTCGACATGCCTGGTAATTCTTTGTAAGTTTACTGGCATGGGGCATTCGGAAAGATATTGTAAATATAGCCTGACTGTGTATAGATCAGCTCGAGTTGTTGGGCCTCATTGATGGCATCCTCTTCGGATATGGGATTTTTTTATGCCACATATTTCGAATCTCTGCGGTAAGAGTTTTCAAGAACATGTCTAACATAAATAAATTATCGAGTTTGGCTTTGCACAAACTAAAACGCCACTGCCATTCATGGAGATGGTCTGAGATATGGATGACGGGGGTTTGCCTAAAGTGTGTCAGTAATTCCATTTTGGAATCATGGTGGATGGGTAAATGAAAATAGGTCAGGAACACAGTGGTGAGGGCACTAAAGGTTCCATATATAGCAGAGGGTTACTCCACATACCATTTCACTGCTACTCTAGTTAGAGTGAGTTGAAACAATCTCAGTCAAATAGTATCATCAACGATGATGTTCGATGAACACCACAAGTGGAAATTCATAACATGATTTCCTCGGTCTTCTGTTTTCTTTCCTTTGAACTTTGGAATGTCCGAAGGGAGCTTTGTGGGCATGGGAGGCCATATAGGGTTGTGTGAAATGGGGTTGTTGTCAACTTGGTTAAATCTGGTAGATTTAATGAAGCCATAAAAGGTGACTGCGAATTTGTATCCATTGCGACTTGTGAAAACGGTATGTTCTGGTTAGGAATAGGGTTAGTTTGTGACGTACCTTGCTATGTGTTCACTTGGATTCATTAATGGGCAACACTCCTCTGCCCTCTACGAGTTGTGGGAGGAGTGGTGTGTCATGTGGCGTTGGGAGACCAACCAAGGTTCCCAACTAAATATGCCCCAGTAAAGGATGAACCAATAATGGTGGTAGTGTTCTATCTTTAATGCCTAAATGGAGAAATACCTAGAACCCCTCTCGGTAATGGAGGGAGGTCCAAAAGAGTCTAGATTGACGAGGTCCCGTTAGGTCTGTTCTGGGCCCTGGAGTCGATTAGGTATGGCTTTAGAAATATTTGAGAAGATAGAGATTATAATCAAAGCAAAATTTTTATCGCATACATAAAACAAAGTGAAAATAAAATAAATTTTCCTTTAGATTAATCCTATGTGATCAGTCAATCAAAAAATATGGGTTTTTGTTGTTTGCGTATGATACTTAAATCCTATAAGACCTAATTGTCCTTACATGCTCAAATGTAACTAGGCCTTCAGAAGATATCTTGCAACTACTCGCACAACATCCCAAAGGAACTGGCGACACCCCCAGTCAGCCGAAGAAAATCCACCAAGGTAAGGGTAGAGGATCTAGTGCTTTCCTACATCATCACTTATAGGGAAAGGATGTCCTAATTTTTTCCAATAAGCACCACCATCCCACTTGATCATTCGAGTCTTGGGCTTCTTGGTAGTTCAGCTCACAGTATCGAGTATCAGCCGGGTCAGGTAGCCCCAATTGATACTGCACGCACTGCGCCTAAGCCTAACCCCCTCTGAATCAGGTCTCTACCATGCTCAAGTTTTCTTTTCCGTGGTCTGATTGGTGGATTTGAAAGCTCCCTAAATAGTCAACTTCTATTTTTCAAGATGAATAATGATCAAGGCGGCTTATAGGATGCCTACCCCCTTGATCCTACCTTAGACTATAAGTTCCTTTTTGGCCCGTATGGGGAGAATTTAGTGAGTCTTGTTCAGTTAGTTTTAGGTGTCTTTTCTTTGCTTAGTGTGTGGGTGTGTGTGAGTAAAAAGTGAACAAGCACATAGTTTGAACGTGTGGATATGCGATTATCCTTTTCAAAATCCCCTATTTAAACTATGTTCTATTGTTCCATGCACAAAAGAAAAACATGTGCGGATATGGGCCGCTTTCAATTTTTCCTAGTTAATATATGTGATCAACTATAGGGAGATGGTGAGTTGTGAATAGAGAGTGTTCATATGCTTTCCTAGGATCACCAAAGGGTGCAAAGGCAGTCGATATTACTTTCTCTTCTATCGACAATTTAATCCTGGTCCTGAAATCCTAGTGTAAAAATTGAACTAAACTAATGACTTTTACACTAGAAAAATGAACTAGCTAAGCACGCGTGGACTCAGACCACTTACTTTGGCTAATTATCTAGGATTTTTGGTACTTAGATTTCAAAAACATAAATTATTTTGGAATGCAAGTTCATTTTCTCCTACTTAAACTATGTGTTAACTTTGCAAAAATCAACTTGAAATAAAACTAACACCAAGCCTATCAAAAGAAGCTAAGAGTGAGCTTTAGCAAGCTGTAGGGAACCTCAACCAGTGTTGGTAGATGTATTATGGGTTACCAGGAAACTTTTACAAGCAGGAAAATATGGAAATATTGGAGAAAATTCCCATTCTATTTTTTGCACAAGGCGCAAGCAGACACTGTTAGACTCCTATACCAATAAATAAAAAAATAATCTTGATTGAACTATGGAATATGTTCAAACCTTTGTCTTGAGCAAAGGTGTTCCATATTCTTGAAAAACCAAAAAATCAAAAAATTTAAAAAAATGTAAAGAGGGTATACCCTAAAAGAAAAATCAAAGGGTAAAAATAATAAAAATGGCCAAAAAGTAAAAGAAATGAACCCCATCAAAAAAACAAATGCCAAGGAAAGTGTGCAAGTCTAAATGCCACTACTTTTTACTCTGATGTAATAAAGCAATTGTGTGCAGCTTGTCAAACCTTTGCCACAATTCATGAATAAGTCAAACTGTTTAAACTTGACTTACTCATATTTCAATTTCATGTTATAGATTAGAGAATAAATATCTAGCCAAACAGTTTAATCTTGGCAGATAAGTAGCTAGGTAGAGTGAATAAAAGGTGCTCAACAGTTTAATCTGAGCCCTTGGATGTAATAAGGGTAGAAATAGATAGATTTATCATGTAAAAAAGAAAAAGATTGAAAAGGGTTTGCAAGTCTAAATGCACCCTAATAAAGAAGAGAAAATGGTAGTGTTAAGTAGATAGGGTAGGTAGATGGTGTTACAAAGTCTTATCTGATGAATGATGCTGCTACATGCTTTTGATCCTTTACTTTCATCACAAATACTAAGGCAGGAAATACACTGGAAAATCACAGCAAGAAAAAGTCAAATTCATTAACTTCCCTTATCATTTTCCCCCTTAAAGGTTTTACTAATTTCCCCCAAAAGTACTAAGGTGTTTGGAGATCAAAAGGGCTCAAGGCATTTCCTTGGCTTCTGGAGGGACCGGACCCTCGGCCTAATGATCAAAAAGACCTAAGCACTTGAGATAATTCATCATTGTTATCTTCCATTTTTAACTTTCTCCTAAGTAAAATCACATTTTACGTAGGAAACTGATGCATAATTTCATAAAAATCCCTCAAGATAAAATTGCTATTCTAAGAAGTGTTGGAGATAAAATGTTGCAATTTACTTCACAAGTGATCACTTTCTTAGATATGTAAAAATATTTTGAGTTTCCTTGTCCTCTGCCATATTAACATTTAATTCTATTATATTAAATCCCTAGTGAAATACCCTTTCCTAAGTATATAACTCCCTTTTTTATATATACCCCAAAAAAACCCCTTTATTAGTTTAACCAAAGTATTTTATATCCCCGCGCATTTAAAATAAAACCCATTGTATTCCCTTTGGTTAAATATACCTTTATAATATAAATCCCGCCCCTATGGTGAATTAATTGGATTAATTCATTCATCATATAATAAAAAATATATATAAAAATTTTAGACATACAATATGTATGTTTAATACCAAAAAATATCAATAAAACTTTGCGAAAAGTCTTGTGCCACCGTGGTCCGTCCACGTGGCATTCCACCTAAGCAAACCCCCGCCACAACCCCTTTCTTTTGCATACGGGATTAATTAAGTCGCCTGGACTAATTAATAACTATTTCCGCCAGTTAAAAAGCCCCCGGAGCGATTAAAAACATTTAAAAGTGTTTAAAAGTACGACGGGGCCCACATGAAACCTCCGCCCATCTTCCCATCACCCCAGTCGTTGGATCAGCCTCCCGTAGATCAACGGCCAGCGTTGATCCCGCTGCCCATCCCGTGTGAGTTCTTTAACCAGCGGGGGATGGGTGGTTTTGACTAGTCAGACCATCCACGTGGCGAGAAACCTGTGGAATCGCTGCCCCCGCGATCAATACCACCCTCGACCAAAAGCGGTGCGGGGCCTTCCCGCTTACCACTTTCCGCCCGACTCTGCACACGTCATCCAGTACTACCATGACGTCACACCTCGAAAAAAACAAAAACCCCTTTTAACTTGTAAATAAGCCATTTTTCACGTTTTTCCTGTTATTTTCGTTATTCTGAAAACGACAGAGCTCCCGCTGCGATTTTCAAATTTCCACTGTAATTGATCACTCCGCCCCAAAATTCCGCTGCGCCCGTGTTGAAGAACAGTCCCGCCATTACCTGTTACCTGTGAAAGAACCAATTTCCGTTTAAAAACAGGTATTTATCCTTTACGCCCGACTGCAAGTAAAACTCAATTTCCTTTGTTTTTTCGCTGAAAAAGTGGTTAAAAATCATCACTGAGTCCTCCCTGAAGATTTTAAACCTGTGAAATTGCTCCCCGAAACTGCAAATTCTTCCAATTCCCTTCGTTTCAAGAATCCCGCCCGGCCCGTGAAGAAAACCAAAAACCTCCATTTTGAATCCACAAGAACCAAAATGGAGGCCCCGACAGCGCTTAATATCACTCCATTGAATGCTCCTTACCATGAATTAGACTATTTACCTCTGATAGATGAAGATTTCCAAATTAAAGACCTGCATTTTGATGAAAGTCCCCTATTGAGCTATTGTCGCTGCAGAGACGAATACTCAAAGGGGCAAGATCTTATAGGGTTGTGGGAATCCAATTTCTCGAGATATCTCATCCCCTCAGTCCTTATTTTCCCAGAAATTATCCACTGCTATCATGCCAATTATGATCCAAATCAGAAAGCAGTTTTATCCCCAAGTCAAAGCGTATCAAAATCAAAGAGTATCAGTGGATAAAGTGTATCAGGTAAAAGTCAAAGTGAAAAGTCAAAACAAAGTTACAGAGCAGTCAAAGGTAAACAGTAAAAATGAAGTTACAGAGCAGTCAAAGGTAAACAGTAAAAATGAAGTTACAGAGGCAGTAAAATGGTAAAAATAAATGAAAGTACTTTCACCAAAATTGAAGTTTGTCTAAAGTGAAAGTAAAACAGTCAAAAGAGCAAGAAAGTAAAAAGATGAAAAAACATAACAAGAAGGAACATTTTTGCAGAAATTACATGTTTTAGTCATTATTTTGTAGAAAATATTGTGACCAATACAAGATGAATTTTGCAAAACTGAAGGAGGTTTATGTTCTTAAGAGTACCATCTACAAAAACCTCTCTCACTTTCCTAACAGCTATTATGGTTTTGGAAATATTAAACAATGTTGAAAAGCACTTTTTGCAGAAAATTACAGTCAAGTCATCATTTTGCAGAGAATATTGTGGCTAATTAGAAATACATTTCACAAAAATGAAGGAGGTTTTTGTTCCTAAGAGACCCATCTACAAAAACCTATCTCAGTTTTTGCACAGTGGTTTTATAATGAGAGATACATGCGCATCTTTACAGGCCATTTTTCAGACTCTGTAAAACTCTGTTTTACGCATAATTTTTACAGAGAATATTATGCACAGCTGGAGAGGAATTTTGGGAAACTGAAAGAGTTTTATCTCACCAACATATTAATCCACAATAACCTCTTTCACTTTTTACATATCTATTACGGATTGAGAAATACGAAGATATCATTGGACCCTAAGTTTGCAGAATTGTTGGAGCAGATTGCACAAAGAAAGGAAGCAGTTAGTGACTTGGATGCCTCATCATCAACTAAGAGTTGAATCAAATTCGAATTCTCCTCTTTGTCATCACCTATCCATACAAAATAGTGCCAAATAGATGCATTAGTTTGAGTGTCCTTTAATTAAGTTCTATTTATGTAAAATAGTTGGAGAGATTTGTGAACCAATTTTGATATTTGTTTCAAGATATTTAGTTTAGAATTTGTATAAATACTCCACTCTTGGAAGCATTTGGGGTGGATTCTATTACTTTGCTGTAACATTGAGATTTTTGGAATAAAAAAGCTTTTGGACAAATTTACTTGTGGCTTACTGGATGACGTTTTGAAGCACTGGACTTGTTGCAGGATTCATGTGTTGGACTTCAGTTCAATAAGTTTTCCAACCCTTGTGTTTAAATTTTATATTAGTTTATGCTATCATCATATCCATTTCTGAATAGTTTACATAAAGGATTGAAACATAATTTGCTTAATTGTACTCTGTTTTCAAATGTGATTATTCTCGATGTTTTCTTCTGGATTAGTTATAAGCATGAATTCTTAATTGCTCATGTTTTGTTGATTCAATATTGTTGATTACTGTAACAAAGAATCCTTCATTGCTCTTTGCTTGTAATCATTTCTCTTCTTCCTCTTGAATATGGTGAAAGATTCTTAGTTGCCTTTCATCCCTTCAAGACCATCCATCCACTTTAAATTTTAAGGATTGTTCTCTGCCTAGCTATCTTGCCCTGTAATACCATCTTGTGTTCAGAAAAGAAATCCAGTAAAGCCATCCTTAGACTCCATAGCCCAATGGACTGAAAGCCCTCAACCTTGCCCTTAGTTTGTGGATTCCACCATTTTCCCAAAACAAACTTTGAATATATAACTAGCCTAAAATCATTCATAAACAAAGATAAATCATAAAGAGAGAGCCCTCTCTGGATGCAGATTGGCTAGATTCTGCATTTAAAAGGTTGGTTTGTGGTTACCTCGGGTATACTTTCCTCTTACACAACTTCTAGGAAAACCTGAGTGATAACATAGTGGCGACCATACTGGGGATCCGAATCATTTTATTGATACTATTGTTTGATTTATAAGCTATGGACAGAGTCTGAAGATCAGCCAGGTAGCCTTTGAAATTGCTTTTGCTCTGCAATTGCAAAATTAAATAAAAGCTGCTTCAGTCTATCTCTGATTTAGCTTATACATTGAACCTTAGTTTCAAATGTTTAATCAGACTCTCTAGTTTAATAAATCTTTGAGAAAATTTTAATTAAAAATCTTAAATTTCTTGAAGAGTTTGTAGAACTTATTTTGAAAATTCACAAAAATTTAGTTTCCTGAAGAACTAACTTTCTCTTCAGAATTGTTTCACAGGTTTAGATCTGATCTATGATGGTGGACAGGGATCAGACACACAAAGGTTAAAATCATCCACCTGGCGACTCCAAATCCATTTCACAATCAAGACTCCACTGGAGGAATGAACCTGGAAGAACAATATGGAAAGATCAGGCTTTCAACTTGGATCTTAATCCAAGACATTATGTTCTTTCTCGTTAAGATTCAATATGTCTTGTATTTTATATAAAGATCTAACTTGGTTGTACAGATAAAGTGGCTTTTCATTATGGCTGATTTTCAAGATGATCCAAGAATAAAACGAAGATATGCTCCCATGAGCAGAGATCACATACCCGGATTTCCACACAAACTACCGAAGGTAAATTGGGGTGAAAATCTGCCCATGTTTCAAGATGAGAATATTGATGATCCTTTACTACATCTCATTAAATTTCATATACACTCATCAAGATTGAAAGGTGATTGGCATGAGGATTGCCTCATGAAGATATTCATGGGAACCTTAGAAGGAAAAGCAAGGGAATGGTATGAAGCTCTCAAACCCGCAAGTTTGTTTTCTCTAAAAGATTTTCATAGTGTATTTTATGAGCATTACAAAGAAGATTTTCCATCTTTGTCATTAGCTGAAAATTGTTGTGATCAAGCTGAAGATCTTATACATTACCTTAAAAATATTGATGAAGATTTTGAAAATTGGCATCCTGAAGATTTATTAGAAGAAGTCCAAAACTTTCATTCTCAAGTTAAATTTCATAATAATCAAGAGGAGTTAAACAAAGATGAAATAAGTCAGGAGATAAATCAAGATCCACAAAACCCCTTTGTATTAACAAATGATGTTTCATTTAATGTTTTGAATGAAGTTAAAGAAAATAATCAACCTCATGATCAATTTTTAGATAAGAGAAAAAACAATTGTCATTCCAATCTAAGAATTCAGAGATTCCCACCCCCCCTCACCGAAGAAGAAATCAATTTGCTTCTAAACATGCAATCATCCTCAGAATATTTACATAATGAAGAAATTGTTTCTACTTCTTCTAATGTTGATGAATGTACAAAGGTTTTTATCCATGAAGGGACAAAAGAACAAGTTGATGCTTATGTTATTCTACCTTCCCAAAAAGGCCCATTGCTTGATATCACGCCTATTGAACAAAACAATGATTTTCAAACAGAATGCAACCAATCTAATCAAGATATATTGGGATTGTTGGAAGAGAAATATGTTGATCCAATGTTTATAATTGATGACATTCCTTATTCTGAAGATTTGCCTAAATATGATCAGTATGATGATAATTATGATAATTTCACAAAACAATCACTAGCTATTTTGAGGGATGAGATATTAGAAATTCAACTTGATGAGGATTTTCTAAGGGATTTCTTTCTTCTTGTTAAATCAAGAAAATGTTCTCCTCAAATTAAAAAATGGCTTCTTGATATAATTTCTGAAAATTATGAAAATGAAATCAAACTTTTGCATTCTCAAATACGGTCATACAATTTTCGAAATCCTAAAGAATTCTTTGAAAATCTTCCTTCTCCAAAGCAAGAGGAATTTGTACTATCTTTTGATTTGCATATTGAAGATGATTATTATTTCAAACACAAGGCTGAAGAAATAAGTTCATGGTCTAATATTCATAATTCAATTGAACAATTAGTCATTGAAGGCCTAGAAGTAAATAACATACATCATGTTTTTATTGATCCTATATCAGATTATATGGAGAATCTTTTAAGCCCAAATTTGCAAACATGTTTTCTTTATAAGGATCAAATACATCAAAAGTGGCATTTACATATCTTATCGTTGATTATAAAGGCACATGATCATAACATACTTCCAATTTTGATCACAAGCAATCAAGTTATCCATTTATTTTTACAGCTACTTGATTGGCTTCATTGGCATTTTTGTATTACCTGATTCAATAAGGTTTTTAGTAGATTAGAGTAGGTAAATGAGTGCTAATAAGCTCAGAATTTTGAGCATTTTTTTTAGTTTTCAATTTTCAGCTAGTTTTTCATTAAGTTGGTTTGAAAATTTTTGTGTGTTGTGTTAGTTTCAGATCAAATTTCAGGTTGCAGAAAAAGGAATATATTCAATTCAAGATTTTCAACCACAGCAAATGCATGTTTTGGATTGGACCAAGGAAGAAGATTTCCAAATGGGAAGCACAGTTTGAGTGGATGGTGACTTCTTGGAGTTGAAGCCCGAAGTGAAGGCCCTAAGCTTCAAAAGTTTCACTATCATATGTACAATAAAGCTACCAGAAGAAGGAGATTACATAGTTCAGTTTGAAGACATGTTTAGGCATCTGATCTGCTGTTCTTGACTTTCCACAAGGAAAATCCATCCCCAAGTGGAGCCAGTGTTAGACTCCTATACCAATAGGTGTCATTTTTCATGATTGTCTTGATTGAACTATGGAATATGTTCAAACCTTTGTCTTGGACAAAGGTGTTCCATATTCTTGAAAAACCAAAAAATAAAAGAATTTAAAAAATGTAAAGAGGGTATACCCTAAAATAAAAATCAAAGGGTAAAAATAATAAAAATGGCCAAAAAGTAAAAGAAATGAACCCCATCAAAAACAAAGGCCAAGGAAAGTGTGCAAGTCTAAATGCCACTACTTTTTACTCTGATGTAATAAACAAATTGTGTGCAGCTTGTCAAAATTATGCCACAATTTATGAAGAGTCAAACTGTTTAAACTTGACTCATTCATTTTCAATTTCATGTTGTAGAATAGAGAATAAATATCTGACCAAACAGTTTAATCTTGGCAGATAAGTAGATAGGTAGAGTTAATAAAAGGTGCTCAACAGTTTAATCTGAGCCCTTGGATGTAATAAGGGTAGAAATAGATAGATTTATCATGTAAAAAGAAAAAGATTGAAAAGGGTTTGCAAGTCTAAATGCACCCTAATAAAGAAGAGAAAATGGTAGTGTTAAGTAGATAGGGTAGGTAGATGGTGCTGCAAAGTGTTATCTGATGAATGGTGCTGCTACATGTTGGTTGATCCTTTACTTTCATCATAAGTACTGAAGCAGGAAATACACTGGAAAATCACAGCAAGCAAAAGTCAAATTCATTAACCTCCCTCATCATTTTCCCCCTCAAGAGTTTTACTAATTTCCCCCAAAAGTACTAAGGTATTTGGAGATCAAAAGGGCTCAAGGCATTTCCTTGACTTCTGGAGGGACCGGACCCTCGGCCTAATGATCAAAAAGACCTAAGCACTTGAGATAATTCATCATTTTTATCTTCCATCTTTAACTTTTTCCTAAGTAAAATCCTATTTTACTTAGGAAACTGATGCAAAATTCCATAAAAATTCTTCAAAATAACTTGTTATTCTAAGTTTAAGTGTTGAAGATAAAATGTTGCAATTTACTTCACAAATTATCACTTTCTTAGATGTACAAAAATGTTTTGATTTTCCTTGTCCTTTGCCATATTAACATTTAACTCTATTATATTAAATCCCTAGTGAAATACCCTTTCCTAAGTATATAACTCCCTTTTTTATAAATATCCCAAAAAACCCCCCTATTATAAAGTTTAACCAAAGTATTTTATATCCCCGCACATTAAAAATAAACACCCCGCTTTATAAGCCCTTTGGTTAAAACTATAGCATTATACATAAATCCCGCCCCTATGATGAATAAATTGTATTAATTCATTCACCATATAATAAAAATATATAGATAAAAACTTTAAACATGCGTTGTGTGTGTTTAAACGCAAAAATACGAATAAAACTTCGACAGAGTCTTGTGCCACCGTGGTCCGTCCACGTGGCATTCCACCTAAGCAAACCCCCGCCACAACCCCTTTCTTTTGCATATGGGATTAATTAAGTCGCCTGGACTAATTAATAACTATTTCCGCCAGTTAAAAAGCCCCCGGAGCGATTAAAAACATTTAAAAGTGTTTAAAAGTACGATGGGGCCCACATGAAACCTCCGCCCATCTTCCCATCACCCCAGCCGTTGGATCAGCCTCCCGCAGATCAACGGCCAGCATTGATCCCGCTACCCATCCCGTGTGATTTCTTTAACCAGCGGGGGATGGGCGGTTTTTGAAAAGTCAAACTTCCACGTGGCAACTGCTCTGTGGAATCGCTCCCCCCGCGATTAATACCGCCCTCAACCAAAAGCGGTGCGGGCACTTCCCGCTTACCACTTACCGCCTGACTCTGCACACGTCATCCCGTACTACCATGACGTCACATCTCGAAAAAAAACAAAAACCCTTTTAACTTGTAAATAAGCCATTTTTCACGTTTTTCCTGTTATTTTCGTTATTCTGAAAACGACAGAGCTCCCGCTGCGATTTTCAAATTTCCACTATAATTGATCATTTTGCCCCAAAATTCTGCTGCGCCCGTGTTGAAGAACAGTCCCGCCATTGCCTGTTACCTGTGAAAGAACCAGTTTCCATCTAAAAGCAGGTATTTATCCTTTACGCCCGACTGCAAGTAAAACTCAGTTTCCTTTGTTTTTTCGCTGAAAAAGTGGTTAAAAATCATCACTGAGTCCTCCCTGGAGATTTTAAACCTGTGAAATTGCTCCCCGAACCTGCAAATTGTTCCAATTTCCTTCATTTCAAGAATCCCGCCCGGCCTGTGAAGAAAACCAAAAACCTCCATTTTGAATCCACAAGAACCAAAATGGAGGCCCCGGCAGCTCTTAATATCACTCCATTGAATGCTCCTCACCGTGAATTAGACTATTTACCTCTGATAGATGAAGATTTCCAAATTAAAGACCTGCATTTTGATGAAAGTCCCCTATTGAGCTATTGTCACTGCAGAGACGAATACTCAAAGGGGCAAGATCTTATAGGGTTGTGGGAATCCAATTTCCCGAGATATCTCATCCCCTCAGTCCTTATTTTCCTGTGTTTGTTGTTAAACGTTTATCATGCCAATTAAGATCCAAATCGAAAGAAGTTTTATCTCCAAGTCAAAGCGTATCAAAATCAAAGAGTATCAGTGGATAAAGTGTATCAGGTAAAAGTCAGAGTGAAAAGTCAAAACAAAGTTACAGAGCAGTCAAAGGTAAACAGTAAAAATGAAGTTACAGAGCAGTCAAAGGTAAATAGTAAAAATGAAGTTACAGAGCAGTCAAAGGTAAACAGTAAAAATGAAGTTACAGAGGCAGTAAAATGGTAAAAAATAAATGAAAGTACTTTCACCAAAATTTAAGTTTGTCTAAAGTGAAAGTAAAACAGTCAAAAGAGCAAGAAAGTAAAAAGATGAAAAAACATAACAAGAAGGAACATTTTTGCAGAAATTACATGTTTTAGTCATTATTTTGCAGAAAATATTTTGACCAATACAAGATGAATTTTGCAAAAATGAAGGAGGTTTATGTTCATAAGAGTACCATCTACAAAAACCTCTCTCACTTTCCTAACAGCTATTATGGTTTTGGAAATATTAAACAATGTTGAAAAGCACTTTTTGCAGAAAATTACAGTCAAGTCATCATTTTACAGAGAATATTGTGGCCAATTAGAAATACATTTCACAAAACTGAAGGAGGTTTTTGTTCCTCAGAGAACCATATACAAAAACCTATCTCAGTTTTTGCACAGTGGTTTTATAATGAGAGATACATGCGCATCTTTACAGGCCATTTTTCAGACTCTGTAAAACTCTGTTTTACGCATATTTGTTACAGAGAATATTATGCACAGCTGGAAAGGAATTTTAGGAAACTGAAAGAGGTTTATCTCACCAACATATTAATCCACAATAACCTCTTTCACTTTTTATATATATATTACGGATTGAGAAATACGAAGATATCATTGGACCCTAAGTTTGCAGAATTGTTGGAGCAGATTGCACAAAGAAAGGAAGCAGTTAGTGACTTGGATGCCTCATCATCAACTAAGATTTGGATCAAATTCAAATTCTCCTCTTTGTCATCACCTATCCATCAAAAATAGTGCCAAATAGTTTGAGTGTCCTTTACTTTAGTTCTATTTATGTAAATAGTTGGAGAGATTTGTGAACCAATTTTGATATTTTTTCAAGATATTTTAGTTTAGAATTTGTATAAATACTCCACTCTTGGAAGCATTTGAGGGTGGATTCTATTACTCTGTTGTAACATTGAGGTTTTCGGAATAAAAAGCTTTTGGACAAATTTACTTGTGGCTTACTGGATGACGTTTTGAAGCACTGGACTTGTTGCAGGATTCATGTGTTGGACTTCAGTTCAATAAGTTTTCCAACCCTTGTGTTTAAAATTTATATTAGTTTATGCTATCATCATATCCGCTTCTGAATATTTTACATAAAGGATTGAAACAGAATTTGCTTAATTGTACTCTGTTTTCAAATGTGATTATTCTTGATGTTTTCTTCTGGATTAGTTATAAGCATGAATTCTTAATTGCTCATGTTTTGCTGATTTAAACATTGTTGATTACTGTAACTAAGAATCCTTCATTGCTCTTTGCTTGTAGTCATTTCTCTTCTTTCTCTTGAATATGGTGAAAGATTCTTAGCTGCCTTTCATCCCTTCAAGACCATCCATCCACTTTAAATTTTAAGGATTGTTCTCTGTCTAGCTATCTTGCCCTGTAATACCATCTCGTGTTTAGAAAAGAAATCCAGTAAAGCCATCCTTAGACTCCATAGCCCAATGGACTGAAAGATCTCAACCTTGCCCTTAGTCTGTGGATTCCACCATTTTCCCAAAACAAACTTTGAATCTATAACTAGCCTAAAACCTTCCAAGAACAAAGATAAATCATAAAGAGAGAGCCCTCTCTGGATGCAGATTGGCTAGATTCTGCATCTAAAAGGTTGGTTTGTGGTTACTTCGGGTATACTTTCCTCTTACACAACTTCTAGGAAAACCTGAGTGGATACCAGTCTCGATTGCCAAGCAGTCGTTCTTTCGAACGCACGCCTTGCATGCGGTCGTCTGGTGAGAAATGCACAAATTCTTGCAATGTAATTTTTTGGAGCTCTTCTACTTGAGGTTGTCACTAGGGATGAATCATACAATGAAGGAGAGAAAGGGAGAAATTCCATCCCAACTTCACAGCAAAGATGGAGGTCTCTAAAAAGAGGCACTACCACATAAACTTAGAAATAAAATTTAGTGGAGTCACCAATCCTGTGTTAGTGTGTTTGGTGCACATATGTACCAAATCACATTTAATATTCCAAAAAATTAGCCTTCAGCTAAATGGAATATTATAGTTTTTTTTATCACTACATAAGTGAATAAGTGGGTGGGGAGACCCATAAGTCTCCTTAGCAGAAATACAAACACTTCAAGTGTGAAGGGAGACCTTTTCAACACCTAAATAAAGTACCTCCAAGTGTGAACAGGGGTTGGATCATGTTGATTTAGTCAACTTTGATCAAGTCAATAGTGTTGTTATGGAGGAGTGGAGATTAATTGAGGAATAACACAATTTTGGAGGGAGATTGATTCCATGAAGGAAATGACCTAATTGAGTGGAGCTAAGGGAAAGGAAGCTCATAATATAGATAAGGAAGAGGATGGCAGCCATATGGGGTTATGTTTTGGAATATTATTTTGTATATGGTATTTTTAGACTACTTGCATTCTTCAGCTGTTTGGTTGAGATTATTGTGTTGTTTAGCACCAGGTGTTTCCGAGCAGGAATCCCACCTCTTTCCTTGAGAGGCCTCTTGGAAGATCATTTCATACATTTCCACATTTAGGTTTCTAGGCCAAGCTACAACTTTCTTCATCAGTGCAGTTTCTGCAAGTTATTGTGTTGTGTTGCAGGGTAGTGGAGGGTTTAGGAACCCACTTTCTGAGCTAGTTTCTCATTGGAGGAAGGATTCCTTTACTTGGGAGATCAGTTTGGAGAGCACTTGGACATATTTCAGATCTTTGGCACCAGGCCAATTATGTCCCATCATTTACAGTGGTGTTCCAGCTAGGAATTGCATTATTTTTTAGGGCATCTTCAATGAGGGATCTTGTGGCTCCTTTGGAGTGTTTTCCTATGATTGAAGGGTTCAACCTTTCATTGGAAGAAGCCTTTGAGGGGATATACATAAGATCTGCTATATTTTAGCCTTCTACACTCATGTGCTTTAGTTCACAGTGAATCTTCATCCCTAGGGCTTTAGATCCCATCTTATTTAGGGTGTATTTCTGAAAACCCTTTCCGGGTTCTTTGTAGGAGTTTGTATAAATCCTACATCTGTATTTGTCATATATTTTGAGGCATATAACAATGCTACATATTTTGTACATTTTTCTATTGTAGCAGTGTGTTTATAACTACGCTATAGCAGTCTTCCAGTATTTTGTATTATAGCAGCAGTTCATATTCAGGAGTGATTGTTTATGGGAGGCTACTTTCCCCATTGTATATGATTGAAGCCTCACTATTTTGTACTGATTTGTTGATATAATACATAATGATATGTCTCCATATTGGTATCCAATGTTAATGAGTTTATTTACATTGGTATTTCCAGTTTTGTGTTTGTATATTGCTGCTTCCCTGTTTTGGGATATTACAGTGGTATCGGAGCATAATCTTGGCTCAACCTGTGCACTCAACCAATATGTCACCATGAGGAGAAACTTTTCACAAGAAGAAGAGATGTACAGAAAAAAACAAAAAGAAGACTCCATTATTTGGAGGAAGAGAGGAGGAGGAGCTCTCAAAGCTTCTATTGCAAACTATGTAGAGCATTAAAGAAGATCTCAAGAAGATGAGAAGAGAGAGATAATCTCCAAAGGAGTTTGGATCTAAAGAAAACTCTAGATTTTCACATCATGAGTGTGAGCATGTAGCCACACACTATGATTCCCAATGTAGTCATATGCTTGGATCTACTATGAGGGAGATGAAAGAAGAAGAAATGCCAAAGAAGGAAACTCTTAGGGGTTATCTGCAAGAATATGAAACTCAAACTAAGAGATTCAGAGATCATATCACCTTCGAAGAGTTTTGAAATATCAAGGTGGAGAGAAGCAAGCAGCATGATATGGGTATATTTTTTCTATCTACTTTTTATGATTCACCGGAATGTCCAGCAAGAGCTTGGGTGGAGGAGCTAGACACCTATTTGCAGCAACATGAGGTTTCAGAGATTGAAGCCATCAAAGTTGCAGCACTGCATTTTGAAGGTAAGGCCTATGCTTGGTGGATATTTGAGTCTTTTTCATTAAGAAATGAAAATACTTCTTCTTATGCAAAGTTCACTAGGAGAATAGTGGAAAGGTTTGATAATAAACATTCTGAAATTCCTTTGGTGGAGCTAAACAAACAAAAAAAAACAAACCCTTTGCATATGTTGGAGGAATCTGTAAACCCAACTCCACTTCAGAAAATCATTGAAGAGGTTGGTATCTTGCATAATACCTTGCTGTTATGGAGGAGTGGAGATTAATTGAGGAATAACGCAGTTTTGGAGGGAGATTGATTCCATGAAGGAAATGACCTAATTGAGTGGGCCTAAGGGCAAGGAAGCTCATAAATCTATATAAGGAAGAGGATGGAAGCCATATGTGATTATGTTTTGGAATATTATTTTGTATATGGTCTGTTTAGACTACTTGCATTCTCTAGCTCTTTAGTTGAGATTGTTATGTTATTTAGCACCGGGTGTTTCCAAGTGGGAATCCCACCTCTTTCCTTATGAGGCCTCTTGGAAGAGCATTGCATTCATTTCCACATTGAGGTTTTTAGGAAAAGCTATATATTTCTTCATCAGTGTAGTTTCTGCGGGTTATTATGTTGTGTTACAGGGTGTTGCAGTGGAGGGTTTAGGAACCCACTTTCTAAGCTAGTTTCTCATTGGAGGAAGGATTCCTTCACTTGGGAGATTAGTTTGGAGAGCTCTTGGACATATTTCAGATATTTGGCACCAGGCCAACTATGTCCCATCATTTCTAGCATTTTTCCAGCTGGGAATTGTGTTATTTTTTAGGGCAACTTCAATGAGGGTTCTTGTGGCTCCTTCGGAGTGTTTTCCTGTGATTGAAAGGTTCAACCTTTCATTGGAGGAGGCCTTTAAGGGGATATACATCATATATGTTATATTTCAAAATTCTACACTCATGTTCTTCAGTTTGCAGTGAATCTTTAGCCCTAGGGCTTTAGATCCCATCTTATTTAGGGTGTATTTCTGAAAACCCTTTCTGGGTTCTTTGTAGGAGTTTGTATAAAGCCTATATTTGTATTTGTCATATATTTTGAAGCCCTACATGTTTTGTACATTATTTTGCTGTAGCAGTGAATTTATAACTATGTTGTAGTAGTCTTCTGACATTTTGTATTGTAGCAGCAGTTCATATTCAGGAGTGATTATTTATGGGAAGCTTGTTTCCACATTGTATCTGATTGATGCCTCACTATTTTATATTGATTTGTTGATATAATACATGATGATATATCTCCATATTTGATGCCACCGATCTGGATATCCCTCTGAGATCCAGATCAGTGGTATTAGATTTAGGTTACAAATCCATGGGAATGAGGGTTTGAAGCATATTTTAGTTTCAATTTTTGGCAGCAATCTTCAGCAAAATCCATGATTTTTTTTGGGCGGCGAGATTTCAGATCAGATCTAAAAATTTTGGTGAAAATTTTACAAAAAAAAGACCAGATCTGGATTCCCTGCAGAAAAAATACTCAAATTAAAAAAAAATCGACCAAATTGGATTTTGGATGAGGGAGATATCGCTGATTCAAAATCAACAATGTTGAAACAATTTTTCTGACGAAAATTCATGGACGGCGGATCTCATGTCATTTTTCACAATTTTAAGTGAAAAATTTCAGAAGAATTGATATATATTTGATCTCTACTTGAAAAATCACCCAATTAAAAAAAAAAAAATCGGTCGAATCGGAGTCCGGATGTGGGAGTTATCATTGATTTAAAATCAACTATTTTTTCAGAAATTTTGTGACGGCGAGACAGTTCTATCGCGAATCTAAGAGTCTGGAGTCTCCAGATAGTGGTTTCAAACAGATGATAAGATGCAGAATGATCATTTCATTTACAAAAATAGATTTTAATAAATATTCTGATTTATATTGACCGAGTTATGTTCATTTTAGATCTGGAGCAGCATTCGAAGCAGGTTCCCTTTGGAGACGTGCCCTCCCACCCTGCTTTAGTAGGCACCTGCTTCACATTCATCAGTTTTAGCATAGCAGCATTCGGCTTGGGTTATTTGGATACGTGGCCTCCAACCCCAAGCTATGTAGGCACCTGCTACTTCATCAAAAATCAGCATCACGATTATAGGTCAACTGCACAAAATCATTTTCATCGAAGTCCATTTGCTAGGCTACACACTATTAGTCACACAGTTGGTCACAAGAATTACAGGGTATCTCTATCCTCGGATCTTCATTTTTCATTTTTTTGGCTCATCCACAAACCCACACTTCATCAAATTCCATTTTCTAGGCCGCACACAGTCAATATCACAGTTGGTCACAAGCATTACAGGGTATCTCTATACTCGAATCTTCGTTCATCACGGTTATGGGTTAACTACAAAAAACACTTCTCTTCAGTGGCTCTTCATATTCAAAAAAGGCTTCTCAGGAGGGAACTTCATGCAATGGGGACCATTGCTTCTTAAGGAGGGAGGAATGATCTGAATGGAAAATGGCATCAACCCATGGTATTGTAAATGGCATCAACCCATGGTATTCATCCACCCATGGTATTTATTCGCCCATGGTATTGTAAGTGACCCATGGTATGTATCCACCCATGGTATTCATCTACACATGGGATTTACCCATGGTATTGTAAGTAGTATCTACACATAGTATTGGCCTATGGTATCTACAGATGGTATTGTAACTCAAAAAAGGCTATAAATAACAAGTCTCAGTTTGTAAAAGGAGATTGTCCACCACAATGTAGCTTATACAGTTATTCTCTATTTCTTTGTGGTTTTATTTTCTTTGTGTTCTCTCTTTTTTACTGGAATTCTAATTTTGCAGATCTTGTCAGATCCATTTTAACTTTTTAAATCTTGGGGCCTCCCCAAGATCCAGATCAATATTGGTCTCCAATGTTAATGAGTTGATTTATACTACTATTTCCAATTTTTTGTTCATATATTGTTGCTTCCCCATTTTGGGATATTACATCACACCTATAGTGCTCAACTTAGTGTTCTTAAATTGAGGTCATAAATTGTCAACTAGGGCTAGTAAACTGCTGAAGTGAGGTGCACTGTATGTGCCTAGGTATCTATTTCTCACTACGTTGTATTTAGTGTTTTTCTGATGTTTTTGGTTTTATGGTTTTATGTTAAAAATAAAAAGAACTAAGTGTTGGTAAAGAGGAGTGAATGGTTACACTAAAAAAGAGCAAAACCTATTCTAAACTGTGTAAGGTACTGAAGAGTAGAAAATGCAAAGTTTGATAAGGACTCATAGCAAGGAACTAAATCACAACATGAACTCAATAACTCATAACATAAACCCATCCAATTCATTCATTAGAAATATGTTGGAATAGCTTGAGAAAAGGACAATTTTAGTGCAAATGAGGTTCTCCTAAGTAAACACTCATCTTACAATATTACAAAGAATCTCATCCATGGCTAGAAGTTTATTGGAACACAATTGAAAGAGATTATTTGTAGCACAATAAGATTTATACTCTAAATTAACTTGTAATGCTAAGATTACTCCATTCTGCAGCTTAGCTTGTCACTGCTAAAACTCATCCAAAAAGTTAGAGATTTTCTAGAATGATTTTGGGAAAAATCTTATTTGTGAAATTGCAAAATATTGCAAAAAAATCAAGGCCTTAAACTGATTTCACTAATTCCTGTCCAGATGATGATATATTAATAAAAAGTCAAAACAATAGTAGTTTTGTAAATAATGAAGGCCATGAAATTTAATGTTGACAATGAATATAACCTAAAGAAAAATGGATAACAATGAACAAAAATGCAATTTATCGAACTTAAAACACAGTGACCACAACTAGAGTAGAATTCTTTTAGCCTAACTTTGAAATATAGTGAACTGGAACTGAACTAGAATGTCACTAATCAACTTAAAGTACAGTGGAAAAAGTTATACTAGAGTGCCACTAATATAACTTGAAATGCAGTGAACTAAAACTAAACTAGAGTGCCATTATCAAACTTGAAATACAGTGACAGAATTAGACTAGAATGACATCTACCTTCGGAGTACTACAACTAGACTAAAGATGCAACTAATCACTAAAATGTTTCAGCTCTGTCTCATTCGGAATTAGTGGTATTTTGGAATAGTTTGTAGAACAGGACTGGCTGCAACATGTTATGTAAATGAGCATGAAATCTTACAATTCAACAAAACACAACAAAGCTCTAAAACACCACAGCTATGTCTCATCCGAAATTAGTGATATTTTGGAAGAGTTGATAAGATCATGACTAGCTATAACAACTGATGTAATTGAGCATAAGAACGTAAAACTAACTCCTAAAATACTACAGTTACACCTCATTCGACATTAGTGATATTTTGGAATAATACGTAAGAACGAGACTAAACTGTAGCATCCAATGAAAATGAATAAGAAACGCAAAGTTCAGAAAGTCAATTAAACTAGGAATGAAATAAGGTTAAGTTACTTATCTAAATCATATAAACAAATCTTCTCAGGTAGCAGGGGCCCTCTACCACCGGAGTAGCATGCAAATCTACTCAATATTGACTCAGCTTGTGCAATAAAATGATGCTTCTTTCATTAAAGGAGAAATTCTTCAAAACAGAGGATTATGTCTTCTGAGGTCTAGCAACAAAAACAAAATCTAACCAACAGTTTCTCAGTCTCCCGAGTCATACTTATATGAAATTACATAACTACTTCTTGAGAAAAACAGGGATAAGTGTCTTTCCCACTTCTAATCAAATTAAAACTCTTATTAACAGTCTTGTGCTTTACTGCGGACATCTGTAGAGTCTGTGTTTTGATAGGAAACTTCTTCTCTTCTATGTGAATAACCGCTTGGATACTTTAACTCAGACTTCGTGGGGAGCAAGAGATGATGGGGAGGTGTTGTGGATTTCACCCATATGCCTTTTTCTTTGCAGTGACACCTAGAACCTACGTAAACATGAGGATGGCTGCAGAACAGACGACTGGCTATGGAATGCCTGTATTATGTAGCCGAGTCTTAGTCAAAATTACTACACCAACAAAATAATGAAAATATAACAAGTTAGTCATTATATAAATTCTTAAAGAAATTTTAATTAATCTTATTGATCATTTAAGCCTGTAATTGATGAGGGACAAAGAAAATGAAGTGGAATGTGGTGAAAGAGAAGAACATCTTTGGGGCTCAACAACACCAACTTAAGGGGTGTGGTTTTCCCTCTTAAGTTATTGGTCACAGGAAGAAAAATAGATGGAGTCAAGAAAGTTGGTGGAACATGCTAGAACATGAACATACTAGATAGAGAAATAGCATGCATATTCAAACATAAAAACTAAACTAAAACTAAAACAAATAACATAAAAGCTCTAAATAGAGTCAAAAATATTCAATAATCCAAACGATGGCTCTTACATCCTCTCTTATTGAGTGCTTGTAGGAATAAGGATGAAACTTTAACCCACTTGCCATGGGCCCCTAGAACTAGGGTTTCTAAGTCCCAATGCAAGGATGTATTTACTTCTGAGCTGCCTTGACACAAAGTCTCCCTCTCTCTACTATGGTGGAGTGGATTTTTTGGATGGCCAATAACTGAGCCCCCTCTATCTCTACTTTGGATCACACACTGCTGGTATTGCTTGGGGAAATTTTGGCCAGCATAAAAATGTGCTCTCCTATTTTTCATCTCTTGGTGGCCTTTTATAGGAGAATTCAAATCCTCCTTCCCTCTCTTGGTACATTGTCGATAGTGACCCAAGAGAGGAGGGTGATTCCATTGTGTGCCACATTTATTCCATTGTGTGCTCCCTTGATGTCCTAAGGAGGCTTGGGTGGCTGTCCTTAGGTTACTTCAAGTGTGTAATCAATGTCCTAGAGTGTGCCTTTTGGTCCCGGAAAGTGACTATCGCCACTTCGACGATTACGCACTTTTTGGAGAAAAAGGCGTGCAAAGGCACGTTTGTCGAATACTTTTGCACGCAAGGGCACATTTGACTAGTCCTTCTTGTACGTAATTTGATTTTTCCTCAGACCTTAGATATTTTTAAATACTTTTCAGATTCCCTAATGTCTCTCAGCCCTATAAATCGTTCTGCATAACATTAAATAATGTCACCTTTGCTTATACGATTTTCTAGTGATAATAGGGGATTTACACGTCAGTGATTTATTTCTCGCTTCTTGTACTTTTAGTTCTTTATGGGTTCCTTATAGCACTTTTTATGATTTTCTTATATTTTTAATGAAAAACAAAATTTAATCTAATAGACTCAAATTCTAAGTTTTATTTCTAAAATGAATTTAATCCTAAGAATTATTTAAAAGGGTCCTCGTTATTCTTTCTATAGTATTTATTTAGAAAAATGGGGGGTATTTTGTAATATTACAATACCACCCAACCACACATTTATGTGCTTCCTATACCAAGCACATCAATTCCATTAGATTTAAAATATATTGAAATAAATTCACATCATACCTCATTGGTATCTCATTAATAAGGTACACTTCCAATTCTGTTCACTTCCTGTCATAACAAGTCAAACCAGTTCTTTGATAAAATCCTCATGTATAAACATATAATGTCTAGTTAGGTTAAAACACAACCATCATAGGTCAAAATCATGAATCAATCATAAATCACATGTAACCATCATAAGTCATAATCGTAGATCACATGCATAATAGAACTGAAATAAAATACAGATACTTATCCTTCATTGGTCCTTACTTCTGCCTTTGTTATTTTTGTACACACCCCTGATCGGTTGCCACACCTAGAGCACCCAATGCCTTTGATTCTCTTCAATCATGTACACATATATACAATGTACATCACAACACATGCACCCACACTGGCATGCGGTGCATACACCTACACCTGATGTACAATAAAACACAATACATACACCTATACATAGTACAATACAATGAATATACATGTCACGATACCACGAGTACACCATGCAAATACATAATACCACATGCCCGCAACACATCATGTATGACATGCATACAATACCACATGTATACCAGTACCATATACACAACATGTACATAGTACCACATTTACACAACACTAGATGCACAACATGTGCACAACATCACATGTACATGGCACCACCTGCACAACATGTACACAACACCAAATGTACATTGCACCACATGTACAATATGTACACAATACAACATCTACACAACACCACACGCATGACATGTAAACAACACCACCTGTACACAGCGCCATATGCACAACATGTACACGACACCACCTACACACAACACCACATGTATAACATGTAAACAACACCACATGCACACAACACCACATGTACAATCATGCACACAACACCATATGTAAAACAAGCACACAACACCATATGTACATATCACTGCATATACAACATGTACATAGCACCATACGTACACATCACCGCATATCCAACATGTTCAAAACACCCTATGCACACAACACTACATATCCAACATTCGCACAGTATGATATTTACACAACACTGCATGTCCAACATGTACATATAACCATCTATACCTAGCACTGCATATGCAATATACACACAACACCAGATATACAACATGCATACAATAGCATATGTACACAACACTACATATGTTACTTGTGCACATTACCATAGGTACAATCACAGCATATACAACATGCACAACATATGCATAACAATAACACTCTACATCCATGGACCACACATTGGCACCACAAGAAACCTTGCTTATAGTATCTTTCCACTATCCATGCTTATCCTAGCATGTTGCAGATCACAATAATTTCACTTCGCTGATGTACCCCTGAGCATTACTTGTCCATAACATAAACATAGACATAGTACAAGCATATAATATCAATTCATGTCCACATTATATTGACCTCATAGATCTGTCAGAGTTACTCTACCCACTTGATTCCACATAAGACCAAGAACCTCTTCATGTCATTCACCTACATAGGCAATCATTCCTCCACAAGAATGATCCTTGAAAAAACTATCATACAGTGACATAGATATATAGATACATACATATATATAATCATTAGCATAAAACAATCATGATCTTGTCAAACAAATTCATACATACACACACATATACATATAAACATTAGCATTAAACAATCATGATCCATGTTGACCCTTTCAAACATGACTTACATACATACATACATACATATATACATATGTAAACATCAGCATAATCATGATCACAACACAATTTCTAGATATCATAAGGTCTAGGTTAATATAACTTCATTTAATCGTTCACAACATGCACAACTTTGAGAACAACACTTCCAAACATAGTCAAGTCATATGACACCTTAGATCCATTTAATTTACCTTTTCTGTGGCCTTTCTCATGTTTGTACTGCCATCGCACATTTACCATAATAGACCCAACCAATCCAACTAACTTTCATACTCTTTCCTTCAACTACTCTCACTCATGCACGGAGGTTGATTTAGGCCTTACATTACCTATTGGGTAATACACACCTCTCCCCAATCTCCATCAAATTTCCTCTTTCCCAACCAATTCTGAAGACTCAAAACATAAAAGACAAGGACAAGGACAATTGACAATAAGAAAACCATGAAAACCAATAACAATATGACACCACAACCAAAGTGGTATATCTATGCACCAGACATAAATAAACTACAAATCAAGTGCAAACAAATAAGAAAATACCAAAAGCACAAAAATCTCAAAAAACACCAAGACTCAATCCCCATGGCTTCCCAGTGCTTCCAAGGGAAATCTCAACCCGATACTTTTTAAATATTTCATGGAAGTCTCTTTTGCGATGCAATCCCATACATCATACTGCCATAAACACATAAGTGTTAGTCCATAAATAAACATAAAAAAAAGCTAGTTACCTTACCTTGTTGTGCCCAATAACACTACCTTGCAACTGAACACACACATGTCTGTCGCGAGTTCCAAATATCAAGACAACATATATTTTAATTTGGAATCAACATTTACCAAGTTTAAAAACCATTTCATAATCAATAATCAACTCATAGTCATCATTCATAATACGTGATGCTACAACTATCACCTATTTACACTCAATTACATATCAACTGTCTCAATACATATTGCGCTAGTACAATCATTTTAAATTCAAATCATTTCTTCATGAAATATTATAGACACATACTCATAGCATGTGATTAATCAAACATTCAACAACAGATAGATGACATAATAGACTCCAAACACTAAAACACCTAATAAATGACATAATCAAACATTCAAGCACAAAGTAGATGACATAAGAAAACTCATACCTTAAAGCGTCTCAGGGGAAGCTATCTTGTATGCAAAATCAATCTAAATTAGCACAATATAACTTCACAACACCTCAACTCAACATAAATAAGGTCATGATATCCATAACAATAACTAGCTAACATGTTTACATCATAATCTCATAAACATCATTTGTGCATAACAATCACAGATGCACAATCAACCCAGATTAGTATGACATAATATAACAGATAAGTCTACTCATAATTGAATGTCATAACCCTCGCTAGTTGCCTAAGCCAATCCAATTTAGCATGATAGATATGATCACACTAATTAACTAACATATATCATGTATGTAATCATGAAATCAATATAATGAAAGGCATACACATAACCATAATGCATATGACCACATTGATCAGCTGGCATTTATCACATATGTAACCATAATAATAATATAATGACAAACATATAAGTAACCATAATTCTTAAAACAACCATGAACTACATAAATTCATGCCAAGCATACAAACTTGTATTATGGTGTTATCTTACCCCAAATTCCATTGTTGAACGTCACTTTAATGATCTACATCTCCTGCTCTATCTCACCCAAAACATTAGCATCATAACATACCAATATCATCATGATGACCTAATTGCATGAAATTAACTCATGGAAAACAAACTTAACCATGAAAATGTATGCATAAAAAAATATAGACACCGACATGCATAAAAATTCATATAAAACCATACACTCATGATGACACATCCCACAGCAACATGATCAACCTTGACATGGAGAAATCACTACTACCATGACCAACACCATGCAAATTCAACAAGAACATGTACTACAATCATAAGGAACACATGTGAAACTGACTTAAATGCATGACTAACATACCACCCATCCAGTATGAGGGTTGAACCATGCTCTGATACCACTCTATGTTATCAGATATCAAATAAAGAGAATGGGAACTAGACATCACCCAAGAGAACAAAAACTAGACGCTGCCCAAGGAGAGAACAACCACACTCTGATACAACTATGTAACACCATCTTCCCACATATACCCAAGTAACCAGCCAACTAGGGTAAACATATGACGAGAGGCTACTATAATGAGGTTCAACCTCCTATGTGACTTTAAGGAAGTGGAACTAACGTAAACACAACATACATACCTTGTATAGCAACAACAACACCCCAAGGAGGTAACCCAATCCTTCATGCATCTTACCCCTAACCCACACAGAAATTTTGACCTCTTTGAGCCATAGACATAGGAACATGCTTGCATGCGAGTGTCCAAGAGGCTACAGATGCGTTCATAACACAGCATGTCAATGTCCAGGGCCCCAATTCCTCAATTCTAGGCAAGCGTCCCTGAGAATTGAGCCACCTTTTCAGGCCCAAAACTGAGTGCTCTTCCCATAACTTCATGAAAATTTTAGAGATGATAAATAAAAACATAGAAATGATATCACATCAATAATAACTCATCCATACCCCTCCAAGCCATGAAAAGAATTTTGTCAAACATGTCACAAACATGAAAGCTGTAGGCATAAACAATAGAACAGAGTAAATGGGTCTCATACTTATTTGAGAATCACTAAGAAGCATTTCTCCCCTACATCATTAACTACAATACAATATATTTGACCATAGATACATTGTGCATTCATTTACAAGTGAAAACATGGCAAGATCCATATGTCATTAATGTTAAAATACATTCTCATAACTAGCATAATAACAACAAAAATACCAGGAATACAACAACAATAGAATGCACATATAAATCGATACATTTGCATACCAAATACCAATGGAATGAAGTTCTCATTATTTAATGTAGAAACAATTGGAGATGGGACTTCCATGTTCCACCTGACCATAGATTGGTTGAGCCAAATCTCACTTCAGCCAATCACCCTTGTTCCATATTCCAAGCATGAATGTGGGATATCATCAATCACAACCAATCCAAGGCTTCCAGAGGCCAAACCACCTCAAACCTCACCCATTGATTCCACCTCATGGTTGGACATCACAACCATCATGGATTGGCCTCTATCTAAGTTGTTCCAGGGCTCCAGAGTGTTTGTTCCAACCAAGACTCCGAGAAATAATAACTCAACCCATAGCTAAAGGAATCATGAGAACCAACCAGAAAAAAATTAATGGAAATAAACCCACAACACCATGGATATCTAGGAAATGGAAAGGCTGCGAAAACACATTGTCAATCCAAGCAATCCTCAATTTCAGTGGTAGATCATGACCAATAAAGCACATGCATACACCATGCATGCAAAAACTAGTGATGAAAACATACATGCAACTCGGTACCTGCAATCAAAACTCGATGTAGTTGTTGATACCCATGTCTTCTTTCACATTCCTACCCTTCATTTTCCTTCTTTCTTCAAATCCCCAAATATGCCATTCTATTCGAGAGTGCTACAAGAATAATCTAAGTGTCCAAGAGTATGAGAGAGAGAGAGAAATGAAAGCTCCAAAATGGAACTGACCGAAATCTTACCAATTGATCCTTAGAAGACCTTTTTATTAATTAGGCCTATATTTTCTTCATTTTCCATTGTTTTCCTTCATTTTCCTACTCACATTCAACATGTGGCCTTTCACTTTCTGTTTCTCCTATTTCCCAATATTTTGTAATATTCCTAAATGGGAAAAGTAGGAATAGTGAAAAATGTTTGAAAAGAAGTGTAAAACATCACATAAAAACATGAGGCCAATATGGAGCCTTTCCATTCATCATAACAGCAGCATATATGTATAAAATAATGGGCCACAAAGCATATAACAAGATACAATAAGCCTCTAATGAAGAAAACCCTCAATAAGAGGTGTTGCTACTATATCAAAAATGTCGGAAACACTACTACAACGTAGTTATAGAAGCACTGCTATAGAAAAACAAGCATACAAAGATAAATGGATATTATATGCCTCAAAATATACAACAAATGTATATCTAGGCTCTATAAAACCTCCAGAAACGAACCCAAGAGGGTCTCCGGGAAAAACACCCAATAATACAATATGAGTTGTAGCCCTAGGGCTGAAAGTATGTTGCAACAAGAAATTGAAGAACAATGGTTGAAGCTGATAATAAAATGAATATATTCTCCTCCAACGTATCCTTTGGGTGAAAGGATTTCCCCTTCACTAAAGAAATCACTCCCCAAATCACCTACTATAAACACCCCTACAACTCCTCCCTGAAGTAACGCAGATCTAGACTGATACTATGTTGTAGGGGATAAAAACACTATGGCCTGATGCCAAATGTATCAATGATGCTCTGGGGCCTTCTTTACTAGCTTCTCAAGAGAAAGGAACCTTCCTCCAATGAGATCTAGCTCAGAAATCTCCCAAATCAATCCTCCACATCTCCTGCCCTGCAACACAACACAAAACCTCAACAAGAACTGCATTGTACATTAAGACTAGAGCCTTGGCCTGATTCCTGAAAGTGGAATGTAGTGAAAAGCTCTTCCTAGAGATCACTCAAGGAAAGAGGTGGGATTCCCACTCGGGAACACCCTATGCTAAACAACACTGCAATCTTAGCTAAACAGATGAAGAAAGCTATATGTATAAACCGACCATATAATCAAAATATCATATCATACAACTCTATGAATATGACTACCATCATCTTCCTTATATAAGTGATGAGCTTTCTAGCCCTATTCCTTATTCATTAAAGGCACTACTTTCATGCATGAGATCTCCCTCCAAAACTACATTATCTTTCCATAAATGTCCACTCCTCCATGACAGCATTGTTGATTTGGTAAAAGTTGACAAAGTTTACGTGTTCTAGCCCCTTTTTACAAATAAGGGTGCTTAATTCAGCTTCCAAGATGTCCTCCTTTCACATTGGCATTGATTTTATTCATATTAAGGAGATTTATGGATCTCCATGTCCTCTTATTCATCAAATAAAAAAGCAAAAAAAAAAATAATATTCCAAATAGCTCATGGCTAATTGGGAATATTACATATTTTCATAAATAAATGTGTCAAAAACGTCATTTGCCTTTCCAAGTCCTTTGCCATTTCATTTTCCAATTTCCTTTAGCCATTATAAACTGAATGAACACCCACTAGGATTTTTTCCCACCATTATTCTTGGAATACATGTCCCATCAACCATGGCCCTATATATTTTTTACATGGATTTTTACCAGGGCTGTTACAAATTTGGTATAGGCCAAAATTTTAGAGGGTGTTGTACCATCTACAACATAACACAAATGAATCAAAATGAAAGATCAAGGAATCGTCACTATTTATCATCGACATATTGTTAATATATGAATACTCACAATGCACCATGTGGTTTCCCAAATAATATCATGTAACTTGTTTTTCCCAACTAACTCCAAGATAAGTTTAACAAAGTATAATAATTTAGCCTAACCGCTTTAGACCCAAGTCCCCACCCCCCATACGTTTTGTGGGATCATAGACCCATACAATGTTATCCTCATTTGTTTGTAATTGGTGATGTATTTTTATTATTGATATTCACAATTATTACATTGCTAGGATCCCCAACCTTTCATCAATTTCAAACATGCATTATTAATATGGATAAAAAATGTGGTAATACATTATTAAGAACTTGACATTTTTTTGTTGCCTTGCTCATGCAACTCAAAATGTACTTCTACACCATTGCACACAGATAATCATGAACCATATATATCCCTCCTTTCTCAATATTCACATCTTGTATGCACCTCTATCCTCGTAAAACTATTTCCCAAATTAAATCTACTTTGGGAGTCTTCCACATCTCATAGTTGCATTGCTCACTTACGCCTAAAGGTCTTGTTCCTACAATTTTCTAAACAACCATATTCATATTTCTAAAAACTTAACTTATTATCATGTTATCCTCAAAATTATTTTTTCAACATATATAACCATGCACAATTTTTATCTTTGATATGAATCTTATGTTGATCCAAATTTTCCAGAGTCTACCCAATCTATGCACCTTTCTTACTAGTGAAATCCACCTCAAAGGCCAACTTTTCCACCCATATAGTAAAATTTGGCTAGAAACAAGAAAATTTATTATGTTATGTGAACATAATATTTACTATGGTCTATGCATAACAACTTTCATACTGGTGATCTAATGCTCTTGTCATTTGTTGCATCAATATGAAATTATCAACTTTTTCCTTTTTGCACTTTCTCTAAACTTAATTTTTTTTTCCAAAATGACTCTCTCTCAAATTGATTAAAACTAGAAAAACATTTCGAAGACAAACTATTCTATATTATTGAGGACATAATATTTCAACAAGGAATATTTTTCTATATTTGTGGTCTTGGGACATCCATAAAAATTTTTGGTGCAATGTGAAAATGGCTTTAAGTATTGCTTTATGAGCTTCAAAACTAACTTTGGAATAACACTCAACACCATCGACCTTTCCTGATGGCTACCACCCATTCAACCTAGATCCATTTGGAAACACCCTAAAAAATCCACATCACCCTACTAATCCAAGTTACTAGTCCAAGTCCACATCATATTTGTTAATCCAAAATTGGGAAGTTCCCCCTATTTTTTAAATTTTATCTCCCCAAAGATATTGTGAAATTTCTAGGCTTGTATTTTACACCTCATCCATCTTGTATAGTGCTTCCATCCTAACATATGAACTCCATTTCACATTTCCTAAGAAATTTCAAACTTGTGAAATTTTAAATTACACATCTACATTGTTTTTCCACACAAACATTTTATCAAACACATATATGAAAATTGTAGTCTCTTCATTTAAAATTCAATTTATTGCCATACAACCCAAATATTATGTTGAAGAATTCAATTCATGGCCATAATTTTAAAAATTCATATTCGTAGTATTAGGTGGATACAAACCTAACAATACCAAATGCACATGATGCGGGTATAAGCGAGGATCACCAACCCACACGCTATTTAATAGCCCTTCCTTTGCATGCAATACATGACACCATCCCATATCTCGATGGTGCAAGATCTAGTGGGTTTGCAGCAAGTAAATATGAAGGTTTCTTGTTTGATGGCTTCATAATCTATGAGCATAATGGAGTTATAATATTAATTCTCATCATCCAATATCTGTCTATCTCCCTTTCTTCCATGAGCCAATGATGCATTTGAATACACTCCATTATGACCTTCTATCAATTTTTTATGCCCAAACTTTGGGTAATTACCATTATATTTCTTTGTACACTCTTTAATTTTGGTTAATTATCTGACATTTTTCAACAATGGCTCCATAATCACAATGCTATGGAAAATAGTTGATAGATCTAACCAAAGTGGAAACCCACTAGATCTTGCACAATTGGACCTATTTCTTTAAAGCACAATCTCATATGCCAATGATTGATGAATTTTTCAAGGAAATATTTGAGGGAAGGTATGGCTTTTGGACTTCAATGATTCTTGACCCAATTGTTGTGATTTTGTTTCCAAAATGATAAGAATATTTTTATTAAGAAATCCTCATGTATTTGTTTTAATCCTAAAAAATGCCTCATGAAGGACACAACATGTGGGATATCAATATACAAACCACCATCAAGTTTTAGAATTCATTTCTCATCCTTGAGTAGAGGTTGGTTGAGGCATAAAATTTAAATATTAAGTAGAAGGACTAAAATCCTCCCTGGCAATGGCACTAAAATTGTCATGAGAAAATATAGCACCTTAGTGCAAAGCCTCAATAGGTGACCTATACAATGTGAAACAATAAGAGTGTCACCATTACCACCGTAGGAACTATTCCCATCATTGAAGGATATATACATTCCAAAACAAGGGCGGCTTCCCTAGTAAATCTTAGGGATCAAATTAAACTAAGTGCACCCTAAGGGCTACATAATCACTTACCACCAAAAAATAAGGTTAAGTAATTATGGCGTTGAGTGGATTTGTATGTAATTTCCAAATTTAATTCCAAAGGGTTATATGCCTCTTTTAGAGTCTTATATTGACTAATAAATGCTCAAGGAAGATCACCAAACTCACATAATCTAGAAAATGCTTTTAGCTAAAGTAAACTAGCATGTAAAATTAACAATGATAGCAATCAATTTGTTTATAACATCAAGAAATTTAGCCCCATAAACTATGATAATAAAGTGAAAAATGAAGGCTAAATATAATCATAAACAAGATAATTAATTACAAGAATTTTCAAAGGTTAAAAATCATATAATTACATTGAAAACCCCAAAGATCAACCCCATTTATAGTTGGAAAATACACTTAAAATGACACACTTTTTTTTCCAATGTATTTCAAACATTTTCTAACCATAATACAATAAAACCTAAGACAATATATGCTATAAATTAAGATTTTCTTGTCATTAAACCCTAATTAATTTCCACAAGATATAGATCAAGACCACCTTTCTCAATCTAGAGCTAATGGAGTATAGGAATAACAATCATGAAGAATTGGAATAGATTCAAGACTCAAAATACTAGGGTAAGTCCACTCACTTATCCCTAAGGATTCAATTACGATTCTAAATTTAAAAAAAAAAAATATTTGAGGGAAGGAGCCCACCTGCTACATCCTCAAATTCTTGGAAGAAGGGTATGTCTAAAGACGGACAATGGAAAAAAAATAATATTCCATTAGCTTAATAATTAATTATCATCAACTATAGAATAGTATCTAATACAAAAGAAGTCAAATTGCTTGTTTTATTATGAATTCATCCAAGATTCACCATATTCCATCCAAGAAAAGAGTTCTAAATCCACATCAACAAATCCCCAATGAAAGTTGCTAAATTATTGCTCCATGGTCAATTTAGAGAAAATAAGATATGATACAAAATAAGTGTGTTCCTATTGTCGATGCGATCAACACCCTCCAAAAATTTTCTCACCCTTGAATTTTGGATCCTACTGATATCATGGTTACTCCATGGTCATTAGATTTTTTGCAGAGAATTCAAGTTTTCTTCCTAGTTTTTAAATTGTCAAGTCATTTGCACACACATGCTCAGTCTCTGATGGGTTCTGTTGATGGTCTTGTGTTTTGATAGATTGGCTTACCAAAAGAAAAGGCAACATCAGAACCAATCTTTAGAGTTGCAGGATCTAGTCCTCCTGTTCGTAGAGAGGGAACTCTCAAATTATTTATTTGCAAAGGTATATCCTGTTTGCTTTTAAGTATTAATTTTAGACTAGTTATTAAGTGCAAGTGTTTGTTTGATTTGTTTGGTTGAATTGGCACAACAGAACATAAAAGGTCTAAGTAGTATAGATATAAAGAGGAAGTATCAGATTCATTGGGCAATGGATTCAAGAAGAGGTTTATGACAAGCTAATCAATGGATATGGGATATCAAGGGGGAAATCTAACTTGGCCACAGGATCCTTTAGTTTTTGTGAATGAGATAGACATTAATGATTTGAAAGAGAGTTTGAATTCTCAAAAAAGGGAACTTAAAAACATAACTTGAACAATAAAGATGTATTTGATAGACAGGGCTAACCATGAATTCTGCAAACCATACTTTAACCAAATAATGACTTCAAGACAACTTTTAAAATGTAATCTAAGATTTGGGGAACACCCTTTTTCTTCAAAGATTTTATCTTAAAGGACTTAGAAAACATAAAATATTCACTGATAATTGCAGTCATAGAAGAGGGGACACCTAACACATCTATGATCACAACTATAAAGACCTTTAAAACAATTTTTCAAGCAGGAACAAAGGGTATGATCAAAACAGACCTCCTTGGCTAACTATAAACAATGGTACTTCAAAGGGAGACTTCAAGAACAATTTTCAAGTGGTAGCAGACAAACAGGGAAAACCATAAATCATGTTGGAACCAACTATTTGAACTATTTGAGAAATAAACAAGCATAAGGGTTTAAGAGAATGATTAAAGACTCTAAAATAACTTAGCAGAAGAAAACATAAAACAGTGAAGGATAGACAACAGGTCTAAGGTGCTTCTAGGAGTAATTTCTTAGCCTAAAATTTTCATCCTATTGTAGTAAGAAATTATGAAACATAATGGAAATAGGAAAAACAACAGACAGTTCAGAATACATCACCAACAACCAAGCTCAGGGATCCAATGATAGAGCCTTCTCAAGAACAAGCATGTCAAAACATAATCCAGCTTCCAAGACTTCAATTTCTTCTTCAATTTCAATAGACTATGTATTATTTCAGAGAGTTTCAGTGTTACAACTATTGACCAACCAACCAACAACTTCTCATCTTCTTTAGAAGTATTTATAGAAGAAATGAGGAGGTGGAAGAGTTCTAGGTTTGAGTACCATTAATTCTATACTAAATGCAACTCCTAGCCTTGAAATCCATGCAAGACATAAGGCAGGAAAGCATTCGGTTTACAACTCTATTTCATCAAATTTGTTTCTTGATTTTTAGGCTTAGTGGGTGAAAACATTGAATTTAAGGCTCTTTTTATCTTTTACAATAACTTTGTTGTCAATGTGAAATATTTGATTTTTCTTATAATAACTGTTAGCAGTCTTTAGCCTTAATGTTACTGACTGATATTTGATCTAGGTATTCCTTTGAGGCAGAGAGGCTGCAGGTGGCAATTTTGGTAGCTGGGGATTCAATTAGCCCCTATGATGTGGCATTCGAGGCTTCCTTTGACTGATCTAATTCTATGTTTCATAAACACAACGATTTATCTTTGAATCTGTGTTTAGGATTTATTAAGCCATAATCTTCATCTCTGACAGTGATACTCTTTCATTTAGTTAACTCTGACTGTGTTTGTTGTTTGCAGGTGCGCAGAGGGTTTGTTGGAGTTTTTTTTTCAAAAAGTGGATAATCATGACTTATCGATCTTCTAAAAATGTGCAATTATCACTTTAAAATCCTTTAATTTGTATCAAAGGCCGTGAGGATCGTCATCCTCAGCCAATAACACTGTAATTATCTGTTGGAGATTTTTTAACTTGAACTTCATTAAACCTGCATAAAAATAGATAAATGTTATTTAAATCCTGCGAAAATTGGTTTAGAACTGCTTAGGAGGGTTTTTGGAAGTGTTTTGGAGCAGTGAGGATGGAGGAATTTGCAGCAGAGAAGGATGAAACCCTGGCAGAAACAGCTAACCAAGTTTAATTTTGAATTTGGCACAGAATTGGAGAAGGGTGGTTTCGGAAAACCGACAGTGGTTTTTGCATTGCATTTGTGGGGGTAGGTGGTATTTTGCGGATGGAGTGTGATATGATACATCAGTCGACACGTGGATTTTGAATACCACCTATTTCGCAAAAACAATTAGTGTTAAACTTTAGGAGAAAAAATTTTGCGATATGCTACCACAACTGTTGGATTGGAGGCTCCAGATCTAACGATGCATAATAAGCGTGATATGAAAAGGTGCGCGAGCGGGGGTTCTGGTGGAAGACAAGTGGCAGTGCGCGAGTGGATAGGTGCTTTATGAGGTGGGAGGTAGGTCCGAAGGGAGTCAGGTTATCGGGTTAAGTCCCAATCGTATGATTCTTTTGATGGACGGTTGGGATTTAGAGAAGGAGCGGATATATTGAAAGGGGAGAAGGGAAGGCAGGTGAAATGGGTGGAAGGATGATTGCCCAAGGTCTGTTGATCTGTGGAGATCAATGGTTCACATCAATTCAAATCATAACGTTGGGAAATGATAAAAATAGATTGAAGGCAAGGTTTTTACGGGGATTTATGTATTTAAGCACCCGATTGCAGGGCCAAGTTTGTATGAGGAAAAAGGTTTAAAGGTAATAAGCCCTTAGGGGCTTATGACCCTTAGAGTGCAGAAAACTGATTTCAGGCCAAATCAAGGATTTTTAAGGCTAAGTAAGGGTTCCGATAGGTGAGAGGAGAGATTTTTAAACCAAATAAAGGGAAATATAAGGTTTAAAAGGAGTTTTGGATGATTTTAGAGGTTAAAATGAAGGTATTTTGAGGGATTTTATGGAAGGGAAAAATGGGTGAAAATGGATTTGTTTATGAGTGAAAATAGAAGTGAAATGATGGAAAATGGAGTTTTATAAGAAGTTTTCTCTTAGTGAATCATCAGGTACTTTAGGGTTAATAGTGAAACAATTGTGAAGATTAACTCAAAGGGTAATTATCATCATAAGACTTCAAAAAATGATAAGTTTTCAAAGGAAAATATATTTTGAAGGCTTAAAGACCAGATTAGCCACCACATGGTATAACAGAATTTAAAGGTGGCTAACAGTGGCTCCACTTGGGGAGGACAGCTAGTTCTTTAGGTGTCTAGAACCTCAACTATTGATCTTTGGCTTTTTAGCAAACCAGTGCCTTCATCCATTGGGTAGAAACTTTCTTTTTCTTTAGCTGACCTTTCTTTGATTTGATAATCTCTACAACAATCTGAAACAATGGAATTCTATCAAAGCAACATCTCTACCTACCCATTCCTAATGATCTTAACATTTTTTCTTCTTTCAGAGTGCATTTGGACTAGCAAACTCTCTTCATCAACATTTTATTCTTTTGAAAAACAGGAAACTAATTTATTTCTACTCTTATTTCACCATGAATCTCAATTTAAACAGTTGAATTCATAAATTCTCTACCTAACTACTATCTGTCAGGATTAGACTGTCTGACAGAGCTTTATTCTCTAAATTCTAAAACAGGAAATTTAAAAGCAGCCAAGCCAGGATTAAGCAATTTGACTTGCTGCAGATCTATGGCATAAAAACAAGCTGCACATAGATTTTATTTGAAAAAAAGTGAAAAAAAAATTCTGAAGGCTTAAGATCTGAAAACTAAAACATCCTTCATTATTTCTTCAGCTCTGTTTTGAATTGGTTTGAGTTGTGTTTTCTCTCTAATCTGGTTCAAGTTTTGAGCATGTTGGAACCAGTTTGTTTTCTATCTTTGGATCAAGATTTAATATAATTAGAGCCATTCTTATTTTTATATTCATATGTTCAGATATTGAATTTGTTTGAACCTTTGTTTCCTCTATCCTAATCTACCTTACTGATAAGCCAAGATTGTGTTGTTTGGCTGATCAAATTCACTAACCTATCAGCAGTAAATTGAAAAAGCTAATTAGTCATGATTAGGCTATATGACTAACTAGAAGTATGTTTTTAGGAGTGGCATTTGAGCTTGCACACTTTCAGATTTTGTTTCTCTTTTTTGGTATGGGGCTGTACCTTTCTTGTTTTACACTCTTCCCTCTATTCTTTTTCTATTGGTTTTGTATTTTTATTTTTCTAACTTTGAATGCAATGTTCAGACAATGATAATTTACAATGGAAAGTAAAAAACTTTAAAAATCATGACTCTTGACAAAAGTAATGCTTGAGCATCCTACCATTGACAGGACCTCCATATAAGTCTTCTCCATTCAATTCTTTTAGAAAAAATGCATTTCGAACCCTCCTAGCATGAATAATATAGGGTCCTTTCCATAGGTTCTCAAACTTTCCATGTTTTCCCTTCTCTTTCCTTCTCGAATCCCATTTGAGAACCACATTTCCAACTTGGAATTTTTTTGCCTTAGTCTTGTTGTCAAATAGTTTCTTGATATTTTCTTGGACTAGTTGTGTTCCTTCATAGACTTCTTCTCTGGACTGCTGTAAATGAATTGTTTGGTTGATTCTTCTCTGCATATCATTTTCTTTAGTTTTCACTTCTTGAAGGAGTTTCATGACTGGAACTCCTAATGATGTTGGGAAGACTGCATCCATGCCATAGACCAGCTGATAGGGGGACATATTTATTGATTTTTTTGTAGTTAATCTATCAGCCCATAAGGCATGAACTAGCTTACTATTCCATGATTTCTGATTCTGCTCCAACAATTTTTTGATGATATTGATGAGGCTTTTGTTGGAGGATTCAGCTAATCCATTTCCTTGGGGATAGTAGGCAGTAGAATGGCCTAAGGTGATGTGGTATTTGTAATAGAAATCAACCATTCTTTTAGACTTGAAAGTAGCAACATTATCTGTGATGATTTTTCTAGGACAACCAAATCTGGATAGGATTTTTGTTTCAAGGAACTTGAGAATGACAGAGTCAGTAGCATTCCTCGATGGTATGGCTTCTATCCACTTGGTAAATTAATCAGTGGCAGTGATGATCCACTTATGCTGGGCTGATGAAGATGGGTGAATTTCCCCAATGAATTCCAAGCCCCATTGTTGAAAGGGTGCCTCAACACTGATGGGATGTAAGGGTAAGGGAAGGAGCTTTCTTTTGCCATCAAAAAATTGACACTTATGGCAAGACATGACTAAATTTTGAGTGTTTGGGAAAAAGGTGGGCCAATAGTGACCAGATCTGAGGATTTTGTTTGTTGTTGTCTTCCAGTAGAGGTGTCCTCCACATTCTCCTTCATGCAGCTCATGCATAATTTTTCCTGCATCATCCCCAAGAAAAAATTTAACCAAATTCCAACAGCATTTTTCCAATATAATACCCCATCTAATATGCAATAATTCAAAGCCTTATATTTCAAAAATCTAGCTTTAGTTTTAGACAAAGAAGGAGGGGCATTTAGACATAAAAGCACATAAATGATGTCAGCATACTAGGGAGAATTCAAAAATGTTTCTTCAATGAAAGGAGTAGTGAATTCTTCTATTTCTTCCAACACATCTACCATATTCATATCTAGTGCTTGGAAGTTTGACTCAGCCATGAGTTTTGCTAATCCCTGCCCTTTAATCCGTTTGGTGGGCCTGATTTCTAAGTCATATTCAAGAATAGTAGCAATCTATTTTCCCCTTTTACCATCAGGGTCTTCACTTAGAATATCCTTAACAACAGTATGTGGAGCAAAAGCAATGATGTGAGAGTGTAAAATATAGACTCTAAAGTCCTTTAATTCTTTCACCAATGCTAAGGCTTGTTTCTCCATGATGTTATATTTGAGAGGAGCATCTCTTAAGGCCCTACTAAAAAAGGATATTGGTTGTTATTTCCCCAAGTCATTCTTTTGGAGTAATACTACAACTATTGTATGTTTAGATGCAAAAGAAAAGATATAAAAGTCTTTGGTGAAATCTGGACTAATCAAGACTGGTGTTTGAGTGAGAGCTTGTTTAACCAGTTCAAATGATTGTTTAGCTTGTATTTTACATTTAACACCTACCTCTTTCTTAAGCATGTTTGTAATGTTTCTTAATAGCTCAGCAAGGTTGGGGATAAACCTCCTCAAGAAATTTATCTTCCCAATGAAAGATTGTAATTCCTTGAGGCTTCTTGGATGGCTAATTTTAAATATGCCATCAATCCTTTTAGGGTCTACTTTGATTCCCTCTTCTAAAATTATGTGACCAAGAAGCTTACCTTCTTGGAGACCAAAGAGTGTCTTCTTGGGATTCAAAGATAAGCCGAATTTCCTACATTTCTAAAAAACTTTTCTTAAATGAATCAAGTGTTCTTCATCAATTTTAGAGAAAACAGTTATGTCATCAAGGTAAATGATTATAAAATAGCCAATGTCTTCTGAGAAGGCTATGTCCATGGCCGTTTGGAAGGTGGCCCCTGCATTCATAAAACCAAATGGCATTTTGGCATACATAAAGGTGCCCCAAGGTGTAGTAAAAGCAGTTTTGTGTTGATCACTTGGGAGGAATAACACCTGATTGTAACCTGAGAACACATCCAATAGTGATATTATTTTTCATCCAACTACCCTTTGAAGTATATGGTCCATCTTAGGTAAGGGGTAGTTATCTTTAAGGGAGGCTCTATTTAGATTTCTAAAGTCAATGTAGAGCCTTTCGTGATCTGAACAAAGCTTGTCCCAAAGACAACTTCCCCACACCATTTATTGACCAAATCATTGATGAGTGTGCGGGGCACGAGGTATTATCCTTTATGGATGGCTTCTTAGGATACAACCAAATCGTTATCTGTCGTGTTGATCAACTTAAAACCACGTTCATTAGTCCGTGGGGAACTTTTGCATACCGAGTCATGCCATTTGGTCTTAAAAACGTTGGTGCCACTTTTCAACGAGCCATGTCTTATTGTTTCCATGACTTAGCTCATATTATCATCGCCTATTTAGATGACCTTACTGCACATTATAAACATCAGGCGCAGCACCTACATGATCTGCGTACCATTTTCCTCCGTTGTCGTAAGTATAACATCCGTCTTAACCCTTTGAAATGTGTCTTCTATGTTCCCGCCGGTCATCTCCTTGGCTTCATCGTATCTAAAGATGGGATAACTCTTGACCCTTTGAAAGTTCAAGCCATTCTTGAACTGCCTATCCCTCGCACCTTACGACAACTCCAAAGCCTCCAAGGCAAAGCTAATTTTCTTCGCTGATTCGTTCCAGACTATGTGACCACTGCACATGGTTTCCTTTGACTTCTTCACTCCCACACTTCTTTTGTCTGGGATACCTATGCTCAACAATCTTGTGATGCCCTCAAACATGCTCTCACCTCTGCCCCCTTGATCCATCATCCTGACTTTGACCTAGATTTCATCCTTTACATCCCCGCTTCCACCCATTTAGTTGCTGGTGTCCTTATTCAAGAAGATGATAACGGCCTCGAGCATGTGATCTATTATGTCAGTAAAAACCTTGTTGGCCCACCTGTGTCCTACACACATGAAGAAAAGTTAGCACTAGATGTTGTGTTCTCGGTCCAAAAACAGCGTCATTATATCCTCCTGCGTTCCACCAAGGTTGTGATTGATTCCAACCCCATGGCTTTCCTGTTGTGTCGACGCATCCTCAGTGGGAAGTACGCTCGTTGGGTCATTATTCTCCAAGAATTTGACCTTGAATTTGTCACCCCAAAAAGTAAGAAAGGTTTAGCTCTCGCTGAACTCATTTCCGATTTGGCTACCGAGATGCAAGACACTCATATTAATGATGCTCTTCCCGATGAACATTTATTTGCCATCACCACTGATGATCCTTGGTATGGTGATATCCTTAATTACCTACAAACCCAACAGTTCGCCCTTCATCTTGATCACGCTGCCCGACGACGCATCCGACACCAAGCCTCTTGCTACCTTCTAATCGGTGATGACCTTTATCATCATGGAGTAGATACTGTCCTTCGTCGTTGCCTCACACATGCTGAAGCTGAACAAGTCCTCAATGCCTGCCATAGCGGTGTTTGTGGGGGCCACCTTTCCGGCCTTGCCACTGCCCAAAAAAACATGCGCGCCAGGTATTTTTGGCATTCTCTCTTTAGTGATTGTATTGAAGCAGTCAAACACTGTTCCAATTGCCAACATTTCGCCCCCAAGGAGCGAGCTCCTCTCGCTCCCCTCCATCCTGTCATGGAAAATTTTAGGGGCTATTATTTGTAGTTGGGCTAATTTTCCATGGTTTTTCCAAAAAAAAGATTCGCCAATTTCCATTTTTTTATAAAAATGATTCGCCCAAATTTTACAATATAAAATTATTTTACATTAAAAATCGCCCACATTATATAGAAAATATATATAATATCATTATAAATTTGAATAATTTTACAAATACATCAATAAACATTTTATAGTTTGCATATTACGGACTAATGAGATTTGCCAATTTTTTAAACTTCAAGATACTTTTCCATCCTTAAAGTTATCCCTGTATCCTGTCATCATAGCTGGCCCTTTTTGCAAATGGTCCATTGACTTTATGGAATGTCAACCTCCCTCCGCCGGTAACCACAAATACATCATCCTGGCAGTTTACTATTTCACCAAATGGGCTGAAGCTATGCCAACATTCAACAATACGACAGCCACTGCAGCCCTCTTTTTCTTTAACCATGTCATCACTCGATTCGGAGTTCCAAAACAGTTAGTCTCTGACCATGGCCAACATTTCGAAGATGAGATATGGCATGAGCTATCCTCACTCTTGGGTTTTGAGCACCAATATTCATCTTCCTATTACCCCCAAGGTAATGGCCAAGTTGAAGCGGTCAACAAAATTCTTAAGACACTGCTTCAAAGAATGGTGAATAAGCACAAAAAAAATTGGCACCTTATGCTCTTCCCTACTTTGTGGGCTTATCGGACTTCGGTTAAAACCGCCACTGGTTTCACTCCTTTCCACCTTGTCTTCGGTGAGGAGGCAGTCCTACCAATCGAGTGTGAAATCCCTTCCCTTCACCTGGCCGTCGAAGTCCTCCCTGATACCCAACCTCTAGAACAACGACTTATCATGCTCGAGCACGCCTCTAAAGACTGTTGTGTTGCATTGCAAACTCTTGAAGCGGCCAAAATAGCACCAAAGCTCAGTATGATAGAAAAGTACACCCTCGCCAATTTCAAGAAGGTGACCTTGTTCTAATCTATGACCAGGCCCATGATACCCTTGGTCATGGGAAGTTTGACTCACTATGGCTCAGTCCTTACATTATCAGTAAAGACCTTGGGAAGGGGGCCTATCTTTTAGAGGACTTTGAAGGCCACCCCCTTCCTAATCCTCGCAATGCACTCTATCTCAAGAAATATTACCCCTAGCATTTCCCGCTCGAAATGCACGTTTTATTTTTCTTGTAGATAGCCAGCATATATTTGTTTTCACATTTCGCTACTTCACTAGGACGCCCACTATCCATGAAGTCTTCCCTCACATCCCCTTAAAATTGGATTTTCTCACTTACACCACAGTTAAGTGGGGGGCACCACTTTGCCCACACACTCATCTCCTTTCGTGATAATTTCCGTCATGAGTTACCAATTTGTACTCATCCTTTTTATGGTCCCCATTGGCACCATCCCTCATTTCATCATCATCCATAGTTACGTCTGTGCATCGCTCCACTATTTTCTCCCGTGCCTTACTTGAGATTCCCTTACTGCCTCACCTATGGCGGACCTACTTCTGTCGACATCAGCCCATTTACTCCAAAAGTCAGGTCTAGGAGGGCAGTGTACCTTGGTTCGAGCTCTTTTCAACCCGATCACGATCTACACACTTAATGGTTCAGTGATGCAGCAACAGCTATTGGTGATACCAGGGTGTGTGTGAGATGTCTCAGCCCTCATGAGGGGGTGGCCCTGCAGGTAGCCCCTCACATACTCGGATGACTTCTTCATTCCAGCCCTTGATGCAGCTCCTCTCCTTTGATGATATCGGCCTCAGTCGGTTGCAGCACATCTTCGATTTGCACATGTCGGTCCGATTTCGCGAGCCCTTCCCCGTGTGTAGGGGGCATTTCGGTGTATTTATATCTCATGTACTACAAAACTATTGTATAATTCCTAACGATTATTCCAAGCATAGCATGTATGTGGGATTCATCCTTCTTGTTTTCTGGCTCATGTTTAGGCCAGCATTGGATTTACTATTGTGTTCCGTGGTTTTCCGGGTGTCTTATCCTTTGTACTATTGTCTCGGTGGGCATAGGTATGCCTTCCCTACCGCCTTTCACATTGGTACCACATCATACACTTGAGACTTGTTGCACCTGTAAGTCTCGTCTCCTCTGGGTCTAGTCCTCCACCACTTTAGATTACCTTACATTCCTCTCTTTCATTTCTATCTTACTGTCTAATGCTTAAGTTCTTACAACATACTTCAGTCATACAATTTTCTCCTAACACTCGTACGTTGGGGGGCAATCTATTACACCACCTTTTGGTCATCTAACCCATTATCGTTAGATGAACCCAAGTACACCATGTAAGACCAATTTTACCCCAAGTAAAATTGCTTTCAGCACATTTGTTTACGTTTCTTGGTCATATTTAACCCAAAACAAGGTAATCAATTAAATAAATCACTATTTATTTAATTATTTCCTAAGAATAAGTTATTTAAATCATTATTTAAATAATATTCTTAGTTAAATTTGACTAAATCACATATAAATAATTAAATAAACCATTATTTATTTAATTATATTCCCCTCATCTCCCTTAAAATAATAAATAATTCATTTATTTATTTGTTATTTATAAATAAAGGAATTGACCCAAGTCAAAAGCCCTTTTCCCTCCAACAAATATAATAAAATATTCCTAAAGGGTGATTCTAGAATTTGATTAATAATATTTTATTCATGCACCGAGTTCTAGAACACCCCAATATTTTGTTATAAATAGGAGGGTTTTCCCCATTCATTAGTCACCTCCATTGCATTAGATCACACTAGATCTACTCTTGATCACCATTTCCATTTGTTTGCATTTTGAACTCCCATTGAGTTCCATGTTTGTTAGGGTTTTCCACATTAACCAAAGAGAGGAATTTTAGATCTGAAACACTGAGGACTTCCAAGAACCCATCCCACTGAGGAGAACTGGAAAACACCCTTCTTGTTTTCCTCTCAGGTGCCCCATTCTTTAATATAATATAAGATTCTTTTTATACATTGTTCTTGTCTTGTTCATTGGATGCATGGAGCCATTTTATATCTTATCTGCTTAATATATTTTATGCTTAGATCTAATTTTATGTAGCAAAATTAAGGATATTTTGCATCGATACTTGATGTTAGGGCTACTTGATATGCATAGCTAAAGTGATCGTTTACGACGAAAGAATCATACTAACACTTATTTCCCCTATATTCTTCCTAACGGAAAATAGGTTTGGCACCCATTCTGAATATCTAAGGGATACTATAATCTCAGAATCATACATCTTTTCAATTTATTTCTTGACTAAAGGTAATAAAACAGGGTTTATTCTTCTTAGTTTTTGTTTGAAAGGTTTCTGATTTTCCTTAAGAGGAATTTTGTGCTGAATGATGCTAGTGTCATAAGATTTCAAATCTTTGTATCCCTAAGCAAACACATCTCTAAATTCTTTGAACAGCTCTACGTATTGCAATTTTATATGAGCTGGGAGAGTTCTCGATAGTTTGATCATCTTGGGTTCTGCTAGGCTACCTATGTTATGTTCTTCTACATCTGTTTCCATGGGATCCATTCTTGGTTCTTTGGCTACATCACTAAAGTAAAAAAGGTGTTCTAAAGGTGTGAGACCTCTTGGAATTGTATCATTCTTGCATTGTAAAACTTCCAAGTCTTTCTGGTCTTCGTTGTCAATTAATTCTGCTTCAAAAATATTCTCATAGTGATTTATATCAGCATAATATGGCATTTCTGTTTCTGGGATTTGTTCTTTATCCAAACAATTTTCTTCATGGTTGGTTCCTAATGTTGGTATGGCAAAATCCTTTTATGATTTTAGGAAATCATCTATGTGTTTTTCAGTGTCAAACAATTGCCAGTGGTCCTCATTGTCAGGCACTGTAGGCCTGCTTTTTACCTTTATGTTAAGATGTTCATTTATTTGAGGTACTTAGCAATTGCTGGCATTAAAGGCAAGTTAATTTGCTAGATGATTTTGTGCTCTTGGAATGAAAATGAGTTCATATTTTTCAAAGGTCTTTAATAAATCAAGGGCAGCATTTTGATATTCTCTAAGTCTTGGGTTTTTAGCTGAATATTCTCCTTTGATTTGTCTTATGATAAGTTCAGAATCTCCTAGGATTGATATTTTTGGGGCTTCTAATTGTTTAAGCAACTGTAAGCCAAGGAGAAGTGCTTCATATTTAGCAATGTTATTTGTGCATGGAAAATCTAGTTTATATGAATAACCCTAATTTGTATTTTGAATCGATACACCTACCACTGCACTTTTTTTATTGCAAGACCCATCAAAGTTTATTGTCCAAAGTATTTATGCCTCCTTTTCCTTTTCTTGTTGCTGTCGATTGCTAATGTTTTGTATTTGATTTGAGGGAAGTTTTTATTTTTCTATTAAACTGATTTCCTCTTTGTTTTCCCTTTCTTGTTGAGTGATTTAGTCTTCATTGTACAAGATAAAGGAATATAAACTTGATTGAATGGAATAGATTGGAGAGTTGTTTGGTTTATCTATGTTTCTCACCATGTATTTCATGTGGGAATCCCTATATAATCTTTTGTTTTGGTTAAAAACTGGGATGGTGGCATAAGACATGTCCATTTGAAGGCTCCCTTGAAGTTTGGCTCTCCATGATCTTGATAAAAGCATGCCATACTTTGGGGGAATGGAAGCTACTACTATGTCCATAACTAGACTCTTGGCAGGGATCTGAGATAAGTTCACACATAAATATTTAATTAAACCCAAGAATTTGACTCTGCTTGAATCAAATGAATATAGATCCTTGTATGGTTTAGTAATTTCTAAGCCTAAGCTTTCCATTACTACTTTGGGCATAAGATTATGTGAAGCTCCAGAGTCTAACCTAGCATTGTGTAATATCCTATCATGTATATTCAAACTGAAATAGAAGGGAGGGATAGCTCCTTCTTGATATTTTCCTTCAACTTCTGGACCAAACAACAACTCAGGTTTGTCATCTATTAAGTTTAAAGTATCAATGTCACTTTCTAAGTTCAAAGCTTTCAAAACTTGGTTTTTGTACACTTCTTGGGTTACTAGTTCAGCTAGAGGTATGGTAATTTTTATCTTTGCAATCTCTCCCTCAAGGCTGAAAGGAACTATTTATTTTTTCATATTTACATCTATTTTTTCAATTGAATTCCTTTCAGCAATTCTGATTTGCTGAACTTTTTTTGGACTGCTATTTGGGACAATTTTGTTAGGGCCACTAGTTGAAGTGCTAGGGCTATTTTGTTCAAAACTTGGCTAGCTACTTTTCTCTTTGTTTAAATCTATTTTCTTAGCCAAAATGTTGTGTTTATCTATTGTTTTCTTAGGTTGATTATCTGCATTTTTCCTAACAGCAATGCTAGTGCTTTTATCTTTTGAATTATCTAGGTTCCCTTTACTCCTAAGATCATATTGTTTGTGCACCTTCATGATTGCATTCTCAAAACCCAACCTATAACCTTCAGATTCTTCATAAGTGTTTTCATTTTGTTCTGAGGAGAAGAAACCTTGTTCTTCTTAAATGAGGAAAACATCATCCTCGTTGTCTGATCCAATCAAGTTTACATGATTTTCTCCCAATATTTCAATCTCCCTTTCTTCCTCGTCTTGATCTACATAGTTTTGTTGTAAGGGAGGTCTAATCTGTTGGTCATTGTTCCTTTGTCTATCTTGATTGTTTTCTCTTCTATAATTCTGGTTCCTATTTCTGTTTTGGGGTTTTTTTTTATTGTCTCTTGGTTTTGCTCTCTCAAGTATGCTCATCTTTTTCATCATTTCTTCCATCATCCTTTCCATTTTTGAGCTAGATGTGGAGGGTGAATATTCCTCCCTAAATGATACTTTCCTTTCATTCCTCATCCTCACTCTTTTTTCTATTAGATTTACCTCCACAGCAAGAGCTCCCTTTTGCATGTATTCCAAGGTTAAGGGGTCTCTTTCTCTTAGCTAATAGGGCATTTCAGGATCAAATCCCTCAGGAAATTTGGCCAAAGCAGAGCGCTATGGAGGTTTCAAGTCTGGGGGAAGTGCATCATACACACTATTGAACCTAGTGCAATAATTTTGGACACTTTCCCCAGTGTTTCTTTTGAGATTGTTGTAGTCTGATAGTATTTGGAGAGGGTTTTTCCTAACTTCCCATTTGTTTAATAATAACTGATGAAGGGCTTGAAGGTCATTAATACTATTAGGGGTTAAGCCTTTGAACCATTTTCTTGCTCCTCCCCCTAGACCTTGATCAAACAATCTAAGTTTGACATTTTCATCATCAATCTCGTTTCTGTCAAAATAGTCATTCATCTTGTCCACATGTTGTGAAGCAGTAGTAGCACCACTGGCATCATATAATGGTATCTTGGACTGATAGTCCTGTGGCAGGTTGACTAAAGGTAAAGGAAGGGCTAGAGGAGCATACCATGTTACCATGATAGGAGGTTGTGGAAACAGTGGGGGGTTTACAAGTGGAGGATGTAAGAGGGGATGGGGTTGATCGAATGGTGTGGTTTGACTAGTGGGTGTATGGATAATAGAAGTGGATGGACCAGCAAAAGGCTATTGACCAGATCTAGGATGAGAGAAACCAAAATTATGAAGGTAATGCAAATCAGGTGGGGTAGTTTCTCTACTAATAGTGTTTTCACTGCTATCTTGGGATGAAGGTGAAGGCTCAAAGTTTGTCTGATCTATATCATCAAGTGACCTAGTTCTGAATGGGTTTCTTAAGTCAACTTGTGAATCTTGTAGAACTGTAAGGTTTTCAGGAACAGAAGTAGCTTTTTGGACTGGTCTGACAACAGTTGAAGCTTTAGCCTTAGGAGATTTCCTAAGTATACTCTCTGGATTATCAACTATCTCAGGAGGTTTTGGGTCAGGATACGCTCTAGTATGAACTCTTCTAGAAGCCACTATGCTATGTTTTCAGACCCAAACAACAAGAAAAATTTAACCAAATATGACAATCATTAATAGGCTAACTGATCTTTTAGCAAGAAAACTTTAATCCTCAAAGTCTTCTTTACTGAGTTTAAATGATGTTATAATAGTAATGGGTTTCCCAGTGGACTCTATAGATCTATTTAGGATTGTGGAGTCACCAAGTGGAAATTTTTAGCTTTAGAAGGTAAAATGTTTTATGGTCCACCACCATTAAAATATTTGAATACCAATCTGAAATGTTTTTGTGTTTTCTGAGTTTTTACAGTCCTATGGATTATGGGAGTGTCCTAAATCTGTATCAACACTTAGCTACGCTGATGAGACGAACATAGTTTACTCTAATGGCTTAGCTAGATGATTCCTTCAAGGTTTGATAAGGCTCTATGTGAATCATAAGGGTTACTTTGTCACTGATTCAAATAAGTCCTATCATGATCACCATTTGCTTTGGTAGTGCTTGAAGAGAGCTACTTATACTACACTGAATAGTGAATGTTTTGTTTTAAGGATTTTATTCAAATTCCCACCATGATCGCCATTATGTTGTTGGTCCTGTGTTTTGATAGATTGGCTTACCAAAAGACAAGGAAACATTATAGCCAATCTTTAGAGTTCCAGGATCTAGTCCTCCTATTCTCAGAGAGGGATCTCTCAAATTATTTGTTTGCAAAGGTATATCATGTTTGCTTTTAAGTATTGATTTTATGCTAGTTATTAAGTGCAATTGTTTGTTTGATTTGTTTGGTTGAATTGGCACAGCAAAACATAAAAGGTCTAAGTAGTATAGATATAAAGAGGAAGTATCAGATTCACTGGGCAATGGAGTCAAGAAGAGGTTTATGACAAGCTCATCAATGGATATGGGATATCAAAGGGCAAATCTAAATTGGCTACATGATCCTTTAGTTTTTGTGAATGTGATGGACATTAATGATTTGAAAGAGAGTTTGAATTCTCAACAAAGGGAACTTAAAAACATAACTTGAACAATAAAGAAGTATTTGATAGACTGGGCTAAACATGAATTCTACAAACCATACTTTAAGAAAATAATGACTTCAAGACAACTTTTAAAATGAAATCTAAGATTTGAGGAGCACCCTATTTCCTTAAATATTTTATCTTAAAGGAATTAGAAAGCATAAAAGATTCACTGATAATTGCAGTCATAGAAGAGGGAACACCTAACATATCTATGATCACAACTATAAAGACCTTTAAAACAATTGTTCAAGCAGGGACAAATGGTATGATCGAAACATACCTCCTTGGCTAACTACAAACAATGGTACTTCAAAGGGATACTTCAAAAACAATTTTCAAGTGGCAAAAGACAAGCAGGGAAAACCATAAATCATGTTGGAACCAACTATTTGAACTACTTGAGAAATAAACAAGCATAAGGGTTTAAGAGAATTATTAAAGACTCTAAAATACCTTAGCAAAAGAAAACATAAAACAATGAGGGATAAACAGGTCTAAGGTGCTTCCAAGAGTCATTTCTTAGCCTAAACTTTTCATCCTACTGTAGTAAGAAATTATGAAACATAATGGAAATAGGAAAAACAATAGACAGTTCAGAATACATCACCAACAACCAGCTCAGGGATCCAATGATAGAGCCTTCTCAAGAACAAGCATGTCAAAACATAGTCCAGCTTCTAAGACTTCAATTTCTTCTTAAATTTCAACAGACTATGTATTATTTCAGAGAGTTTCAGTGTTACAACTAGTGACCAACCAACCAACAACTTCTCATCTTATTCAAAAGTATTTATAGAAGAAATGAGGAGGTGGAAGAGTTCTAGGGTTGAGTATCATTAATTCTATACTAAATGCAACTCCTAGCCTTGAAATCCATGCAAGGCATAAGGCAGGAAAGAATTCGGTTTACAACTCTGTTTCATTAACTCTATTTCCTGATTTTTAGGCTTAGTGGGTGAAAATATTGACTTTAAGGCTCTTTTTATCTTTTACAATAACTTTGTTGTGAGTGTGAAATATTTGATTTTGCTTGTAATAATTGTTAGCAGTCTTTAGCCTTAATGTTACTGAGTGATATTTGATCTGGGTATTCCTTTGAGGCAGGGAGGCTGCAGGTGGCAATTTTGGTAGCTGGGGATTCAATTAGCCCCTGTGATGTGGCATTCAAGCCTTCCTTCGACTGATCTGATTCTCTGTTTCATTAACAAAATGATTTATCTTTGAATTTGTGTTTAGGATTGATGAAGCCATAATCTTCATCTCTGACACTGATACTATTTCATTTAGTTAACACTGATTGTGTTTGTTGTTTTCAGGTGCGTAGAGGGTTGGAGTTTTTTGTTCAGAAAGTTGATAATCATGACTTATCGATCTTCTAAAAACGTGCAATTATCACTTTAAAATATTTTAATTTGTATAAAAGGCCATGAGGATCATCATCCTCGGCCAATAACACTGTAATTATCTGCTGGAGAGTTTTTAACTTGAACTTCATTAAAACTGCATAAAAACAGACAAACGTTAAATAAATCCTACGAAAATTGGTTTAGAACTACTTAGGAGGGTTTGTGGAAGTGTTTCAGAGTAGTGAGGATGGAGGAATTTGCAGCGGAGAAGGACGAAACCCTGGCAGAAACAGCTAACCTGGTTTAATTTTGAATTTGGTGCGGAGTTGGAGAAGCGCAGTTTCAAAAAACTGGCAGCTGTTTTGCATTTCATTTGGGGGGTAGGCGGTATTTTGTTGATGGAGTGCAATACAATACATCAGTTGACACGTGGATTTTGAATACCACCTATTTCGCAAAAAAAATTAGAGTTAAACTTTAGGCGCAAAAATTTTGCAATATGCTGCCACAACCGTTGGATCAGAGGCTCCAGAGCTAACGATGCGGAATGAGAGCAATATGAAAAGGTGGACGAGTGGGGGTTCTGGTGGAAGACAAGTGGCAGCACCCAAGTGGGGGTTCTAGTGGAAGACAAGTGGCAGCGCGCGAGTGGGGGTTTTGGTAGAAGACAAGTGGCAGCACGCGAGTGGACAGGTTCTTTATCAGGGGGGAGGTAGGTCTCAAGGGAGTCGGGTTATTGGGTTAACTCCTGATCGTAGGATTATTTTGATGGACAGTTGGGATTTAGAGAAGGAGTGGATATATTGAAAGGGGAAAAGGGAAGGCAGGTGAAATGGGTGGAAGGATGATTGCCCAAGGGCCGTTGATCTATGGAGATCAACAATTCACATCAATTCAAATCATAACGCCGGGAAACAATAAAAATACACTGAAGGCAAGGTTTTTATGTGGATTTATGTATTTAAGCACCCGATTGAGGGGCCAAGGTTGTATGAGGAAAAAGGTTTAAAGTTAATAAGCCATCAGGGGCTTATGACCCTTAGAGTGCTAAAAACTAATTTTAGGCCAAATCAAGGATTTTTAAGGCTAAGTAAGTGTTCCGATAGGTGAGAGAAGAGATTTTTAAACCAAATAAAGGGAAATATAAGGTTTAAAAGGGGTTTTGGATGATTTTAGAGGTTAAAATGAAGGTATTTTGAGGGATTTTATGGAAGGGAAAAATGGGTGAAAATGGATTTGTTTATGAGTGAAAAGAGAATTGAAATGATGGAAAATGGAGTTTTATAAGCAGTTTTCTCTTGGTGAATGATCAGGTACTTTAGGGTTAATAGTGAAACAGCAGTGAAGATTAACTCAAAGGGTAATTATCATCATAAGACTTCAAAAAATTATAATTTTTCAAAGGAAAATGTCTTTTGAAGGCTTAAAGAGAAGATTAGCCACCACATGGTATAACAGAATTTATAGGTGGCTAACAAGTTCATGAGCACACTTATTTTATGCAAGCTTGAAAAGGCTTAACACCATCCATCAAGGCAGTGCCTATGTGATTTTCAACTCATGATGATATTCATTGCACACTTTGTTGAAGGTCTGCCTCACTTTGGTTGCGTTTGTATTCATATTTCGATGAGTTTTCTTAACTGTCATCTTTTGTGCATTTTCACTTTCACAAGTGTCACTTTAACATTCGCAGTTTTCATTTTTATTTGATTTTACTTTAATAAGTGTCATTTTAATGTTATATTCACTCTGGAATGTGTCTTTTTCAAGGTTTTTCACATTTTTTAAGTGTCGTATTTATGTTTTTCTCTTGTCACAAGTGTTTCTTTTGTTGTTTTCACTCTTGCGTGTGTCACGCCTTTGCATATCACCAAAGTTATTTCTGGTGCACCCTTCTACATTAAATGGTTGTACATACCATTGGAATATTTTCTATACACATTCTTATAACAAAGCACACCTTTTTGTCACAATCGTCACTTCTCTCGTAACGTGTGTTCTAAGTGTTGTAATGTGTTGTTTTAATTATCGCACTTAGAAAAAGGTGTATCTTTATTGTTGCTTTAAGGTATGACTATTGTTTGTGAGTCTTGTTCATTCCATTGGCTTGTATTGATGGAATTTATGTGTGTGGTCCATGTTTGAGTTGTGTTAGGATGCATTTATTTATCTTACTCTGCTAGTCTCACACTTAGCTATTTTGAGAGCTCTTCTTCATTTTTTATCCCAATAAAAATTCTAACGGCATTAACCCTCTTACTAGGTAATGGGTGCAACGTATTCATGAGCCTCATTGACGTATTTTTCTCCCATAATTGTGCAATAATTATTTTCTAAGGTGTTTTCCCTCTCACATTGCATAAGGATAAGTCACCTAACCTTGTGCATCCTCCCTCAGTGAAAAGCACATTACAAACAAACAAGTAGCCACTATTGGAGATACCTACACCCTCTCAAGCCTGAGCACAGTTCAAAACAAAAAAGCACACTTTGAAACAATGAAGTTCACTTAAAAACATCAAATCGCACTTCAAACGCTTAGATAAAAATTAAACTTCAGAACAACAAGGATCCTTTGAGCACACTTCAAAAAAATGAAGCACAACACTTCAAAACAACGAAGTATCCCATGTCTCTTTAAAAGTGCATGGCATAATCATGAAGCACAAATATTTCCCTTAGAGTGCATGGCACACTCACGAAGCATGAAACATTGAGGCTTATGGCGCACTCATAAATCACGAGGCCTTAAGGCACATGGAGCACTCATGAAGCATGAAGTCTTCATCCTTCCCTTTGAGTGCATGGTGATTTCTTGAAGAAAAAATCCTTTATCCTTACTTTTGAGTGCATTGTGCACTCTTGAATCATGAATCCTTCATCCTTCTCTTAAAGAGTGCATGGCACAATCAGAAAGCATGAATCCTTCATTTGAGTGAACTCCTTACACTTGAATAAATGAACCATCCTAGTTTTTCTTGAGTGCACAAGAATTTTATGAAGGCTTGAATCCTAACCCCTTTGTCCCTTCGGTGTGCGCACTTGCACCCTCCTTAGCTTCCTTGAGTGCATGAGGGCATCTTGAACCAACAAATGATTATCCTTAATGCTTCGAACCTACTCCCTGCATCCTGGAGTTTTCTCTCCCCTTGTTGATCACAATCACACCTTGAAGGCCTCTTGTTAGCCTTGAGGAGTTTTATTTTTCCCTCCTAATCAAGCCTTCTTCTTTTAACCCTCTCACAAACCCATCATGAACAGATCACTCCATGAGCTAGGTAGTGATATAATAGATGTTTTTAGACTGATTTTATGTCATCATGAATTATTTTCATTGGTAGGAGTACATTCCTAACATGAAAATGTGATTCTAAAGAATATATATCAAGGATAAATCATAAAGAAACACCTGCAAATAATAAGAACAAAAGAAATCTATCATGGATACATGAAGTAGATCGTGGACTGAGATAGAAAGAAGAGATTGCATGATGACATAGAGGACTCAGATATTGATCAAAGACCTTCAGGAGGGTTAAGATGAAAAAAAAAGTGGATCTTTCAACTATATTTAACATATATCATATTTATCATCAATAATGCAACATGAAGCAGCAACAAAGATAGTTTGGCATTGTCACCTCATAATGAAGTCCATGACATCAATTTTAAGTTGTAACTTGTACAAGTGTCATCATAATGGTCAATATGTGTCTATGTTTCATGCCACATCATGTGGAATGTAATAATGTGTACTAAAGAAAGGAAAAAATGTAATGTGTGGAATTCCAAGAGTCATATTTGGAACATGAAGAGTCATATAGTCATATATGAACAAAGAATGTATAGAAGTCCAAAAGTCATTTAGAAGTATACAAGTTGTTTATAAGTCCAAAGGACACACTAGAAGTCCAAGAGTCATGAGGGTAATCCACGATTGATGAGGATATGAAAGGACATTCCTCTTATTATAAAACCAACCTAATAACTCAAGCGAAGGAGCTTTTGGAAGCTTAAGTTTTGGAGATCTAGTCTTGGATTCTCTACTTGGAATAGAAGAGAAATATTATTTGGAGAATAAAGAAGTGACTTAATGTTCCAATACTGGAACTAGTTCCTCACCATTGTAACTGTGTACTTGGATATCTCACCTTATAGTTGAAGCTCGATGATCCAACAAATTTTCATGCATCTATCATGAATGTCTTAGGACTATTATTTAGATGTTTTCTATATATGTTTCATTCATACGTACTAAGGAAATTGAACTATTTCAGTGGCCTTGGTACTTATCCTGTTAAAGGTGTGTTGCATGTGTTTTAATAATTGTTGTGTCTATGTCAACTATTTCTCTAGATAAATAATGAATCTTTATTTTCTCATGTGTCTCTCTTAGGTTAGAATTGTTACTTCCTTCCAGAGACTCACTTTTTGTCTCCTACTCGTGAAGGTCTCCTTTTACAAATTGCAATCAGTGTTCAACTTATTTGCTTGTTCAAGGTTTATGTATATAGTCTCCTATGTTATCCATTAAAACCAAGATGAACCTTTGTGTTATGGTGGTTGTCATGATACTATGGATGGGACTCCTACTCCAAATGGTGTGAGGTATAATTCAGAATTCACATCAGGGAGACACCATGTATGCTCGTGATATCTAGCCCTGTCAACATTTTGGCGCGAGAAGGAGGGCCAGATAATCCCGAGATATTTTTATAAGGATCTTAATTTTACCATCCTTACATAAATCATTCATGAATTGTCTAAATTTAAGTTTCATGGTGGTATTGAACTAACTTTCCTTGAACACTTCTTTCAATTTATGCATTTTTTTCTCTCTAATGGAATACATAGTAAATATGTCATGGCCACATTTTTCACCCTCACATTTTAATTTTGAGTTAAGAAATGGTGTCATACATTACCTGCTACTTCTATTCATTCACTCAATAAATTTGTTGAGGAGCTTCATGAAGCCTTTGACATGTATGATTATCAAGATGTATACAATAGAATTGCTTTTATTAGAATGGAACTTGATGAACCTATAGACAATTTTATTAATTGATTTATTCACATTTTTTATGAATTACCTAAAGGAGTGATTGATTCATATTTCATCATGGAAAAATTTCAAAGTTTGATTCTACTCTCTTTCAGATCTTTTGAATCTAAACCCTCAGATGATTCTATCTCCCCAACTTTGAGTAACCATGAGACACATCAATATTCTGAGGAACCTATTATTCCTTTTGTTCCTTTTCCTCCTCCTTTTCCAGTGCTAATTTGGGTGCCCCCTGGTGATGATGTTAAATTTTGGAGATTTGAAAATAAAACTGTTGATATGTCCATTCAACATCCATCCAATTCTTATGCTTCAGATCCTATGGGGGATAATGTGGAATGGTTCACTAATTGCATGGAGCCCAGAGTAAAATTTTATTCCTTGGGTTTTCAATATCATATTAATGTACATAAGTCCAATTTTTAATCTGATCCAAATGAAAACTTGATTGTCTCTGGGAAACTCTAAGGCCTCTACAACCTATGCTTCATGATTCCTTGTTTTTTAATCCACTTGATAAACATCCTTCAACTTTTAATGATGTTCAACCTATTGTTTCAATCAGTAATCAAGAACGAGGTATTTTTGTTCCACATGTAGAGGATCAAAGTGTTGAAGGTGTGTCTTATCTTTCCTCCCTCTTTCAAGATGATAATAATGCCTTTCTGGTTGATCTCCAATATTATAACCTTGATAACCTATTAAATGACTTTGAACCTCGCATTTGAGTTGAGACTTTGTACAATCATCACCATGACATCCTTATTTCTATTAACACATAAGGTAGAGAACATTCGCGTATGTTGGATGATGCCTTCTCTTCTCCTGAGGGCTTGGATTTGTAAGGTATTGATTCAATATATGTTTCTCACAATTTACAATATCCATTTGTGAATTGGGATGCTCTTTTAATTCAAAATGATCTTGAATCTTCTTTAATTCATACATCCTTGGATTAAAAATATGAAGTTGTAAGTTGTTAAGTTTTTGAATCTTTGGAAGATCTTGATCAATCTAAGTGTCATATTGGTATGGATATATTTGACCATTATACTAGTGACAATGATGTTGATCCATTTTTCTTTCAAGTTCAATTTGATTTAAGTACATTTGTTGTTTCTCCTCCTAAATATTCCAATCCTTATTCACCTATATCACATTATTCATTGTACCCAAATATGTTTGATAATTTTGTCACACCAACAACCCCTTCAAATCCTTTCGATCTGTATCTGGCTGGTCATGGTTTCAATCAGGTGGAAGATGGTGTGATACTACAATCAGAGGATGAAAATTTTGAATCTATTATTCATGATATATTCAACTGTAAATATTTCGTAAGTTAGGAGGAATATGTTCCAACTCTAGATGATCAAGGGATTTTTCAAATTGATGTTTATAAATTTTTTATCCATCAAGAGTATTATATGATTAATCCTAAATTTGATCAAACTAGTGGTATTGACAATGTTTTCATTGATACATCAAATGATAGTTGTGCATTCCTACTTGTTGAAGTTTCTAAGCCACCCAAATTTGATGATACACCATCAGAAAATTCTGGGAAATGTCAGGAAGTCTAGGCATTTCAACTCTTGTTGATGGTTATGCCATGTCCTTGCGATCCTGTTGAGATCTATGAACTAAGTTGGACCCATATTTTAACGCATAATTATTTCCTTAACATGCATCCACTAGTTATGAGTTCATTATTAAAGGACTTCTGATGTTTTCAAGTGGATATCCAAGATATAATTTCTTATCAGATGAAAGGTTCTTATATGATTAGTTCCTTTTCATGTCAACTCCTTGATCTAGATTGAGGGTTGGAGAGCACATATTTCACAGATACTTACAGTTTCAAAGCTTGGAATTTTTATGATCGAGATAAAGGTAATTTTGCGTTGAAGGACTTTTCGTTGTTAAACTCTTCCAAATGTAATCATCTTATTATCTCCTTTTTTCCTAACATGAATCTAATCATCTCCATGGAAAAATTTCTCTTCTGGAATAATTTTAATTACTTTAATCATTCAACGTACCAAAACCCTTATGCTGACACAAACACTTGGTTTGATTTGACATATGTTTCTAATCTTTTTTCAACTTAGTATCCCAGTGAGTTTCCTAGATTCACAATCTCAACAATTATTTTAAATTGCCTAAGCTTTGATATTGTCAAATTTTCATGTAATTTGATACAAATGGAATCGATAAAGGCTCGAAATCATTATATGTTAATTGACCAATCCGATCATTATACTGGGGATTCTCTTTGTGATTTGAATGTTTTAACTAAGAATTTATCTTCTCATCAATTTCAGGGTATTTAAAATGGTTGTTATGAATATCATGATCCAATTGTTGAATGGTTAGAGCAATCTTACCTGGTGAGTTGTGTTGCAAATAACATGTTTAGATCTCTTTTGATATTTTCAAGAATTGAAAACACGGGTGAATGTGTATTCGCAAGCAGCCTACAAGGTTTATATGATCAATATTTCAATCAACAATGTAAAGTTAAAAAAGAGTTAAAACTGATCAGTATGGCACATTCTTTTGTTAAGAGGCCAGAACTTCAGTTAGTTGTGCAAGTTTTCCAAGTTCTTATATTTTATATTGCACATTTTTATGTCACTTTTAATTGTTTGTATATTTGTGGTTTCAATTTGGGAATGATGATGGCTACATTGGAAATATCGTTACACTTAGCCATGACCTTCTAGAAGATTAGGTTAGGAGTAGGCTTAGCTTCATTTAGTTTCCCTTGCATTGCATCCACCCTCTATCATAACCTCCATCTAGTATTTTCATTTGTTTGTTCTTATTGCATATTCTACATGCCTTTTTTTATGTTACACATCGATTTACTTGGTTCTTTTGGTTTTGTTTTGTTGTTTTGTCATGCATTTTTTTTTTTTGTTCAATAAGAATTTGTATGAAAGATGTTCCTTTGGCTCAAAAACACATGTGGTAAAACTTGAAAAAGGAAATTGTGATGAAAAACAATGCGTCACTAATCTGTTACCTCTTCTTTTTCTTGGGTTTACATATATTTAAATTCAATGATGTTTGGATGAAAAATATGATCCACTTGAACAAAAAACATTTGTTCTAACTATAAAGCTCATATATATTCTAGGATCCTCATTCCTCAACTCAGTATCGCAATTAAATAATGTTTTTACCATTGATCCAATCAAGTAGATAAAGGATAAAGGGAAAACATAAAACAATCAAACAAATATCATAGGTTATATAAATACTTGTCTGAAGGAGAAACTTCCTCTTCTCTCAATAAGTATAGATTCCTATTCTGCCCATTGAAAATAATAAGTGTCGAAGCACAGTCCTATTAAATATATAAATAAAGGGTGAATGAATATAAAGGCTTCATGGGCAAGGAGGTGAAGTAATTGTCTTTCTAGGGGTACTGTCCAAGCTCGTTGGTAACAAAGAAACACCTTTTCTCCTGTAATTACTCTGTCGGGGTACTTTCTAGGATTTCTAGCAGTGGAGAAACACCAGAGATGAAACTCATACTTTGACATTCGTAAAATCACTGCATACATTTCCCTTCCCTATATTGAAACAATTTTGATATGGCATATATTTTTTTTTTTTTAACTAACTAAGGGAATGGAGGGAACTATATATCTAACCGGGTTAAGCAAGGAATCCAAGGTAATCTAAAATATGAATCAATACTTTCTAAAATACTAAGACCTTTCACTTAGATATTTAAACCCAAACAGAGAAGTTGGATTTCTACGAGTGTTTCACCAAGTGTTTTCGGTGCAATCAACAACCTCCAAAATTTTTCTCACTCTTGAATTTTGGAGACTACTAAGGATCTAATGGTCTGTCGTCTTATGGTTACTCCATGGTAATTTGATGTTTTGTGGAGCATTCAAGTCTTCTTCCATGTTTTAAATTATCAATTCACTTTCACACACATGCTCAGATTCTGATGGGTTCATCAGCACACTTCTTTTATGTAAGATTCAACAGGCATATCATCATGCATCAAAGTAGTTCCTATGCAATTTTCAACTCATGACAATAGTTAGTGCACACTTCCGTTGACTTTATCCCTCACTTTAGTTGCATTTGTACTAATATTTCTGTGAGTTTTATTAATTGTCGTCCTTTGCGCATTTTCACTTTCACAAGTGTCGCTTTCACATACATTGTAATATCCCAAAATGGGAAAGACAGGAATATAGAAATACAATAACTAGAAACTATAGCAATGTACACACAAGATATAAACACCATACAAATAGACAGAATAGCTAATCCCTTTTATTATTAGGAGGTGAAAATACAAGTACAACAGTGCTCAAAATTAGAAGCACCCAAGCCAAACAAGAAGACTAGAGTGGTCCTGAAGTCCTCTCAAAGAGTGCACTGCGTAATTGCTAGACTGATGGAGGCCATACTTCCTTATCCCTTCTACAAATGTTGGAAATATAACCACTAGTGGAAATGGAAAGAATAGATATGGTTGTTCCAGGGCTCAGATGATGTTGGGATTCTAGATCCGGGCTCTATGATGAAACCCCAAAATAACCTAGAAATAATTTCTAGATCTAACAACCTTGGAAAATCACCCTCTTTGGGCTTGCAATATATGATTGCTGGGTATGAAAATCCGCTACATGAACTAAAGATAAAGGTGGATTCAATGTGATTTAATCAACTCAATGCAAGAAGGGTTAATCCCTCCCTCAAATCTCCAAGGTAGAAGCTTGAGATCTCTCTCCTACTACCTCCTCCACTAGATGCAGTTGTTGAATACACAATAGCTAGAAATAACTACACTACCAAGGAGGTTGAAGCTATAGCTTGATCATAGAATTTTCAATTCAGCTCAAGTATCATGGAAACAATATCACCAAAGTGAGGGGACAATCCCTCACAGGATTTTGAGCTAAAATACTGGAAACTTCCTTACTCCAATAGATCTATAGGATTGGACTATGAAATTCCTAGGGGAACTGGTGTTGCATGGAGGTGTATAATGATGGCTTTATGTCAGATATTAATATGATGCTACTGGAAGACTGAAATATAATCACAAGTTGAAAGGATGAATCCTCCATCGGTTTCCTAGCTGAAATGCTAGAAACAACCTCCTCCTCTCAAACCCTCAAGCAGGAATGCGTAATTCCTGAATCTGAATGTGTTGTAGAGAGGGGATGGATGTGGCACTAATGCATGATGATTAATGGCTACTCAAAGAAACCTTCCCAGAGTAGGAACTCAAAGTCCCCCATGGGTAAGGGTGGGATTCCCTCTCAGGAACACCCGTGTGCTAAACAACAGTAGAGACTTAGCTAAACAACTGAAGTGTGCAAAGAAATGCCAAATGAAAAATCCAGATCTAAAATCCCATTGTGAAATCTAAAATCTCCCTTCTATCACTGCCTTCATCTTCATTTTATGCTTTGTGAGCCTCCCCTAGCCTTGGCCCACCTCATAGTTGTGTTTTACATGTGGCCACTAGCCTCCATGAAGACTGCCTTGTCTCTCCATGAAATCCACCATCCCTGCATTTATGTAATATTCCCAATTAGCCATGAGCTATTTGGAATATTCAATTTTGTTTTGTTGCTTTGTTTAATGAATAAGAGGACAATAAAAGTCCACAGTTCTCCTTAATAACGAATAAATCAATGCAAAATGTGAAAGAGATAAATCTTGGCAGCTTAATTAAGCACCCTTTGGTGTGAAAAGGGGTTAGATCACCTTGACTGGGTCAACCTTGACCAAATCAATAGTGGTGTCATAGAGGAGTGGTCATCAATGAGAGACAGCGTAGGTTTAGATGGAGATGCCTTGTGTGGAAGTAGTGTCATTATTGGTTGTGGCTTAGGGTTTTCAAGCTCATATCTTATTTAATTAAGAGGATGGTAGCCATTTTTCATTATGTTGATGTATATGATATTTCTGAATATATGGTCTATTTAGACATATATCTTTCTCTTGCTTCTTAGCTGAGATTGAGTTTTTTTTAGCACTGGGTGTTCCTGATCGGGAATCCCACCTCTTCCATTGAGAAGCTCTTGGAGGAGTCTTGTACTACATTCTCCACTATTAGGCTTAAGGCCAAGCTTCATCTTTCATTTACAGCACAGATATTGTTGAGGGTTTGGTTGCTTTGCAGGTTTCAACAATAGAGATTAGATCTGAATCATTTCATTGCTCATTTTCAGTGGAGGCGGCTTCCTTTCCATTGGGAGGATAGTAAGGAAAGCCTCTGAGCATATTTTCAGATCTTGGCATTAGGCCAACCATATATTTCTATAGGAGGAGTTGCAGGGTGGTTTGGCACACCATTTGGAGAGTTGATTTTCTAGTGAAGGGGATCTGCCTTTCACTTAGAGGATCTATTGGAGGAGGCTATTGTATTTATCATATCAGATCAACCACACTTTCTAGATCTATATTTTGTAGTGGATCTACATCCTTAGGGCCTAGATCTCCATCTTGTAAATGGTGTTTTGTTGAAAACCCTTCATGGGTTCTTCAAAGGAGTTTGTATAGTGCTCAGATCGGTAATAAATCTATATTTTGAGGCACATAGCAGCCCTAGATCTAATGTATAATCATTTTCTGTAGTAGAGATTTTAAAACATTGTTGTAAAGGTCTTCCTTCTTTTATATATAGTTGCAACACCTCATTTTGAGGGATTTTGTCCATTGGAGGCTTGTAATTTCTTTTTGTGTATCTTATGGCCCATTATTGATGCATATTTTGTTGTTGTTATAACATATGAAAGGTCTCCATATTGGCCTCTTGATTTTATATGATTTTTTACATTATTGTTCCATCATTTTGCACTATATTCTTACTTTTCCCATTTGGGAATATTACAGTGGTATCAGAGCATAATCTTGGCATAGCCTGTGCATCTTGAAAACCCGATATATCATCTGAAGAAGGAGAGCCTCTTACTAATATAGAGAAGGGGTATCAAAGAAGAAGACATCAGAAGTTTGATTATACAAATGAGAAAGAAGACAAGGGTAAAATCCCTTTATTTGGAGGAGAAGATGAAGAGAAGGAGTTCCCTAAGATCCTTCTTAGAGCCATGCAAGACATTGCTAGAGAGATCAAAGAGATGAGAATGGATATATAAAAGGAATCCCCTAAAGGATTTCATCATGGAGAAGACTCTGGCATGTCTCATCACTGGAGTGATCAACCAGTGTAGCAACCACAAGTTTCCCAATGCTCTACAATGCCTACATTCTTAGTTGTGGGAAATGAAGAGTTTCAAGAGAAGGAATCCCTTGAAGACTATTTTATGGAGTATGAGTCTCAAACTCAGAGATTCAAGGAAAACTTGAGTTTTCAAATTTTTTGTCAAATCAAGGAGAATAGAAGACCAAGGCATCATAATAGAAGTGGTGGATTCATTCAGAATCATGATCTACACCACACTATGGGAAAATTATTTTTACCCAACTTTTATTGGTCATCCAAGTGCACTACCAAATTATGGGTAGAGAAGCTTTACATCTACTTCTAGTTGAACAAAGTTCCAGAAATGGAGGCCATTAAGATTGTAGTGTTGCACCTTGAGGGTGAAGCACATGACTGGTGGTTCAATGGCTTGTCTACATTGGGTCATGCCAATGTGACTGCATACTCAGAGTTCACTAGGAGGCTGGTGGAAAGGTTTGATAGAAGATATCTTGAAGCACCATTCATGGGGCTTGCAAAGATATAACAATTGGGTAATCCAAAAACTTACATTTATGAATTTTTAGGACTTTCTATTATGGTTCCTGATTTATCTGCAGAAAGAAGGGTGTATATGTTCATTGATGGGTTAGATGAACCTCTTCATGGGTTGGTTAATTCTACCAAGCCCACTACCCTTCAAGATGCCATTTAAAGGGCTAGAGATCTTCAAGATGCCTTGCCAAAAGCAAAGGCAGCATTTCAGCATAAGCCCTTTTTTCCATCAAAGGGAAAAGTAGAGAAGGGTCCTCTTCCAAAGGAGAGTCAAAATAAAAAACCTCTTGATGATGATGTCCAAAGATATTTGAGGAGGAGGAAGCTTTGCTTCACATGCCAAGAATCTTGGGTACCTAGACATAGATGTGTAGCGAGAAAGGCACACTATATAAAGGTCTTCTCAGATGATGGAGATGAAGAAGAAGCTAAACCAAGAAGAGGTCACATCGCTGACACTACAGGAGATGAGCCAACACCATCAGGTTATGTGAATGGGGCATTTTCTCCAATTGGAGGGGCTCTTGCCTCATTGAGAGGAGTACCAAAGTACTTGAACTTAAGAGTTCAAGGTTACATCTTGAATCAGAGGGTTTCTATTTTGGTTGATAGTGGGGCTACCCACAATTTTATTGATACCCAACTAGTGCAAAGGAAGGCAATACCGACTGATGCTTTTCAGGGATTTTCTATTTTGGTCTGAGAGATATAACTATGCAATGCATACATTATGTTCCATCCTTATCAGTCACCATGGGAACATATACAATGACTAATCACTTCTTTGTGGTTGACATACTTGACACCAATGTGATATTGGGTGCGCAATGGTTGATTACTTTGGGGAAAGTCACCACTAATTGGGAGATTTTGGAGATGGAATGGGTGGATAGAAAGAGTGGAAAAGCTCAAATTATTAAAGGCATGCACACATATCCCTCACATACCACTTCTACATAGAAAACAAAAATGGAATTGTGTAGTGGAAGCAAGGACCTGATAGTCCCATCTATTTGCTTATGAGATTGCTGCATGGGACACTATTATTTAGTGGCAAACCACCTGGGAGGCCACCTAATTGATATTTGGTGAGAGATATCTCACAACATGATGCTCCAGTCATAGATCCAGGAGGGATGGGAGCATTAGAATACCATGATACGACGCTGAGAGTCTTGGGTAGATTCAAGGAGGAGGGAGGCATTCTCCCAACATCATCATTACCCACTCTCATTTTAGATTTCACGCTGTGGGAGGAGAAGCATGAAAGTAATTAACTTCCAACATATACCTTTGGCATGGGAGATTTAAATGAGAAGAACGTAAATATGACAGAAATTCTTTGTGATAGATCATCAACATTGTCACTATGGAACATTGATCCATATTGGAAATCCCAACTATTGGTAGATTATTCCAAGGATCTTTTCACGTGCATGATACTTGATGACCAGCGACATGGAGAGGGATATTCAGTCCAAGAAGGAGTCCTCTATTATTATGGTAGGATCTTCTTATCTAGAGCCTGCAATCTCAAGGATAAGTTGCTACAAAGGGCTTATGAAGAGTTATTTTTTAGCCATACTTATTCCATGAAGGCCTACAACACTATCATGGAGAGCTACACTTGGGAAGGCTTGGAAGAGGAAATATATCAGAATTTTCAAATATGCATGAACCATGTGGAGTTGGAAGAGAAACATGACTCTATGAAAGAGTTATTTCAGCCACCTCTTTCCTCTTTGGGAATGAGAGGAGATATATCTATGCACCACTTGATTTGTATGAGGAGAATGTTTGGTAAAGAATATGCATATGTACCTAATGTTTCATTTGATGATCATCTGCATTCTTTTACCATGTATATTCAGGCCATAGATCCAAGGAGGAGCATTATTCCATATAAAATTCATGGCCAAATTTGGGCCATAAAATTTTCTGAACATGGCCACTCCCTTGGAGGACAAAGGGAGATATTGTATCATTGTGGGTGCATTCCAAAAGCACCAAATATATCTCACACTTTCAGCCATGGTGAGATGACTTGGAAAATTGGTGGGGAAACCACTTACCACATCATTATCTAATGCAGTCAGGATATTTACTGCGCTGGTTCCACATGTGGGACTATGACCCACCTCCATTTTCACAAATTTATGTTTGTATGTACTTAGTTTTGATGCCATACATTGATGATGTTCTTATAATTTTTATGGGAATGTTTTGAGGGAGGATGGGAGGAATGTATGTGCCTTATGGGAGAGAGATTATCCATGTTCATTATGATACATGTTTTAGGGGGAACATTGGGCAAATGATGTTTGTTTCATTTGAACTATTTCTACTTATGGGATGGATTATTTGCATCTCATGAGAACTTTGGTGGAGCAATTCATGGAGGGATGGATTGGTAAACACTTAGCTTATGAGGAAACGTTATCACATGTTGGTGTCACCAATGATGGAGAGTTGCAACACTAACCCTGTTAGTTGCTTGAGGACAAGCAACATTTGGGAAGGCAGGACTGTAATATTCCCAATTAGCCATGAGCTAGTTGGAATATTCAATTTTGTTTTGCTACTTTGTTTAATGAATAAGAGGACAATTGAGGTCCATCATTCTCCTTAATAATGAATAAATCAATGCCAAATGTGAAAGATATAAATCTTGGCAGCTTAATTAAGCACCCTTTGGTGTGAAAAGGGGTTGGATCACCTTTACTGGGTCAACCTTGATGAAATCAACAACGTTGTCATAGAGGAGTGGTCATCAATGAGAGACAATGCAGTTTTAGATGGAGATGCTCTGTGTGGAAGTAGTGCCATTATTGGATGGGGCTTAGGGTTTGAAATCTCATATCTTATTTAAGGAAGATGATGGAAGCCATAGTTCATTATGTTGATGTATATGATATTTCTAAATATATGGTCTATTTAGACATATATCTTTCTCTTATTGTTTAGCTGAGATTGAGTGATGTTTAGCACTGGGTGTTCCTAATCAGGAATCCCACCTCTTGCATTGAGAAGCTCCTGGAGGATTTTTATACTACATTGTCCACTATCAGGCTTAAATTCAAGCTTCATCTTTCATTTACAGTGGAGATTGTGTTGGGGGTTTGGTTGTTTTGCAGGTTGCAGCAAGTGGAGATTAGATATGGGTCATTTCATTGCTCATTTTCAGTGGAGGAGGCTTCCCTTCCATTGGTAGGATAGTCAGGAAAGTCCTTGAGCATATTTTCAGATCTTGGCATTAGGCCAACCATATATTTATCCCTACAGCGCAGTATACTTCTACATCTGCGTTATTTCTGTAGGAGGAGTTGCAGGGTGGTTTGGCACACCATTTGGAGAGTTGATTTTCTAGTGAAGGGGATATGCCTTTCACTTAGAGGATCTATTGTAGGATACTATTGTATTGATCATATCAGATCAGCCACACTTTCCAGATTTGTATTTTGTAATGGATTTGTAGCATTGGGGCCTAGATCCCCATCTTGTGCATGGTGTTTTTCTGAAAACCCATTCAGGGGTTCTTCAAAAGAGGTTGTATAGTGCTCAAATATGTAATAGATATATATTTTGAGGCACATATCACCCCTAGATCTGATGTATAATCATTTTCTATAGTAGCGCTTTTAAAATAGCACTGTAAGGGTCTTCCTGCTTTTATATATAGTTGAAGCACCTCATTTTCAGGGATTGTTTCCATTGGAATCTTGTAATTTCTTGTTGTGTATCTCATGGCCCATTATTGATGCATATTTTGTTGTTGTTATAACATATGAAAGGTCTCCATATTGGCCTCTTGATTTTATATGATGTTTTACACTATTGTTCTGGCATTTTTCACTATATTCCTGCTTTTCCCATTTGGGAATATTACAATTTAGTTTCCACTCTCTCCATTATGTGTGCATTTAATGCACCACTTCCTCCACCATCTTATCATTAGTGCTCTATGATATTACTTTTATTGCTCCATGATATTACTTTGACTCATCCATTATCTCCATGATATTTTCATTAATTATCCATGATCTCCACTCTTCCTTCATTAATAAGTTGCTCCACTACTCCATAATACAGATCTATTATCTAATAACCCACATACAACATAAAAAGTGGATTTTATTCATCTACGGGGTTTTTCAGTCCCTCCACCCTCTTAATTACTTAATTAATTAGAAAAATTAAGAACTATAGTATTCCAATTAACTGATGGAAAATTGGGAATATTACAGTCCTCCCTGCCAAAATGTTGCTTGTCCTTAAGAAACTGCGAAATTAGATGCTACAAAAATGCATCTCCCTCCAAATGACATCCTCATATGGAAGGTCTCCCCATTTGCTCCAATGTGTTATGAATGCCCAGTTCCATAACTACCTCTCTCGAATGTCTACAATGGCCTCCAACTGTGTAGTTAGATGCCTCTCCTCATCAGTAAGCCCCGAAGTGGAAATCGTTTGTTGTACAAGAGTCTCCTCTATGCATGAGATATATGAAGTGAATTGGTTTCTTCCCAAAGTGGAAATTCCCAACTCATGAACTATCTCTGCAACCCATGCTACATAGAGTAGATTGAATCTCTCCATGCTCTCCTCATTGGCCCTTTTGGCCTTGCTTGCTCCAAGAATCATATCAGAATTGTGCAAAATAAGAAGTAGAGACATATGGATGGACATGTAAATTGTCAAACCATACTCTCCCAATAGTAGCCACCACAATAATGCCTCTTGCTACCACATAAAACCATCATCATACCAAGTGTAGTATCCATACTCTCTCCAGATAAGCCACCATAGCAATGCCTCTTTGTTGGCCGGATAAATCGTTCTTGCGGACAAGACCGTTCTCCCTAGTGTCAAAAGACAATCTAGCAACAAATGAACAACTAAGTTTGTCCTTATCTAAATATATTCATTTTACAAATAAATGCTATGAAGGTGTCGATCCTACCTTAGATCCAAATGCTTATTTGTGGTTGTAAAGCTTCCGTCGCATCAATAATCCTTCGTCGCAACAAGAGTCCTTTCGTCGCAACAATAATCCTTCTGTCACAACAAGAGTTCTTTCATCACAAGAAAGTGTCATCTTTTGTCGACCTGCAATCACAAACAAGAAAATATTAAACAACACCTATATAAAAAATAATTATAAAACATACCTATCATAGTGATCAAGGAATCTATGAAATAAATGATCAAACGACAACTTATTGAAATAAACAATCGAACGAAAATTTATTGAGAAAAACAGAACTTGATTGTATTAATCTTAAAATATACAGAAGAACCTTACAACCTTAGCCTTGATGTTCGAAAGGCCTTCCCGGGGTCCGAAGCAGGAATCTCCTCTACTTTTATAAGTCTTGCACTCTTCCTCCAGGACCACAAAGAGGTATGTGATCTTTCCTCTCAAAATCTCAACAGAAAGAAGTCTAAATCTCAACAGCACTTCAGCTCAATCACACATAAAGCTTGAACTCTAATTCTCAATCTCCAAAAAAATTCTTAACCCTTTAAGGCTACCCAATGCCTCCTTTTGTAGAGCAGATGAGGAGGTTAGGATTCCACCTTTTAAGGGATAGACTCCTCACATCAAGGGATTAGTTCCTTAAGGTGAGGGATACATTCACCTTATCAAAGCATACTCATCCCCAAAAATTCTCATCTAGAACCTTCTTGCGGACAATTTGTTGGCCGAATAAATCGTTCTTGTGGACAAGACCGATCTCCCTACTGTCAAAAGACAATCTAGCAACAAATGAACAACTAAGTTTTTCTTTCTCTAAATATATTCATTTTACAAATAAATGCTATGAAGGTGTCGATCCTACCTTAGATCCAAATTCTTATTTGTGGTCGTAAAGCTTCCGTCGCATCAATAATCCTTCGTCGCAACAAGAGTCCTTTCGTCGCAAAAATAATCCTTCTGTCACAACAAGATTTATTTCATCACAAGAAAGTGTCGTCTTTCATCGACCTGCAATCACAAACAAGCAAATATTAGATAGCACCTGTATAACAAATAATTATAAAACATACCTATCATAGTGATCAAGGAATCTATGAAATAAACGATCAAACGACAACTTATTGAAATAAACAATCGAACGAAAATTTATTGAGAAAAACAAAACTTGATTGTATTAATCTTAAAATATACAGAAGAACCTTACAACCTTAGCCTTGATGTTCGAAAGGCCTTCCTAGGGTCCGAAGTAGGAATCTCCTCTACTTTGATAAGTCTTGCAGTCTTCCTCCAGGAGCACAAAGAGGTATGTGATCTTTCCTCTCAAAAGATCAGCAGAAAGAAGTCTAAATCTCAACAGCACTTCAGCTCAATCACACATAAAGCTTGAACTCTAATTCTCAATCTCCAAAAAACTTCTTAACCCTTTGAGGCTACCGAATTCCTCCATTTATAGAGCAGATGAGGAGGTTAGGATTCCACCTTTTAAGGGATAGAATCCTCCTTCAAAGGGATAGACTCCTCACATCAAGGGATTAGTTCCTTAAGGTGAGGGATACATGCACCTTATCAAAGCGTACTCAACATCCAAAAATTCTCATCTAGAACCTTCTAGAATTGACCTCAAACCATTTTTTTGACTTTACTTTTTCGCCTTTTTGACTTTGAGGAGGGTACGCAGGCATTGCAAAGGGAAACGACATTCTAAAACACAGGTAAGCAGTGTATTATATGTGTACCCAAGCTAGGAACGCAGGCAGGCCTCATGTTACCTGCGTACCCAAAGTTTCAGATATTTTTAGGGTTTTTCCTCCTGTTTCAGGGCTTGACATGAGGAGTAAAGGTTGTAAGACTTGCAGAGGAGGCATGTATGAGTGTTAATGAGCTCATACAGTCAGCAGAATTTCAAGGTGAAAATTTTTAGTGTAACACTCTTGCTGCCATACCACCTCATAATCATACCAAGTATGGTGACCATACTCTCCCAATAGAAGCCAACACAGTAAGGCCTCTTATTTCCATCCTACATCATCATGAAAAGTAGGGGAGAATTGCAGCCCATATTCTCCCAAGAGTAACCAAAGCAATAAGGATTCTTGCTGCCACCTTACATCTTCATAATGCAAGTCATGGAGAAACAACATACTGGTTGACATGTAAAATGTCATATCAGACCAATAAGCTCCTTACTACCACATCATGTGAGTGTCATACAATGTCCCAAATAACAACACACCCATTGACATATAATATGTCATGTGATGGCCAAACTCTCTCAACAATAACCAATGCAGCCATGCCTCCTATTGCTGTATCACACCAGTGCTATGCAAGGCATGGATCATACATATGTGAAATGTTGGGTAGTAACCATACTCACCCAAAAGAAACCAGCGTATCCATGCTTCTTGTTTGTCCATATCATAGATCTGAAAGTGGGTTTTAAACACCTTGGTCATCATCCTCATCCATCCATCCCACTGTGGGTGATGAATCATATCATGCTCCAACTTGGTATCCACCCAAGGTAGAATACCATCATCCTTAATATGATAAGATTTTCACTCCATTATATGTTGAATTGCACCCTCCTTGAGGTATCTCCATGAAATCCTCTCATCAACGGCCCAATAGAACCCATAAGGTTCTAAATATGTTCTAGGCAAAAACTTCTCTTTGAGCTATGAGATGCTCATCAAGAAGACTCCATCCTGATAATGGAAAATTATATCCATCACAAGATTTCTATCAATGATCATATGTCCCTCCAGTGCTTCATGAGTAAATTTTTCCTCGAAATGCTCCAAGAATAATTGGGTCCCCAAATCATCATTTCTCCTCAGTGACAGCATTGCCAATCTACATGATGGTGCATCTGCTATCTCATGGCCATACAAAATGTTAAACTCATAGCATGGCATTGTACTGATTAGGACTATACCCATCCTATCCTCTGAAACTCTGCACTTCAACATAAAGTGTTGTGTGTATCTCAACACTAAGAAACTAGGATGGATATACATCTCCTTGAACAAGTCAAGGGTCCTCTATGTATTGATATTTTGCTGCTCCAAATCAGCAATGTGCTCTAATCCTTGGTTATCAATTGCCCTAGTGGCATGACCTCACAAATCTCAAGCTAAGGTGCTGAAATAATATGAGATGGAAATGTTTGCAAACCTTGGATCGGTTGAAACTTGGGAACATCTTGCAAAGCCACAAGATTTCCTCCAATTGGTGTGATGGCTTCTCCAATTGCTGGTAATGGTGATGACAGCTCCTCTACTACTGTACCAACATTGGAATCTTCCTCCTCTTCCTCATGCATCTCCTTAATCATGCATGGGACTCCCAATGTCAAGATCTCAAGACCATCTTGCAAAGATGCAATTGCTCCTTCTCATGATGCAAGTACTTCTGCAGCCGGTGGTGGTGGTAGTTTCTCCTCTTCCAGAGTGATAATGCTAACATATTCCCTTTTCTCCTCACATACTTTCTCATCAATGATGGGAAATTTCTTTATGGAAATTTTCTCTAGTTTTATTCTATCAAAATTATTTATCACCCTTTGAGTGAAATCTGCATAAGCAGTCATTCTTGCATGCTTCATATGGCTAAACCACTAATCCTTTGCTTCACCCTCAAGGTGTATAGCTACAATCTCAACAGCCTCTCTTTCCACTATTGGATGTAGCAGGAAGAATGCATCTAACCTATTCCTCCAAGACTTTCTTGTGCTTGTGGATGATCCATCAAATGTGGGCAAGAAAAATCTATTATGTGTATGCCTCTTTCTTCTATTTCTACTGCAAGATCTCCTTTCTTCCTTAAGCTGAAGAAATTGTTGAAGAGTTAGATTCTCCTTGAATGCTCTTATTTGAGATTTGTACTATGCAAGATAATTAATCCAAGTCTCATGCTCCAAGTTTCCTCCATCTCCATGCCATTCACCTTCCTCTTCAAAGAAAGTGGACATAGTAGATTGTTGTGGAGCTCTTTGCATTGTTGGTTTCTTCTATTGTTGATAGGAAGTTATTGGACCTTCCTCATTCTGAAACCTTCTTGAGGTCTCTTTTTTCCTCTCCCTTTTCATTTGTTTGACCTCCTTGGAGAGATCCTACATAGATCTAAATAGAAGTGTGGAAAAACTTACTCCCTCCGTCATCATATATCTCTACTTCTGCTTCTTCTTCTGATGTCATAAATGTAGTGACCACAAGCTGAGCCAAAGATCATGCTCTGATACCACTGTAATATCCCAAAATGGGAAAGATAGGAATATAGAAACACAATAACTGGAAACTACAACAATTTACATATAATATATAAACGCCATACAAATAGATAGAATAACTAAGCCATTTTATTATTAGGAGGTGAAAATAAATGTACAAAAGTTCTCAAAATTAGAACCACCCAAGCCCAACAAGAAAGCTAGAGTGGCCCTGAAGTCCTCTCAAAGAGTGCATTGCATAACTACTAGACTATTGGAGGCCATAATGCATTGTCCCTTCTAAAAATGCTGGAAATATAACTACTGGCTGAAATGGAATGCATAGATCTATTTTTTCTGGAGCTCAGATGATGTTGGGATTCTAGATTCGGGCTCTATGATGAAAACCCAAAATAACCCAGAAAGGATTTCCAGATCTAACAACCTTCGAAAATCACCCTCCTAGGGATTGCACTATATGAATTTTGGGTATGCATATCTATTGCATGAGCTAAAGATAAATATATTTGCAATGTGATATAATCAGCTCAATGCAAGAAGGGTTGATCCCTCCTTTAGATCTCTAAGCTAGAAGCTTGAGATCTCTCTCCTCCTACCTCATCCACAAGATGCAGTTGTTGAATACACAACAGCTAGAAATAAATGCATTGTCAAGGAGGCTAAAGCTACATCCTGATGCTAGATGTTGCAATTTAGATGAAGAATGATGGAAAAAATCTCACCAAAGTGAGGGGATGATCCCTCATAGGATTTCCTACAGCTGCATGTAGGTGTATATTGATGGCCTGATGTTGGATATCAAAATGCTGCTCCTGGAAGACTGAAATATAAGCCAAGGTGAAAGGATGAATCCTCCACCAATTTCCTAGTTGAAATTCTAGAAACAACCTCCTCCTATCAAACCCTCATTCAGGACTACGTAATTCATGAATCTGAATGTTTTGTAGAGAGGGGCCGAATGTGGTACCAATGCCTCAGGATGAATGGCTTCTCAAAGAAACCTTCCCAGCACCGGCACTCCAATTCCCCTGTGGGTAAGGGTGGGATTCCTGCTCGGGAACACCCATGTGCTAAAAAGAACTAGAGACTTAGCTAAACTATTGAAGCGTGCAAATAAATGTCAAATAAAAAATCCAGATCTAAAATCTAGTTCTTAAATCTAAAATCTCCCTTCTATGGCTACCTTCATCTTCCTTTTAATCTTTGTGAGCCTCCCCTAGCCTTGGCCCACCTCATAACTTCACTGCACATGTGGCCACTAGCCTCCATGAATACTGCACTATCTCTCCATGATCTCCATCATCTCTACATTTAGTTTCCACTCTCCCCATAATGTGTGCATTTAATGCACTACTTCCTCCACCATCTGATCATTAGTGCTCTATGATCTTATTTCATTGCTCCATGATCTTACTTTGACTCCTCCATTATCTCTATCATCTTCTTAGTAATGATCCATGATCTCCACTCTTCCTTCGTTAATAAGCTTCTCCACTACTCCATAATGCAAATCTACTATCTAATAACCCACATACACACATCAAAAGTGGATTTTATCCATCTAGTGGGTTTATGGGTCCCTCCACCCTCTTATTTACTTAATTAATTAGAAAAAGTAAGAACTCTAATATTCCATTTAACTTATGGAAAATTAGGAATACTACATATAGAGCTATAGTTTTTACTTTATTTTACTTTAATAAGTTTCATTTTCATGTGTCATTTTCAAGGTCGTTCGCATTTTTCAAGTGTCATCTTTATGTTTTCCTCCTATCCCAGGTGTCGATTTTTTTGTTTTCACTCCTGCGTGTGTCTCACCTTTGCATATCACCAAAGCTATTTTTTTTGCACCCTTCTATATTGAATAGCATAAATATCATTGGAATATGCACTTGACACATTGTTATAGCTAAGCACACCTTTTGGTCACAATCATCACTTCCCTCATAACTTGTGTTCTAAGTGTTGTAATGTTTCGTTTCACCTGTCGCACTTAGAAATATGTGTTTCTTTGTTGTTTTTTTAAGGTGTGACTTTTTTTCATGAGTCATATACATTATGTTGGATTGTATTGATGGAATTTATGTGTTTGTTCCATGTTTGGGTCATGTTAGGATACATTTATTTTTCCTACTATGTTCATCCCACACATAGCCATTTTTAGAACTATTATTCATCCTTCAACCCAGTTCAAGTTCTAAAGGCATTAATTCTCTTGCTAGGTGATGAGAACAACTTATTCATGAGCCTCATTGATGTATATTTCCTCCCATACCTGTGCACTAAGTCTTTTCTATGGTATCCTCCCTCTCATAGTGCATAAGTACTTCCTAAGGATAAGTCACTTAGCCTTTTGTTGCCTCCCTTAGTGAAAAGCACATTCCAGATGAAAAAGTAGCCACTATTGGAGAGAATTGCACCCTCCCAAGTCTAAGCACACTTCAAAACAAAAAAGTGCACTTCAAAAAAATGAAGTGAACTTTGTTAACAAGGAAAAATCATACACACATTTGTACAACCTAGATGGTGACCAAAGTCGTCCAGTAGAGGGTGTAGTTCATGAAGACTTTCCAACTAAAAACATAATGAAATTTAAAAATTAAATTTTTTCAAAGTTTTATCTACAAAATCTACCCATGTGGCCTATCCAAAGGCCAAAGGCCGTAATTAGCGACCACACAAATTTTTTTCTAGTCAATTTAGATTGCCTAGTTGCTTTACTAATCATTATTAGTACAGTAATTAAATAATCTTTTCTTTTTAACTGCATTTCTCACATAGCTTAATTAAGGGGAAAAGTAAATGGCAATATTCCACATATATTTTTTAGTTTATTTTTCTATTTTTCACAAGTCACGTAGCTTAATTAGTAAAGGATTAATGGCCCCTTATCCACAAATATTGTTACTAACCAAATAATTTTTATTTCATTATTTTTGGGACTAGGACCAAGTGTTACTATAGAAATTAGGTAATTCATGCTTCCCTTGTGTCTTCTAGATGAACTTGGTCTTGCATATGAAAGCTTTCTTAAAGAACTTGAGTTTTCCATCTCCCTTTAGGCACACATAGTGTAATAGGAAAAATATTAAGTGGCCCATCATGCACATTTCATTTCTTTTTCAGGCAAGGAACAATTTGCACTTTTTGTAATTAGAGGTAATTTTCAAGGATCATTGAATATCCGGATCTTATAACACTTTGTGTGTTCACTTTTCCACTTGCACACACATTACATGTCTCACACTAAGATTCTATAAGTTTTCTACAAAAGAGAATCCAATTTAAGGAGATTTTTGTACTTATTTTATTTTTGCTAAAAGCAACCAAGACTTGAACCAACTAAATTTTCCCACATGGGCCACAAAATAATTTATAGTTCAGGTAAGGACCACCGAGGTTAGGCATCCCATAAGATGCCATGGTCATGTTACATCTTTGAAACATATAAGTTGACTTTTACGATGCCTAGAATCCTTCATCATCCCATGGAAAAGACTACCCAAGCACATCAGAGACCCGATTGAGAGGGGTTTTGGCTTAGGTTCATTGCATGTGGTACTATTCAAGGCTACCTGAACCATCTAATGCTCGGTACTGGTAACTGACTACCAAGAATCTAAAGAATCAGTTGCTCACGTGGGATGAAGGTATCTTAGTGGAAAAAATTAGGGCATCCTTTTCCTATAAGTGGAGATTTAGGAAGCATTAAAGCCTCATCCATTACCTTGATTGGTTCTTTGGTTGCTAGAAAGCATCACCTGTCCTCTTAGGACGTTGCCCCATTACCCATTAGAAGATATCTCTGCAAGGCTAGTTACTTTGAGAGTGGTAAGGACAAATAGGTCTTCATAGTATATTTTATCATATGCAAAAACCAATGAAAACATTTTTTTTTATTAATAAAATATCATAACTTAAAAGGAAAGTAATAATTTTATTTTTCACTTTATTTTATGTATGTGATTTACTTTGCTTTGATACTTATCCCCTTCCCTCATAACATGAAGTGACACACACTCTACTCGACACCATAGGGTACCCCACAACCCCCCTTCGCTCTAGGCATTTCCAAAACCTCCCCCCATTACCGAGAAGTGTGGCAGGTCTCTCGTCATCTAGGCATAGAATATATCACACAATTGTTGACATAGGATCATTATTTTTCAGTGAACCATTGATTGATACCTCTCCTCGTTAAAGCACTCCTTTTACTACCCGTCAAGAGACTCCAAATTTTACCCCTCAAGGGACCCCCCACGCTACCCCTTAAATCAGCCCAGAAAACTCCCCTCCTAGGATTCGACCAGGTTCTCACCAAGGTAACCATCCTCATTAGGGAACCCCTTTACATATAGTTATTCAAAATCATTTTTCAATGGCGAACAACTTCCAAGTCCCATTTTTAGCTTCCTTAAATATCCCTGATTTAAGTCAGTTAATTAATGACCCTATTGCACATGGCCATATTAGCTACCCACACCAACCAAGTTACCTTTGAATGTGCCAAAATTCGAAGGAAAACAAGGAAAATATTTCAAAAACCATGATATGACCTTTCACATTTTCTGTTCATCCAACAGTATCACGGAAGACATTATTATCCTATGAATATTTCAACATACCCATGTAGGACCCACAGAAAAATGGTTCATAGGCCAACTTTCTGGTTAACGTGGGAACTTTGATTCTCTTGCCATAGAATTTATCACATTCTTCTCCTAACTGATTTTAAGAAAACATATACTACACACATATCGGATCACATCCATGAATGGTGGAAACATCGTAGCCAATGCAAAGCTCATCTGGAAGAAAAATTCCTCCTCAAATTTTTTTTGGGATCTCTCACATCAGAAATATCAAAATATGTGGAAAATTCATCCCCAAAAAATGAGGAAGAGGCTATCATAAAATATTAGTGATTAGATCTCATATACACGCAATCTGGATATTTTTACCATGTGGTTCGAGATGCACTGTGCTTGCAAATTTTAAACCAAAATTACCAGGTGCATCTAGTGTTGTAGACAGGCTGATCAGGAACATAGCCCAAAATCAACCAAGAAGCACCTTCCAGCACTTTGGAAATACATACAACATCGAACTATTTGGTGCCACACTTCTAGCACCATCTCCGCAAAACACAAGATATTACGCCTATCAATGTATGCCTATGCAGAATCCTACCATATAGGTAAGCCAATACCTTCACACGTAGGGCAACCAATATTCTCCCACACATGGTGGCCAATACCCTCCCACACAGAGTGGCACATATCCTCCTACAAGGGAAAATATGTACCCCTGAGGAATGTCAAAGTAGTTTCCACTTCCCACAATGCATATTTCAGTCAAAGACATGGGAGTTTGTACTTCCCTTTTCCAATAGCTCAACAAAATAACCCACCAGCACAAGCTAATGCAAGGGTTAATTTTGTACAACTTTCTCTCTCTCAATAGAAACAATCATTTTAGAAACCAAACATGGATAACCCACCTAGCGCTACTAAGAAAAAATAAAATAACAGGCCAAAGGTAGAGTCTGGACAGGGGGGGAACAAAAAACAACAACCTCTTAGGGCACTAGTCGAGGGGAACCCCAACTAGAATACAAACCAATGAGAACTAACAATAACCAACAATTACAAAACAAGAACCCTGGTCTATAGAATAATCATGCTTGCTCCATTTTCGGGGAGTGTGGTCCTCAACTCCCTGATTTTTGAATAGGATGAAAGATACTAGGGGGAAGGGGGGGAAAATCCTGCAAATTGTAGTAATTTAAAAACCCTTCCCACATTAGGGAGTGGTGAATACTCAGTAGGAACCCTATCATAAAAAATATTTAAATCCTCCTGGAGGAGGTTCCCAAAATACCTCAAGTCGCGACATTTACATGATAGCGAAGGACATTCTCCTGTAGATGTGGAACCAAGATTACTGATCTGAAATAGGTGGCTAAATTTTTTTGCTATGCAATCACCTTCTATTTCATTTAAGCAATCTAAGCATCGTGATCGTATATCCATTTGTGCAATTGATTTCTTATGTCAAGTTAGGTGTTTTTTACATGCTTTATGTGTGAGAAATTAACAATTTTTTTTAGCTGATTAGATGGATGAAAAACAAACATAATTTGCAAAAAATTAACCAACAACACACAACAGCGAAATAATAATGGATTTCACCCTCAATTCTTGGGCTACGTCTCCTTGAGCCTCCATCAATGGAATAGGCTCTCTAGGATTAAGATGGTCAAATTATTTTACAAGTTGTTGCTCAACTCCACTATTTTTTCAGACTGTACCAATGGGCTCAGAATACTAAAATACCCCTACATTGACTGTTCAATCACTGGAAATGGACCATGGCTCCCTTGGTCATGACCTCTTTTGCTGGTGTCCTTGAGCTTCTCTGAGCTCTCCTGTAGAAAAAACACCTTTAGAAGTCCTCATATGCTCCTAAAACTTGTCTCATTGTTTCCAGAACATGTCAAACATACAAAATGCACTATTAATTCACTCAGAATGACCTCTGGCTCCCCTGGCTATGTCTCCAACTCTAGATGCCCCTAGGTTCCATGAAACTTCCCTGTAGAATTTTCACACCTAGAAGTCTCCACATGCCTCTAAAACCTACACCATTGGCTTCCGAATATCCAAGATAGTCAAAAATTACTATTCATTTTCTGAAATTGGACTCTCGATGCTCTGGCAATGGCCCCAACACCTGATGGACCTAGCCTTCAAAAATATTCAAATGCACTAAAACCTCTAAAGATGACCTTTTATACCTCCACAACCTCCTTCATTGAGTTCCCAGCATGCCAATTAGACTAGAATGACTTTTACTGAGCTCAATTTGGTCGAAAATTGAGTAAGTTATGACCAAAACTAATTTTGCCCCAATTTCTCCTCTAAAACTAGAGGAAATGCTAGTTAACATTCCAAAATTGGAAATCCCACCAAAATTGGCATGCCCTATGAAATTTCCGCCATCCATACTCTCTGGATTAATTAGCGCTAAGCGCGCTTATGGGCGGATAAGACACCTTAGTGATAAGTGCTTGTTTTAGCATTAATGACGTTTTAAATGTCACTAACCCACGTCTTAGCATAATTAATTATGATTATGAAAACATGTCGGTTCAATGGGATAAGCTCCTGGTTTCACACTTCTGGCCACATCGGGAGGGGGCTAGCCCATAGGGTTGGCCCCCTCCAACCCCCAATTGTAGGGCAATGAAAATTTCAATATAATTGGAGAATTTATAGGGTAAGAACCAACTTGGAGAAGAGACAGTAGAGGCATTGGTTGGCAAGCGTGAGGTCAGGGGTTCGACGCCCACTCCACCACATAAATTTTGCACCAAGTTATAATAACTCCTCCGCTAACTTTTCAACTCTTCCGTTCTGGAACTCCTCCATACTTGGTGATATCTGCCAAAAGGTGGGTTTGAAACATTAAAAATATATATATATATATATATATATATAATTCACCACATAAATCGAATGTCCAACCTTATTATAACATTAAAGTGATAAAAATTCAACCCCCATAGGTTAGGAGATGGCCCACCACAGAGGACACGTGGTGCCCTCTGGTTGGGTTATAATCCAACCCTTAAAAATTTTCAAATTCCAACTTAGGGAGAATTAGAGGTCATTGGACAATTTCTCTCTTCACTTAACCCATTTGAAAAATTTGAAGATGACACTTGTCACAATTTCACTAGATGCAATCTAGAGAATATTCCCTGCAATGCTAACTGTACCTGCCACATCATCACTGTACCTGTTCTGCTCCTTTTTTGCCTATTTTGGAAAACGAACAACAAATGATAACTCAGTCATATGAACTCGGATTTCGATGAAACGATTTGTGTCAGAATACCAGCGACGAACTCTCTTCGGTCATTTATGTTCAAAGGAATTTTGAGCACTTTGAAATTTTAGCTAATTTTAGGCCCTGATCCAAATTTTGATCACTCCTTCCCACAAAAGCCAATAATTTTCTTCTTGAGCTTCAACACTCTTCTTCTTTCAAGTTATATCAACTAATTTTACTTGACAAGTCTTGAAAATTATCTTGACATGCCTTGCATCCCAAGTGGCTATGTTTCTCAACCATGTCTCTGGTTGGCGCTAACCCACTTCAACATTGTTGACTGCTGTTGATTGATACATATCCAATTGTACCACATCGATTTCTATGTGGTTTGAAAACTGTTAGCCTTCCCACTAAGAATGAATTCCCTCTTGCAACAAAGGCATACAAGCTTCTTCTTGGAAATGCTCTTATCCAAATTAAAATTGCAATATGAGTGAACTCTTGGTGTCAACACAAGAAACCAGCTTGTTCTGCAATGGCTGCAAAACACTTTTCATCTCGTCCACTTCTCACTGAATGGACCTAAAACTTCCTCTGACATATTGTCACAAGAATATGTTCAATCTTGAAAATAAAACATTATGCAAGAATTGAAATGACGACCACCTTGTTTTTTCTCCTTCAAAGTAATGACTATCACCTCCTGTAACATCAAGTACACGGCGATTTTCTTGCACATTGTTGTATCCAATATTGACCCAAAATTGGCAAACACCATCAGCTAAAACATAAGTCGATCAAAATAATAATAAAACATTGTTGACTAACAACATGTGACATCAACAACACAAGTCGACATGAAATATGCAACACAATTGACATAAATCGATATGAAATGTGTGCGACACAATCGACACAAGTTGATACCAAATATGCAACACAATCGACATAAATCAATATGAAATGTGTGCGACACAATCGACACAAGTTGATAAGAAATAATACATATTGAAAGCACTCATGCATGTATCTATGTACAATGAACCTATTACAAGTTCTCTATTTAAATATACAAAATCTCATGCATATGTACACTTTTCAACTCTCTCTTTCAATTAAAAATAAGTACATAAACCCAAAACATATGAGTGATCATAAGACTTGAATTGAATGATAAATTGATGCAACATAAATAAGTAACATACCCATTTGTTATACCATCTTGGAAAATTTTTGCATAAAATATAATGCCTTCAACCAAACAACATTCACATGCAATCTTGCATCGTACAAGTTATAATAATCTATTGCAACCTTTCATACTTTACACATAAATTCATGCATACATAAGGCTCAAATTTGTATCTATGTACAAAGGAAATGCATGCCTTACTTGGTAAAGAAATCGATCCATTTCTTACCAATCCACTTCAACGACAATTTTTCTTGCTGAACATCATCTTCTTGTGAATCATCTTGACTCACATCGCTATTGGAATCTTATGTTCCATTATTGTCAGCCTTTTTATCCACTTGCTTCAAATGCTTTAGATGAGTGGTTGGATGCAGTGTCTAACATTGGGCAATGAGATGTCCCTTCTTCTGGTAATGAGTGAAAATATTTTTCATCTTCTGTTCAAGTCACCTTTGCTTTGACTCTTTCTTGTATGCTATCATTCTCTTCCAGCATCTTGAAACTTGATGGTTATACAAACCACAATATGAGAAACAAAATTTCTCCCATTCATACATGCAGATTTGTCATGCTTAACATAATCATAAATAACATGATTACAGGAATAATTATACCTTGAATGTTTCTTTGAATGTTCATATTTATCACCTTCTTGAGGAGATGCACTTGAAGAGGTTCCAGCTCTCTTTTGAAGACCAACAACAATGTTCATGTCCTTAGAGCTGTCACAACTCTCTTGTTCACCATAAGCTGCATGTCTATAAGCATCTTACTGCAACATGGGATTCAAACAATTGCATTCATATTGAATACAAACTTTACATGTTTGAGGGTTTGAACCTACAATAAAAGTCCTCCTTGGAACTGTTTCAAGTGCCTTCATGGCTTTAGAGCTTTCTCCATAAAGTTGTCCATAGCCAAGACCCAAATACTTAGGCCTTTCTTCAACCATAATTGGCTCAACTATGCCTTGTGCATGTTTTCCTAATCCTTTACCTTCATAACCCATTTTTATCAACAATTTGGACCCTATTTCTCTAGTGTTTTTTTCAAAAGAACCTACACATTTATCTTGAGAGGAAATTGAAGATAAACTTGAATTATTTACCTCTTCTTCAAGCACATACTTGGCTAAGGCTTCTTTGGCATCATGGAGTTGAGTCTCCATCTCATGCATCCTTTGAATAATTTATTTCTTCTTTTTCTTCATAGAAACCAACTGCTCTTGAAGTTAAGTCTTCTCCCTTACATCTTCATATAGAGTTTTCACCATATCTTTCATGGTGTATATTTCCTGCACCATCTCTTTATCAAAGAGTCTTGCAAAGGAGGATGGTTTGGAATCACAACTTAATGAAGTTTCCATCAAAATGTAATGACTAAATAGCTTCACAACCATTCACAAAGCTTCAGAAACTTATTTATTGTGATTTTAGAACCAAGCTGTCAATCTAACTTCTCCATCACACATAAACTTTCAAATTGTTAAATTCTCCTCGCACAATTCAACAACCAATAGCTAACCCTAGCTATCCTTGTCTACAGTGAGATAATCTAAGCTTTGATACCAACTTGATCTGAAATAGGTAGCTGAATTTTTTTTCTATGCAAACACCTTCTATTTCATTTAAACAATCTAAGGATCGTTCTCATACATCTATTTGCACAATTGAATTCTTGTGTCAAGTTTAGGTGTTTTTTACATGCTTTATGTGTGAGAAATTAACAATTGTTTTTAGTTGATTAAATGCATGAACATAAAACATAATTTTCATAAAATTAACTAGCAACACACAACAGAAAAATAATAAAGGATTTCACCCTCAACACCTGGCCTACGTCTCCTTGAGCCTCCACCAATGGACTAGGCTCTCTGGGATTAAGATGGTCAAATTATTTTACAAGCTACTACTCAAATCCATTGGATTTTCAGACTGTACCAATGGGCTTAGCATACCAAAATACCCCTACATTGATTGTTCACTCACTGGAAATGGACCATGGCTCCCTTGGGCATGACATCTTCTACTAGTGGCCTTGAGCTTCTCTGAGATATCCTGTGGGAAAAACACCCTTATAAGTCCTCATATACTCCTGAAACCTGTCTCATTTTTTCCAAAACTTTTCAAACATAAAAAATGAATTTTTCATTCACTCGGAATGACCTTTGTCTCCCCTGGCTATGCCTCCAACATCTGGTGGCCTTGGGTTCCATGAAACTTTCCTATAGAATTTTTGCACCTAGAAGTTTCCAAATTCCTTTGAAACCTACACCATTGGCTTCATAATGTCCAATATAGTAAAAAATGACTATTCATTTGCTGAAATTAGACTCTGGATGCTCTAGCAATGGCCCCAACACCTGATGGCCCTCACCTTCAAAAATCTTCAAATGCACTAAAACACCTACAGATGACATTTTCTGCCTCTGAAACCTACTTCATTGAGTTTCCATCATGCAAATTAGCCTATAATTACTTTTACTGAGCTCAATTTGGTCGAAAATTGAGTGAGTTATGACCAAAACTAATTTAGCCCCAATTTCTCCTCTAAAACTGGAGGAACTGCTAGTTAACATTCCAAACATGGAAATCCCACCAAAATTGTCATGCCCTTCAAAATTTCCATGAAACGTAATCTGCGAATTAATGAGTGCTAAGTATGCTTATGGGAAAATAAGACAGTTTAGTGATAAGTGTTGAGATTCAACAAGATGATGAGCTTAGTGAAAAGAGTCGCCTTCACTAAGTGGGCCCGCAGGCTATTTTTGGCACAAGTCTATTTTTAGACTATGTCTATTTTTAGACATGGTGATCATATTTCAGAAGTTGCAGGATGCTATTCATGGATGGTTGATCAAGTTGGAAAAATATATGAAATTCTATTTTTAGAATATTGGGTGAAGTCTATTTATAGATCGTCAATCTAAAAATAGATGCATGTCAATTATTATTAGCTCTTAATAATAATCAAACTCTAAACAACAACTTATTCTCTTGGAGCACTTCATTTCAATGCACAGATGTGGCACAACAACTAAAAAAATGAATTACACTATTCCTAAGGGTTTACTGGAGCTATTGCATGGAGGACTCAGTTAGAGCTCAAGTGGCAGAGTTATGACATAGTTGGAAGAAGTAGCTATGGAGTTGTATTTAGTTTAACTCAGTTAGACTCGGTTGAGCTAGTTGTATCTAGTCTAACTGATTGATACACTAGTGATCTTGGAGTGAATTAATTAGTTAATTAATTCACAAATAATAACTCATTAATCAATTGAACAATACATCAGTTAACTACATTGCATGGCAGTTTCAGTGGAGACTAGTGGAGAGATAGGTGAAAGGGCAAGATAGACTATATGTTGTGATTATAGTGATGCATTGATTGCATCACACACTCAGTGGAGATGTGAATGAGGATTGCGCAGTCAAGGATGGATTAATCCTAATTCATTTAGATCTATTCTTTAGCAGAGATTGCACAGTGGAGGCAGGCTAGCAGGTGGCAAAGATTGGTGCATGGATTTACAAGATTAGGCCTAATTACTGTATGACGATTGTACTATACTGAGGGCTTGTGATAAGCTTTGTATGTTTGTATGAGATTGTCATATGATCTCCATGTTACATAATATATAGTTTGGGTTTTCAGCTTCAGGCTTTCCTGGTTAAAATTTGTGTTATGTGCAATTGAATATTTTTGTTTATGCTTCACATGTGTGTGCAATTAATTTTTCCACAAAAGATTAACAAGTGGAATAGATTCAGTATCTTGCATAAAGTTAAATAGTGTGAGATCGGGTGGATCTTGGACATATGCATGCTTAGTAAATATAATTTCTACATGGTATTGGAGCATTTTTTATTGAAGATTGCAATTTTGAAGTGAGTTTGTGCTAGTGGACAATTCGAATTTGCTACAAAATATTCTTGGTGCAGAAATTGAGTATACATTGAAATGTTATTCAACGGGTTGAGATTGGAGTATGCCCTTGATGGGAGTTCGAATTACATAGCTTGGAAGGACAGGATGGAGAAGGTGCTAGGGGATAATGGGCTGAAGGAGTTCATCGATAGTGATGTTCCTAAGCCGGGATCTAGCGATGCTACATTACTTGATGCATGGAAAAAGAAGACTACAAAGACGAGGAGGATTCTATTGGAAGGTGTGAAGGAACATATTATGTCTAACCTTCACAAGAAAGCCACTCCATTCCTAATGTGGAAGGCTTTGATAGACTTGTTCCAAAGCAGAAGTGACCAGAGGAAGTTGGTGCTTAAAGACAAGCTTAGAAAAATAAAAATGGAGAAAGGCGACAGTATTCCAAAATACCTCACGAAGTTTTTCCACTGCAAGGATGAACTGGGAAGTGTGGGGGTTACTGCTGATGAAGAAGACTTGGTGAGCTTGGCTCTCTTTGGGCTTCTGAAGATTTGGCATAGCTACGAAGACTTTGTCAATGGACAGGAGAAACTGCTGGGATGGGAGCGACTTTGGTCGGATCTTGTGCAGGAGGAGATAAGGCGGGGTACCAGGGATGGATCTTCATCAAAGAATGAATATGAAGAGAATTTCGCTTTGGCTTCCAAAGCAAGGAAAGGGAAGGGGAATAAATCTTCTTCAAAATCCAGTGCTAAAGGCAAGAAGCAAGATTTGTCCAAAGTGAAGTGTTTTCACTGTCACAAGCATGGACATTTCACCACTAACTATCCACAGAAGAAGAAGAATAAGCAGGCTGCTGGATCTGTAGTTGGAAAGGCATTAGCCTCACAATTTGAGCTGGATTTTTCCTTGATCACATGCTTGGTTTCAAGTTGCATAGGATCGGTGTGGTATCTTGACAGTGGTGTGTCTTTCCATATGACGGGAGACAAAGAGTTGTTTAGCGACTTGGAGGAGAAGGACCTCCAGATGCATATAGAGATGGGTGATGATGGTCGATATAGTGCGACTGGAATTGGGACCATTACCTTTGTGAGGGAGTCCAGTAATCCGTTCTTGTTGAAGAGTGTCATGCCTGTTCCAGGTCTGAAGAAGAACTTGGTCTCAGTCGCAATGCTAGAAGACAAGGGTTATAATGTTGTTTTCAATGAGGGAAAAGCCTTCGTTCGACATAAAAAAATGGGTCAAACCAAGAATATAGGGGTTTGAATTAAGAATCTCTACAAGCTGGAGGTATATGGCTGTGCTGAAATGGTGGGTAAAGCAGAAGAAGTGGTGAGTCGGGATGAGGGCGAATTATAGCACAGGAGATTGGACCATCTTCACCATGGCACTTTGAAGATTTTGTAGAAAATTTCTACTAGACTTCCCAAGGGTACTCTTGTGCAGTCAGATCAATGCAAAGGATGTACAATGGGTAATTTTGTGAATACCACCTTTCATGAGAAGGAGAACCGTGCTTCGGTGATCCTAGGGAGAATTCACACAGATGTGTGTGGACCATTTTCAGTTATTTCAATAGCAAAACATAGGTATTATGTGATATTTGTTGATGATTATTCTCATAGATGCTGGATATTCTTCATGCAGAAGAAGAGTGAAACATTCTCAAAGTTGTGTGAGTTCAAGGCATTGGTGGAGAAGTAGTCGGGGAAGCAAGTGAAAGCTCTACAGAGCGATAATGGTGGTGAACAAATCTTGGGCGAATTCAAAAACTTCTGTAGCAAAGAAGGAATTTGAAGAGAACTCATAGCACCTCATAACCCATAGCGAAATGGGGTCACGGAGAGAAAGAACAGAACGATCATAGGTGTTGCATGAGAAATGTTGCATGACTCGAGCCTACTGATGCACTTGTGGGCGGAAGCATGCAACACTGCGGTTTATGTGCAAAACCATTGTCCTCATAGAGTACTTGGCATGAGTACACCCGAAGAAGATTTTACTGGTAATAAGCCTGATATTTCTCATTTGAAGATTTTTGGCTCACCTATTTACATTCATGTGACGAAGTACACCAGGAAGAAGTTGGAGCCGACTGCAGAAGTTGGGATATTTGTGGGGTACATAGAAACACCCCATAACTATTGTGTGTATTTTCCAGACAGTCAGATGACTGTTGTGCGACGGGATATAAAATTCAATGAGGTGAAAGCCATGAAGTTGTCGCTTGAGAGGGAGCTACACTTGCATGCAGAAGAGGAACTTATTATTCCCAAAGATAAGCCTTTGGATGTGGATTAGCCACAGGAGGAGATTCATGGAGTGGATGAGTCCACCCATGCAGAACCAAACATTAGAAAAGGCAGAAATCATACCACAAAAGCTGAGAGATTGAAGGTTGATGCAGCACAGAATGTAGGAGTGCCTACATCACAGCGCAGACAGAGACAGTCACCTGAAGGATATACTGGGTACATGGATCTTATGAGAAAATTTATCATGATAGAGCCATCTTCTTTCGAAGAAGAAGTGTAGGAGCCCACATGCATAGATGCCATGGTGGAGGAGTATGACTTCATTGTCAGAAAGAGTGCTTGGGATATTGTTCCAAGGCCGGTGGGAAAATCAGTTGTTGGATCAAGATGGATCTACAAGGTAAAGAAAGCTACTGATGGGAGCATCGAGAAGTATAAGGCAAGATTTGTTGCTTGAGGCTTCTCACAGATTGAGGGGATTGACTATGAAGAAAACTTTGCACCTGTTGCACAGTATTCTTCCATATGGACTATCCTTGCTCTCTCAGCGCAGATGGGTCAGCACATTCATCAGATGGATGTGAAGACTGCTAATGGGATCATTGAGGAAGAGGTGTACATTGAGTATCTTGAAGGATTTGAGACCTTTAGCAGCGAATCGCATATGTGCAGGCTCAAAAGAGCGTTGTATGGGCTGAAACAAGCACCCCATGCTTGGTACACTCTGATCGACAGCTATTTCACTGGACTTGGCTTCACTAAGAGTGAGGTGGATGAAAACCTATACCAGATTGTGGTTGAGGGTAAGATTTTAATAATTGTACTTTATGTTGATGATTTAATACTAACAGGTGATGAGGAGTTGATACACTCATGCAAGGCAGATCTTGCAAAGGAGTTTGAGATGAAGGATTTGGGCCTCCTTCATTATTTACTTGGACTGGAAATATGGCAGGGGGAAGGTGAACTATTTGTGTCTCAAGGAAAGTATACCCGAGAGATACTGGAGAAGTTTCACATGCAAGACTGCAAGCCTATCGACACTCCTCTTCCAGGAAATTGGAAGAAATAGGATGCTACATTGGTAGAGGTAGCGGATGCCACTATTTATCGACAGTTGGTGGGTTCGCTCATGTATTTATTCAATACAAGACCAGACATATGCTATGCGGTGAACCATCTTTCACAAGCGATGGTTAAGCCCACCAAGCTCTTTTGGAAGGCAGGCAAGCATGTCCAAAGATATCTCAGGGGAACATCTGACTATGGTTTATGGTACAGAGAGACAGATGAGGTGAAGTTGCATGGCTTCAGAGATGTAGATTGGGAAAAAATCCCAATAGACAGAAAGAGCACATCAGGAGGGATTTTTAGTTTGGATCTATGAAAATTTCTTGGTACAACAGGAAATAAAGATCTGTGGCACTCAGTTCAGCAGAAGCGGAATACATGGCAGCAATTTTAGCTGTATGTGAGGCTATTTGGATGAGGAAGATTCTGGTTGGCTTTTTCGATTCAAATTTAGATCCCACGGTGATTCATTGTGATAATCAGAGTTGCATTAAACTCTCAGTTAATCCTGTGTTTCATGATAGATCTAAACATATTGATATATGGTATCATCATATCAGAGATTGTGTGTAGCAGAAGATCATGTTGCTTCAGTACATTCCCACAGAGGATTAGGATGTAGATATTCTGACGAAGGCGCTCACCAAGAGAAAATTCGAATACCATAGAGGCAGGATCAGGGTGAAGGATAATCCCTATCTTGTTGAGAGGGAGTGTTGAGATTCAACAAGATGATGAGCTTAGTGAAAAGAGTTGCCTTCACTAAGTAGGCCCGCAGGCTATTTTTGGCGCAAGTCTATTTTTAGACTATGTCTATTTTTAGACATGGTGATCATATTTTAGAAGTTGTAGGTTGCTATTTGTGGATGGTTGATCAAGTTGGAAAAATAGAAGAAATTCTGTTTTTAGAATATTGGGCGAAGTCTATTTATATATCGTCAATCTAAAAATAGATGCATGTCGATTATTATTAGCTCTTAATAATAATCAGACTCTAAACATCAACTTATTTTCTTGGAGCACTTCAGTTCAGTGAAAAGATGTGGCATAGCAGCTGGCAGAAGGAATTATGCTATTCCTAAGGGTTTACTGGAGCTATTGCATGGAGGACTCAGTTAGAACTCAAGTGAAGAGTTATGACACAGTTGGAAGAAGTAGTTATGGAGTTGTATTTAGTTTAACTTAGTTAGACTCAATTGAGCTAGTTGTATCTAGTCTAACTAATTGATACACTAGTGAGAGTGGAGTGAATTAATTAGTTAATTAATTCAAAAATAATAACTCATTAATCAACTGAACAATACATCAGTTAACCACAGTGCATGGCAGTTTCAGTGGAGACCAGTGGAGAGATAGGTGAAAGGGAAAGATAGACTATCTGTTGTGACTATAGTGATGCATTGATTGCATCACAAACTCAGTGGAGATGCCAATGAGGATTGCGCAGTCAAGGATGGAGTAATTCAAATTCATTCAGAGCTATTCTTTAGCAGAGATTGCACAGTGGAGGCAGGCTAGCAGGTGGCAAAGATCAGTGCATGGATTTGCAAGATTAGGCCTGATTAGTGTATGATGATTATACTGTATTGAGGGCTTGTGATAAGCTTTCTATGTTTGTATGAGATTTTCATATGATCTCCATGTTACATAATATATAGTTGGGGTTTTTAGTTTTAGGCTTTCTGATCTAAAAACGACCTGAGTTACTTAGCTCTATTTCAAATATTGACTGTAGGGGCATTTACTAGATATGTCACCCTTAAAGAAAGGATGAGATCCAAAGGCTACCTGGCCCTCTATAGAATCTGTCTATAGAACTTTATAACAATTAACACTCAGGTTATTAAAATCCATAAATTCACCAAGATCTTTTCTAGTTCTTGTACAACATGTGATTAGCAGTATTACAGAACAGATATTATATGCATTAACTGTTTAGACATGAAATATTCTATGTATGTTTAGATTGAAGAATTTCACATCAATCACATAAGCCATACCATAAGAAAAATAATTTTGTGATGGAGTTCGTCCCACCTGGACTATGTCTCCGGATCTGCCTTAGAATTGTGCATCTATTGCATTCTTTAAGCCAAGAGAAATATGCTACAATGAATCATCAGGTACACTACTCATGTTGTAGATATGGACCATCCCTTGAAATGGCTAGCTGATACAACTCTCTTCTTTCAAAACTTAAGAAAAGACATGGATGATTTGCACACTAAAACAAACTGAGGACTGATGTTTTATGTACTTTCGACAGCTTGGTGGCTGAAAGTGTTTTAGAATGTCAAATTTTATCTCGTCATTCATCAACATACTTCGATACTAATTTTATGCAATTAGGATGGTCTTTGATCCTTCAATAAACTTGCAATAAGAAAATCTCCACCAATTACATCATTTGTCTTCTTAAGAGTGCCTTCTTCTTCTTGAAGTAGGGAAAACTCTCTTTAACCTCCTCTCATGAGGTCTCTCCTTCTTTGACTTCAAGGTAGCTGAACTGAGTTTGGTACAATCAAAGTAGATCTCGTCATCCATCGACGTACTTTGATGCTAAAACTTATGCAAGTGTAGAGAGATTTTCCTCCTTCATGAAAACCTACAAGAACCAAAACTCACTACCCAATTGTGTGACATACAACATAAGGGAGTTTACTTCATCTTGAAGTTTGAAAAAAATCCTTCTTTTTCCACTCTCCTCTCTTGAGGTCTCTCTCAAAAACCTCTCAACACTCTCTCTAAAAGTGCCCTCCTCCTTCTTTTACAAAGAAAAATACTTTCTTTTATACAATAGGAGTTCATAAATTCATGGCAAAAATAATATTGCCTCAATCTTTAATAAACCAAATTAAGATTTTGGTTAAGATTACGAGGTCTTTGAATTTCATCTTAATTCATGAACCTTCTCAATTAGGTTCCAAAGCTTCATGCTCAAATAACTTCGAAATCCACTTTTAGAGTTGATGATAACATTCTGTATGTTATGCTGGCCTGTTTTCGAATTTGTATTTGCTGCAATTAGCATTTTTTTGAGATCATTTTTTGATAAGGGATTCGAATCCCATCATCACATTCACGAACCTAGGATAAAGGTTCCAAAACCATAGCACTAAAATAATTATTCAAAACCCACAAATAAACTTTATATTAAAGTTTTCTCCGGTGGTTATGCTAACCGGGCGGGGAATGTTGACTACAACGTGTGAAGAGGTGGCTAGCATCTTGTTCACATCAACATCCTAACATTTGATCTGGCGATATTTGATGGCAATCTTTGCTACGTAACCAATTTTGTTTATTAAAACCGTGCAATCTTCTGACGTGGCTTTACTAACTCTACGCTGTGGGTACTGCGTTCACATGTCAATCTTCGACACGGTCTTTATAAACATGTTACATAACTCTGACGTGGTCTTTATTGCCACGCAGTTTACAAGACTCTGATCATATGCTTGCGGTTTCGTAACTCTGTGGGAGTTTTAATTAAAAAGGATTTAAAACATAACCCGAGTCCCAAAATCCTTTCCGCTACATTATCTTTCAAACCTTGACATCAAGGTTTATGAAAACATTACATCAAACCTTTCAACATAAAGTTTATACACCATGGTCTTTATCTGATGGTTCAAAATTTAAAAGGTTTTTGACCTCCAAACCTTTAATAAGGTTTTACAACATTTCAATGAACCTTTTAATAAAGGTTTTTGGCATAGGTTTCAAACTTTAATATAAAACCTTTTAATAATTTGACATTATGGGTTTTGACATCTCATCCTCCGAACCTTTTCAAAGGTTTATGGCATGATTTTTGTGCTAGGGACTTTGAGTCCATAAGTTTATGAAACTTAGGAATAGGACTTAGATTTGACATTTTTCCCTAGGAGTAGATTTAGGCTTTTACAAAGTGTGTTTTCATTTGACATCTAGACTTTAGGACTTAAGCCTAGGACTTAGGATTGAAATTAAGTCATTTTTACCTTAGGATTTTTTTATCCATTAAGGTTTACAAAAGTGGACTATTGACATTTAGACCTTTACAGTTAAGACTTAGGACAAGTTTTATTACATAAGTCTTTTAACAAACTTTGTTGTTTTTGTCGCAGGTCAACTTGAAGATGTCTTTGATTGGCACTTTGAAACATTTGCTGGAGTCACATCTGAAGTTGATGTCGATCGATGTCGCACATTTGAACTTCATAAATTTGATGACCATCTTGATCACTCCCTGAATTATTACATAATTGACAATTACCAAATTTCAAATAACCGTCTTGGTCGTTTGAGTAATTTCGATACAATTTTAATAATTCTAAAATTGAATCACTTTCCCAGTTAAAAACTATGTTACGTGCAATTGAATATTTTTTTTTATGCTTCACATGTGTATGCAATTAATTTTTCCGCAAAATATTAACAAGTGGAATAGATTTAGTATCTTGCATAAAGTTAAATAGTGTGAGATCAGGTGGATCTTGGACATATGCATGCTTAGTGCATATAATTTCTGCAAAAAAGCACTTGTTTTAGCGTTAATGATGTTTTAAATGTCAATAACCCACGTTTTAACATAATTAATTATGCTTATGAAAACCTGCCGGTTCAATCTAATAAGCTCTTGGTTTTGTGCTTCTGGCCACATGGGGAGGGGGCTAGCTTACGGGTCTGGCCCCCTCCAACCACCAATAGTCATGCAATGAAAAAATAAATATAAGTGGAGAAAGAATAGGGTAAGAACCACCCTAGAGACAAGACGGTAGAGGCATTGGTTTGCGGGTGTGAGGTCAGCGGTTCGATCCCCACTCTGCCACATAAATATTGCACCAAGTTATAGTAACCTCCGCTAACTCGTTGATGCCACCATTCTGGAACTCCTCCATACTTGGCTAGTGTATCTCCTAGAGTTGGTGATATCCGTCGAAAGGTGGGTTTGAAACATTATAATGTATATATATATATATATATATATATATATATATAATTCACCACCTAAATTTTTCACCAAGTTATAATAACTCCTCCGCTAACTTGTTGACGCCGCCATTCTGGAACTCCATACTTGATTAGTGTATCCTCCTAAGTTGGTGATATCCGCCAAAGGGTGGGTTTGAAACATTATAATATATATATATATATAATTCGCCACATCAATCAAATTTCGAACCTTAGTATAACATTAAAGTGATAAACAATTCAACCCCCATAGGTTAGGAGATGGCCCACTAGAGAGGACACGTGGCACCCTCTGGTTGGGTTATACTCCAACCCTTAAAAAATTTCAAATTCCAACTTAGGAAGAATTGGAGATCAATGGACAATTTCTTTTCACTTAACCCATCTAGCGAATCTGATGACGACACTTGTAACAGTGTCACTGGTTGCAATCTGGAGAATATTCCATGTAATGTTGCCTGTACCTTCCACATCATCGATGTACCTGTTCTTCTCCTTTTTTGCCTGTTTTGGAAAACAAATAGCAGATGATAACTCAGTCATACAAACTCGAATTTTGATGAAACGAGTTGCACCGAAAACCTAGCAATGAACTCTATTTGATTCTTCAGGTTCAAAGCAATTTTGAGCACTTTGAAATTTTAGCTAATTTTAAGCCTTGATCCAAATTCTGATCAATTACAGAACTCCACCAAAAGCCAACCCATCCACCTCAAACACTGCATCACCTATGACACCTTGGACAAGCCCTCTCCATCCTATAGAAACTATCTCAAAAATGGTCAAAGGGCCTTTACGGAGAATGGGACATAACTCAAAGGCTACCCGTAGCTACAGGATAGTGAATGACTTAGCTCAATATCCTTCATCTATGTCATCATTGTAAGTCTTTTAAACATTCCCAACCCATCGGAAATACTTAATTTTTGCCTTAGGTGCAATAGACCCTCTCAATTCTAATTAATGTTTTTTTACTTGGATAACTTTTCTCCATGTCTTCAATTAATAGTCGCCTTCCAAGTTCCAGTCGCAATCTGGAATATCACCATACACCACTGCATAGTTAATGAGGGAGCACCCACATGTATTATGTCCAAAATTTTTTGGAAAAAAATTGGGTCTCCTAAACTCAAACCATATTACATCACTCTGAGAGCATACAACAAGCAACCTTTTACTCTCATAAGCCTATTCCAAGACGTTTTGGTGCAACTCATTGGAAAAATTGTGCTCGTTGATATATAAGTGTTGGATGCACAATTTAATTACAATATCCATCTTGGTTGAAGTTATGTGTATGTGATCACAGGAGTGACCTCTTCTGAATTTAGGATAATGATGTTCCCTCATGGCGAGAAAATTTTTAGAGTTGAGCAACTCACCTACTATGAGAAGAATATATCCACCACCCATGATGGTGTGCTACCTTTTGTAGGATCTTCCCTTGAGTTTATCACAACCTACACTAAATTCGAACCTAGATAGTTTAAACCATCAATGCTCCTCGGTACATACCTTGGATATCGCCTCTTGTTGGAGTCCATTCCTACAAAAACAGGAGCTCTGGTGTGCATGATGAGTTCATCAAAAATCCCCCAAAGCCATGGAAACCATCCACTTTTCTTTGTCTCGCACCAAGTCATGGAAACTCTCACATTACAAAATATGGCTCTCATAATATCATTTTGGTATCAGGACCCTCATGCCATGTTTGAAAACTCAAGAACTAGTACGAAATGGCTAATTAATTACTAAAAAAAGACTAAATTTTACATATAAATGACCATTTTTTCAGTCAGTGATCAGGAGTAGCTAATTTACAATATCTTATAACATGATTAATTTTTAGTCATTTTTAGCTTATTCATTAATTGGTTGTCTCAATTTTATCGTCTAGTGGTATATTTAGTTATTAATTTGATCATTAATGTATTCATTAATTGCCACAATTAATGACAAAATATACACCAAAATATATTACTCTATGTTCACCTGAGAAAACCAATAAATGACCAAAGAAAAATGACCAAAATGTTGGTCATGTTATAAGATACTATAAATTAGCTACTAATAGTCATATATATGCAAATTTTGGTCATCATTTCAAATGAATTAATGACAAAATAAATATGACTAAATTTTAGATATGTTATAAGATGTTGTAAATTAGCTACTAATAGTCGTATATATGTAAAATATAGTCATCATTTCTAATCGCAAATTTATCATTTGCAGTAGCCATTTATCTGTTTTTGGTTGTTTCATATTCATTATATAAACAACTAATTTAGTATTTTATATTCATTTCATTTAATTTCATTAATAGTCATTATAAATGACTAATTTAGTGGTATATTCATTTTATTTGTGTTCATCATTAATCAATATAAAATATTAATTTCGTAGTTTTAGATTGATTTTATGTGTTCATTATTAATCAACATAAATTAATTAGTATGATTTAAAAAAATGTCATACAATGTGCATTTTCATCTAATATGAAAACGCAAAGTTGCATATGTTAATTACAATACTAAACAATATCAAATGCAATTATAAATAATTTCAACCTCATAAATTATATTATATGAAATGTTAAAGTATTACAATATGAGCTTCCAACTTAATATTGGTTGGACTACAATTTACACATGCATTGCTTCAAAAAATTATCATTGTGTTATCAAGGCATTGCAGGTGAATTCACCAACTCTGAAGACTTTACCATTAGTGTTTATATGTGTGTCTTATGCAGGATATTAGTTCTAATGGTATCACCAAACAAGTTCTCTTCTCTTTCTCTTTTTGCATTTGTTGCTCCAGTGTTATTGATCTCCTATTTCTTCAATTTCTGCTTCTTACCATCAATACTGATTTCCTTTTCTGAAAATAAAAGAAGATACAATGCACAGTGTAAGACATGAAATACAATTAACACAATAATATAAACTAAAGTAATAGATTTGAGGCTTCTGCGATGAGTATTTTTTGTAGAGAAGTTTTCCAGTTTAATCGCATCCATTCTTGTTGATTTCGGTTTCGAACCTAGCCAACGAGGTTCATCATCAGGAAAAGATCCATGGGTAAGAACTGATCTCACATTCGAGGTAGAAATAGTGATGGAAGATGAGTGGGGAACCAAGGGAGGCCGACATAAATAGTTTTTTAAATTTAATTAATTAATTAATTATTATTTTAATAAATAGTTAATTAAATATTGGTAAAAAATTTAATAATGTTATTCCAATTCAAATTAAATATTTTATTTTAATTAATATTTAATAATAATGATTTTCAAATCATCACTAATAATGGTGGAGAAATATTTTTATTCGTTTAAATATTAATTAGAGGAGATGACACAATAATTGTTTAGAGGATGTTAACTAAGACCTATATATTTATTAAAAGTATTAATTATAAAAAAAATTAGTGAAGATTTCTTGTGTAATTTAATTTGAGTTTTATTTATATAATTATTATATTGTTATTTGAGTACTTATTTATTAATTAAATTTAAATTTAAATTTTAGGCTTAGGTTAAGAGTTAATTAAAGAATTAGGAGGGTGAAGGTAATATTAAATTAAGGTGAATGTGTGATGGAAAAAATAATGGAGTTCCAAGCACAGGGGAGGGAGTAATATAGGAAAAAATGATGAGAACGACGGGGGAAAGGAAAAATATTTCTCCACCATTATTAGTGATGATTTGAAAATCATTATTATTAAATATTAATTAAAATTAAAAATTAATTAAAATAAAATATTTAATTTGAATTGGAATAACATTATTAACTTTTTTACCAATATTTAATTAAATATTTATTAAAATAATAATAATTAATTAAATTTAAAAAACTATTTATGTCGGCCTCCCTTGCTTCCCCACTCATCTTCCATCACTATTTATACCTCGAATGTGAGATCAGTTCTTACCCATGGATCTTTCCCTGGTGATGAACCTCGTTGGCTGGGTTCGAAACGTCGAAATCAACAAGAATGGATGTGCTTAAACTGGAAAACTTCTCTACACAATAATCTAAAGTAGTCTGTAAAGAGTTTATAGGACATATACCTCAACATTAGCAATGTCAAATCCATTTTTCCCCATACAAGTAAGAAATTCAAACAATTTTTCTTCAGTTGGGTGATAATGGCCACTATAATGTGGTTAGATGACCTATATAAAAAAAGAAAATAAAATTTCACCTTAGAAAATAACACCTTATTAACTTAGTATCCAACCTTCGGGGAAATCTTAGGCACAATCATGTCAACTAAGATATGCTAAAAAACTCAAGTCTTAGATAACTTGTGAAAACAAATAATACGAGGTGTGATATTTAATCCTTGTTTTTTTATTCACAAAAACATTTCATTTTCTAATGCATGAACCTTGTAAAGTATATAAACAACACTTGCTCAAATAACATAATGAAAGTAAACTTTTCTGAAAGTCATGAAAATATTTTAACACAAAATAGCTATAAGGATTCCAATCAATATCATGTAATACTAATTTCATCTTCAAGATTTGGTTGTTGTTTAAATGGAAATTATACTAAGTATTTTCAACTTCATTGTTAAAAGACAAAAAACAATCAAAATAAACTTCCAAAATACAATCAAACAATAAAGAGAGAATATCATGGAATGGACATTGCAATTATAAAAAAATTGCTTACCTATCTGCTAATGTCTTGTATGGCATTCCTAAAACGTTTTCTTGCCCAAAATAACCATGAGGTGAAAGAATCACAACATTAAAAACCATAGGAATCCCTACTAGAACCATTTCCAAATTCGATGGCTCAAGTGCCTAAAGGATCTCTACCAACAAATGAATCATATCCAAGACATGCTCTGCATTGTCTCCCCATCCTTTTTCCAAACACATTTTTTGTAATCTTCCTATAGCAAAGTCAAGTAACAATCAAAATAAGACATTGACATTTGTTTTCATCTTTTATATCTATCAAATTTGAATCTAATTTGTTTCAAGAACATATTAATTCATATTTAAATCCTTCCTGACATATGAGAAGATATAAATCAAGTAGGACATCAAAAAATTGACCTCAATGAGGTCCTCAAACAATTCTACAATATCAATATTTTTCTTGTTGTGATATCTTGTGCAGGAAAAAGAAAATATCTGCAAAAGAAAATACCATATATTACTTATGTTAAAACTGTGTATATGGTGTATTTTTAGGCAGTATTTTAAGATGCTCCTCCATCTTTACCAAAGCGACCTATAGCTTGGTTGAATTATTTATCCTTTCATTCAACATCAATTTCTACAACAGAAATGTCACACATTATTCTTTCCCATTTCTCAACATGCTACATGTGATAAATTGAAAGTCACATCAAACCAAGAGAAATTAACCCTTTTTCTAACCAAAACAAACAAACAAGCAATGCCTCTAATAAAGCTTCATTATAATTTTATGAGATGAAAATATATTGGACAATTTTTTTTGTTTGACTTTGTTTAATTCTGTTATGAAAGTTTTCGCGCTTCAGGAACCAATAAATGTGAGGGAAGTTGTAACTATGAAAAAAATTATGTTGACCTTTTATACTTCTTTAAAATTAAGTGAATGATGCCATTTTTAGATTTGGTAAATCTCATAATAAGAAATGGCCACATTGGATGCAGAGATTAAAAATAAAAACTTGTTGAGATGGCATGTATTCTAATAAATTTAATTACAATGATTACCAATGGGATCCACTAGTTACAAGTACTCAGTATGTTAGTCTTGATTATGAAAGAGAGATGGCAACGATAAGTATGGGTGGTCCTAGATTGTATGTTGTGTATCTTCAAATCAAGGTCATCATCTTAATGAACCTAGGTTCTAACATGGTAAACTTAGATCTGGTCCTCAGCCAGTTTCATTCCATCATAATTTTTCAAGACTCAAGAGGACATAATGGTCCTTCAACTTATAATAGGGTTTCTTTTGAGGTTATAAATAAATATTATCCAAAGAAAATGGATTTTTAGGCTCCAAGAGATATGGATAATTTAAATGATAGCAATCATATGTTTTTTTCCCAAGATTCAAATGTATGGATACATTTTGTGGATTTTACTAAAATATAGAATGAAAGAAATAATCCATGAGGAGAATCTATTGGTCATTGTGATTAGGGAAATACTTGGAGATAATAATACTATTTAGGTTAAAATCAAAGATGGTGTTGATTCTTGTAGCTCCTCGGTTGCTGGTATGTTTTAAGGTAGTAATTTTCGTTCTTCAAGGGTAGGGTACTTTAGCTTAATTACATCTGCCCTGGTCCTATCACCCAAAATAAAATCATAATAAAAAAAGAGTAAATATGTTAGGTTTAGGGCTCTTCCTATTTTTATATTTGTCAATCTTATAGTTCTTTTTTACTCTGTTATAACTCTGTTGAGACCACCTACTCTATAGTAAAAAATAACAAAGGAGCCATTAGTCATATATGCCCATGGTCTCTTGTAGGCATGAAAAAAGAATAGGTTGAGCCATTAATTAGAATTGCAAATATATTGAGGAAAGACAATTAATTATTTAGTTAACCAATTGCACATTTAACCCTATATGGATGAGTAGCCATAAATAAAGCTAGTTTTCTCTATCATATGCCTTAGAAATACAAACTCACTAGAATTTCTTGTAATTTCTTGGTTTGATGTTATAAGTTCCTTTTTTGGCTACTCCTATTCTGTAATGGATTTGTTTCCTAGAAAGGATGCCAAATTTTTCTAATGGCATGGAATCAGCGTAGTGGCTTTTGACCCTACATCCAATAATTTTTGCAATGATTTTGTAGATACAATTACACAGTGATATGGGTCTTAAATGATCAAAAGTTTCATTCTTGTCTGATATTTTGGATTAGAGCCTGAAATGTTGAATTGAAAGCTCCCAAATCCTGCATGTGTGTTTTAATTTGTTAACAATTCTTAGTTGGTTTGTTTGAAGGAATTCATAAAACCCCAAGAAGAATTACATTTCCCTACTAAGTGGTTGAGGTTTCTTATCCTTTTGGAAACAATGAAAATTTATTTTTAATTATTCCTTTCATATTGGATCCATCAATGCCTCATTACCCACCTCACCAACAAAAATGGGGAAATATGAAGTTATATTTAACTATCTCTCTAAAATTTATTCTTTCATTATCTTTATAAATTCCCTCAAAATGGTATGTTGATGAGAAAAATGCTCCTCGAGACGAACACCTCCTCATGAGGCAAATTTTGTCGATAAAAAACATCTTGAGGAAATTGTTCATTATAATTATGAGATGTTGAAGAGAGAAAAACTCTACTCTTTAGTAAATGATATGCATGAATGTTAGTGATTTGGTACAAGGAAAGACATGGGCAGTGAGGTAATTGTGGATATTCCCTACAACTATTTTCCCAAATGTGACACATGAGGATGTATGCTTATTAAACAACTATATTTGAGAACATGCACCACTTTGAAGGCAATTCAATTTTGGAAGTAGGCGTAGGAAGTGGTAATTTAGCAATCTACTATGCACAAGTTGGTGCAAAGAAAGTTTATGTTGTTGAAGCTACCAAAATGTTAGAACATGTATGTCCACATGTAATTAGAAATGGTGTTAGCCACATTGTAGATGGAAGTGAAGGATGTACGTAGGATGTCATGTTTCTTGCAAAGTTGATGTCAATTTCCAAGAAAAAAAAATCATAACTCGAATCCTCCATGTTAAAGATGACTCTTACCAATAACACTATATGTTGTTATACATATTATGTAATTTCAAGTACATTTGAAGGCATAATATATTGAAAGAAATCAGAAATATATTTGTAAAGTCAAAAATGTTCATGAAAGATAAGATTCCATACTAAAAATATTCATCCCCATAAACATATCCATTCCCATGGATAACCAGTTTCTTCATGATATAAGCACACTTTAGAAGAAACTGAGAAAAAAAAAGCGTATATATGGTATTTCTAGACTTTATCAAAATTTACAAGAAAAATATCATAGAATACTCGCTAGCGTCAAAACCTCATGATAAAAAAAATCAATAAATGATAAAAGAAACATTAATACATTATTTGAAAATGCAACAAGTGACTAGAATGTACAAGGCTAGAATACGTAAAATATCATCTCAGAGAAGAATACCAAAACCAAGCCTTGCCAATCCAAGATAATGCATAGGAATACATATAACAACGGCCCAAATCATTTTCAATAGAAGAGACTATGAAGAGCAAGAAGTTAAAGCACATAATTGTACTTTCAAGGACATAATTTATGTGATCTCCTTCCCCAAAATATATTTATAATAACATTTCATACTACTACTTATATACTTTGAATACATGTTATAATAAACATCACAAACAATAAATAGAAAAAAAAAATTTAAATGAAAAGAAAAAATAGTTTTCCTTCAAAAAAATTACATGTTCATCCTCTTGAGAATTTGGAAAACAAGCTCCCATATATTTTGATCTGCACTTAGCATGAATGATAGGTGTTGGAAATACTGAGAGGGGGGGGCGGGGGGGGTGAATCAGTATTCCTTTCAATTAGAGAATTAGTTAATCTTCAATTATTATCAATGTTTGTACAATGATAGTATTAAACAAGAGGAACACAAATGCACACAATTTTTAAGGTGGAAACCCACTCCGAGACAAAAACCACCTAATGCTTTTCTAATAATTCTTTAATATTCAACTCCAATTGAAAATAAAGCTCCAACTTCCTAGAATCTAGAAAAGTATTCTTCTCCAACTCCCACTAGATGGACGCTCCAACGCCCAAGATTCTTCAATAGTCAACTGACCAGATGCCCCAACACCCAATGAGCTACAACTCACCCTAGCACCACCCTACCACCCTATAGAAGAATAAAAGAAGAATGGACTCCCGTACCAGGGAAAATGGTCCACTTTACAATGATATAAAATGATGTAGAAGAAGAATATATACTAGACCATAACCCCAACTTTGATACAACCACCTAATGATAATCCTAGACCTCCCAGCACTGCCTCTTCAACCCTTGGCAGATAGACACTAGTACAATTTGTACAATAATGTATTTACAATGACTAAGTACAATGATACCTTTACAATGATTGTATGCAGTGCCGCCCACTTGAAGACTTCATATGATGAACTTCTTGCTGTTGTTATGCACCTTGGTTTCTTCTGTTGTCATGCTACCATTTGCTGCACCTTGCTTTGCTTTTCTGCTGTAGAAAGTCTAGTCCTTTTCAACCCTTGACAACACATGATCTAGCCTTTTCTTGCCTTCTAGGAGCTCGATATTGAATCTAGTGTATCTCTGTCATTTCATATCCTCAATATCTGATTTTCGGTCTTGCAGTAGTCCTCTGAGTCATCTTTCCAATGCCATAGGTCTGACCCAATTTGGATTCTTGAAGAGAAAGTTATACCCAATCTCTCACAATGCCCTAATTATGGACTGTTTCAGTAGAGCGCACTTATATGGTGTGCCACGTGTCACTGTTTCTTCATTTTTTTTAAAAAATTGATAGAGAAGAAAGGAAAAGCTATGAAATATCCATAAATTTTTATGGAATTCCAATCCGATAATCAGAGATAGAGTTATGACGAATTTACCAAGGTCACTTCTTTGAGATGAATTTCAGGAGCCTGCAAAAACCCTGACTTACACAGATAATATCTCCAAAAATGTTGGCACCTTGATCTGAAATTTTTACTACAGCTTCCTTAGGCTTTCGGCTACGCCTCATAAAAATTTTAGCTTCTAAACCTTCGTAGAAAAAAATTTAGAGCGAAAATTCCATGATGACCTGTTTCAGATGGCCGAATCCCTTGCATAAGGAGGAAATGAAGATCACAATTTATATGAATGCTTAAGTTGAGAGGGGCTTCAACAAGTGAACGTGGGAGGGATTTTAGGAGCATAAAAAATATTAATTATGACTTTTCAATGATCCATGCCCCAACCCCATGGGCTTTTAGCCCACTAACTGGGGGTACAAACTTCAAACATGAATATCTCTGAAACTGTGAAGAATTACATGGCATGCCATATATCAATGGAAACATCTCAACAAGTAGAAACCATCAAAAGAATTATTGACCCAGAATATATTAATTTGGTAAGTCAAAATTCCCATGCAATATTGGGTTAGCCCTTGTTGCTTCTTGGGTTGATATCAATGACAATCGCTGATCAAAAATCTCCCCCTTTGGCATTGATGGCAACACAAGTACTCCCCCTACAATCATGGCACCTCTTCCTACAGCGTTCTCTCCCCCTTTGACATCAATGGAAAAGGGTAACTCCCCCTGAAACACAACCATCCTACGGACCTGTACACACTTCCACTCCCACTGACACACAATCATCCTGCAGACCTAGACATACTTCCACTCCCCCTTTATATTCTTGAAAAAAGGAAAATCTAATGAGAACTTAGGAGAATCCCAAGCTTTTAACGAAGATATTCAAATTCTTCACAAGGTAAAGGTTTAGTGAAGATATCAACAATTTGTTCTTTTGTACAAACATACTCAAGTTTGATATTCTTTTCAACGACTTGTTCTCTAAAAAAATGATATTTGATTAGAATGTGTTTTGTTTTTGAATGCATGACAGGATTCTTGGATATGTTGATGGCACTAGTGTTGTCACAGAAAATGGGAATAGGCTCACTGAATTGTACTTGAATATCTTGCAAATTTTGTTTCATCCAAAGGACTTGAGTACAACATGATGTTGTTGCAATGTATTCTGCTTCCGCTGTAGATAACGAGATTGAAGTTTGCTTTTTTCTCAACCATGATACGAGACAACCACCTACATAGAATGATGCTCCACTAGTACTCTTACGATCATCAATGCTTCCTGCCCACTCTGCATCTGTAAAGGCTTGAATAATGAGATTGTTACCCTTGGGATACCACAAGCCATATTCTTCTGTGCCCTTTAGATATCGAAGAATTATTTTGATGGCAATAATATGAGATTCTTTTGGTGCTGCTTGGAATCTTGCTACTTGTCCAACTGCTTGCATAACATCTGGCCGAGAGGCTGCTACATATAGAAGACTACCAATCATAGATATGTACAACTTCTGATCCACATCCTTAGATGAGTCGTCTATGCTCAATTTGCAACCTGTTACCATTGAAGTTAGGATGGGTTTGCAATCTTCCATTTTGAATTTCTTGAGCATTTCCTTGATGTACTTGGCTTGACATATAAATATTCCTTCCTCTTGCTGAGATATTTGAAGCCCTAAGAAGTATGTCAGCTCACCAAGTAAAGACATCTCAAACTCACTTTGCATCTTTGTAGAAAATTTCTTACTTAGTCAATCATCATTGCTACCAAATATTATATCATCCACATATACCTCAACAATTGTTAAATTATCTTTATCTATTTGTACATAAATATTTTTATCAACAGTACCTTTCTTGAACCCTTGTTGATGTAGATATCCATCAAGATGAGCATACCATGCTCTCGGAGCCTGCTTGAGGCCATATAGAGGCTTCTTTAACCTGCAGACATACTCTTCTTTTTGTGATAGTAGAAAACCTTCAGGTTGTTCGATGTAAACTTCTTCTTCTAATTCTCCATTCAAAAATGATGACTTAACATCCATTTGGTAGACTTTGATTTTTCTTGAACATGCATAGGCGAGAAACATTTGAATGGCTTCCATTATGGCAATTGGTGTGAATGTTTCGTCGAAATCAATTCCTTCCACTTGTGCATAGCCTTTACAAACCAATCTTGTTTTGTTTATGGTAACCTGCCCATCTTCATTCAATTTTTTCCTTAACACCCATTTAGTCCTAATTAAATTTTTATCTTTTGGTCATGGAACTAATTCCCAAGTGTTATTCTTCTCAATTTGATCGAATTCTTCATTCATAGCTACTACCCAATGTTCATTTTGGTTGGCTTCCTCAAAACTACTAGGCTCAAAGGTTGCTAGAAAAACAACGTGAGCTTGTTGTGATGAACGAAGTTGTCGACCTTCATTTATGTCACCAATGATTTGCTTTGATGGATGGTTCTTTTGAATCCACTCTTTTGTTTTCCTTGGAGGAGCTTCTTGTTGTTGTTCTGGTATATCTTGATGATCATTGTTTACTTCTTCCTTGTAGATAGTTGCTTCTTGTTATACAATTTTATCTATGTCTTTTTCAGCCTCTGTCTCAAGTTTCAAAGATTCTAAATCCTCATCATTACTTGCTAGAATGCCATCTTCGTCAAATGTAACATTTATGCTCTCCACTATCTATTTTCATCTTAGATTATAGCATTTATAGGCCTTTCGTTCTCACAGGACCACATAGATCAGCATGTATCAATTCCAATGGATGTGATGAAAATTGTTCTTTTGTTTTAAATTGGACTTTCGTCTGCTTGCCATGCCGACATGCCTCACACAGTGTGTTGGAAGGTTTTAAGATTTTCGGCATTTCTTGTACTGCTTCTTTTTTTCTTATCTTGACAAGATTGTCAAAGTTTATGTGACCCATTCGTTTGTGCCATAACCAACTTTCATCTTCTTTAGTTAGTAGACATGCTTTAGTTGCTTCATCTAGAACAATATGTCGTTTAGAGCTCGACTTGAAGTAGCCACAATTTTACCATACCTGCCTTTCCTGATTTCACATTTTGTGGAGTTGAATAGCATTGTGTGTCCTTGATCACACATTTTTCCAACACTGAGCAGATTGTGATTCATGTTTTCGACCAATAGAACATTCTTGGCTATAACATCTTTACTTTCGAGAGTGACGGTACCTGATCCTATAACATTTGAAGATCCATCATTTCCAAAGGATATGGTTCCATCCTTATTCTCTTTTATAGATACAAATTTCCTTCTATCTCCAGTCATATGCGTTGAGCAACCGCTGTCAACATACCACACATATTTCTTTTTTGAGCCTTGAAAGCGAAAGCACAATCATCAATCTTATTCTTCTTCCATGTTCGTTCATTCTATGGCTTCGAAGATTCTTCTGGAGGATTTTCAAGTCTGCAGTCTCTGGCTATGTGTCCAAAGTTCTAACATTTGTAACATTCCATATTATTTCTTAAATTTTCAAATCTATTGATGTTTCGTTGAGCCCTCGGAGGTTCATATTTGAAGAATATCTTGGAATTGTATTGGTTCATTGGGTACATGCGACATTCTATAGCTTTATGACCAAATTTTCCACATGAATAACAATAGCCATGAAAAATATGTTGGTACCCGGATGAAAATATTCATCGAGGAATCTTCTTCCAAGGATGTGCTTGCGAATCTTGCCTAATGAAGTCTTCATGTATGTCAGATCTCATAGGTTCATTGTATTTTGTTGTAGAAGGTCCTGCTTCTTCTTCTTTGTAATCGAGGCCAGTTCTATCGTTGTAAGATCATTGATTGTTGATGAGTTCTTCCAATGCCCTTGAGCTGTTGGCATAGTTTTGGACAGTTTTTCCCTTCTTCACTTCCTTACGCAGCGAGACTACTTCGGTTTCTAATGCTTCCCTTTCTTGGTTGTTTTCTTCCAACTTCTTTTGAAGTGACTCTTCAATACATTTGTGTTCTTCAACCTCAATTTTGAGACCTTGAACTTGTTCTTCAAGAGTGTTGGAATGAATCTTCTCATCATTGAGCTCTTTTATAAGCTTGATTGCCTCCTCATAGAATTCTTCTATGGTCAACCCTTCTTCTTCATTGTTTGATACTTATTGTTTATTGTGCTTGGCCATAAAAAATACTTTCTCATTGGCTTCTTCTTTGCTGTTACTTTCTTCATCGGATGAGGAGCTATCTTATTTAGAGAGAAAGTTCCTTTTGGATCCTTTATTTTTTCCTTGCTTGTTGAATTTCTTAAAGCCTTTCTTTCCTTTTGAGTTGCCATCACTTTTGTTTGGACATTTTGCTACAAAATGCCCAACCTCACCACAACCGAAACATATCAATGGAAGTTTACCTTTGAATTTTCCCTTACCAGGTTTTAGTTTTCTCATAAAGTAAGCATATTCTTCATCTGAAAGACCTTCTCCATCATCTCTCTTTTCTTCACACTTGCAGGTGCATGTCATTTCAATTGAAGGTTGTTTGTCCTTATTGGTTTGCTTGGATGCAACGAATGCAGTTTCTAGATTTGAAGTACCCTTTTCTTCATTAAGTCTCATTTCATATGATATTAGAACTCCATGTAATTCTTGCTTGCTGAGTTTGTCCAGATTTGCACTATATTCTAAGACCGATACCTTTGGGTTGAATCTCCCTGGTAACGTTCTAAGAATCTTCCATATAATAGTCTTCTCGTCAACTAGCTCTCCCAATCCTTCCACAGTATTCGTTATTTCATCAACGTATTGGAAGTATGCAGCAATGTTGCAATCTTATTTCATTCTGAATTGCTCAAATTTTGCTCTATAGTTTTGAAGCTTTTCTTCTTTGACATTTGAGTCACCTGCATATATATTCTCAAGCTTGTCCCATACATTTTTGGCGGTTTTACAACCCAACAACTTATGATAAGTAGATTCAATAAGTCCACTGATAATAATATTTTTTGCTTTTGCATCATTTACCGAATTCTTCTTACCTTGTTCATTCGCGGTTGATGTAAATCCATTTTGAACAGTGTCCCATACTTCGTAACCTTGCGCCAAGAGATACACCTCCATTCTTCCTTTCTAGAGTGCATAATTATTTTCATTGAATAGAGGTACACCATTCTTGGTATGCTCCATGACCTCCTTCCAGCTGTTAAACTGCTATTGAAGGAACCACATCAAACCAATTGTTGGGAAATACATCGAGAGGTGGGTGACAGCTAAAAGATCCCTTCAATTAGAGCATTAGTTAATTTTCAATTATTATCAGTGTTTGTACAATGATAGCAGCAAACAAGAGGAACACAAATGCACACAATTTTTAAGGTGGAAACCCACTCTGGGACAAAAACCACCTAATGCTTTTCTAATAATTCTTTTCAACTCCAATTGAAAATAAAGCTCCAAATTCCTAGAATCTAGAAAAGCATTCTTTTCCAGTTCCCACTGGATGGACGCTTCAATCCCGAGATTCTTCAGTAGTCAACTGAACAGATGCCCCAACACCAAATGAGCTACAACTCACCCCAGCACTACCCCACCACCCTATAGAAGAATAAAGAAGAATGAACTCCCGTACCAGGGAAAATGGTCCACTTTACAATGATATAGAATGATGTAGAAGAAGAAGATATACTAGACCATAACCCCAACTTTGACACAACCACCTAATGATGATCCTAGACCTTCCAACACTGCCTCTTCAACCCTTGGCAGATAGACACTAGTACAATTTGTACAATAATGTATTTACAATGACTAAGTACAATGATACTTTTACAATGATTGTATGCAGTGCTGCCCACTTGAAGACTTCATATGATGAACTTCTTGCTGCTGTTATGGACCTTGGTTGCTGTTCTTGTCATGCTCCCATTTTTTGCACCTTGCTTTGCTTTTCTGCTGTAGAAATTCTGGTCCTTTACAAGCCTTGACAACACATGATCTAGCTTTTTCTTGCCTTCTAGGAGATCGATATTGAATCTAGTGTATCTCTGTCATTTCATATCCTCAATATCTAATTTTCTATCCTATAGTATTACTCTGAGTCATATTTCCAATGCCATAGGTCTGACCGAATTTGGATTATTGAAGAGAGATTTATACCCAATCTCTCACAATGCCCTAATTATGGACTGTTTCAGCATAGCACACTTGTACGGTGTGCCATGTGTCATTGTTTCTTCATTTATTACAGAAATTGATAGAGAAAAAAGTACAGACTATGCACTATCCATCAATTCTTGCGGAATTCCAATCCAATACTTAGAGAGAGAGTTATGATGAATTTACCAAGGTCACTTCTTTGAGATGAAATTTCAAGAGCCTGTAAAAACCCTGAATTACACAGATCATATCTCCAAAAAATATTGCGCACCTTGATATGAAATTTTTACTGCAGCTTCCTCAGGATTTCAGCTATGCCTCATAAAAATTTCAGCTTCTGAACCTTCGTAGAAACAAAGTTAGAGCGAAAATACCAATATGACCTGTTTCAGATGGTCGAATCCCTTGCATAAGGAGGAAATGAAGATCACAATTTATATGAATTCTTAAGTTGAGAGGGGCTTCAACAAGTGAACGTGGGAGGGATTTTAGGAGCATAAAAATATTAATTATGACTTTTCAATGACCCATGCCCCAACCCCATGGGGTTTTAGCCCACTAACTGGGGGTACAAACTTCAAACATGAATATCTCTCAAACCGTGAAGAATTACATGGCGTGCCATATATCAATGGAAACATATCAACAATTAGAAACCATCAAAAACATTATCGATCCAGAATATATTAATTTGGTAAGTCAAAATTCCCATGCAATATTGGATTAGCCCCTGGTGCTGCTTGGGTTGACATCAATGACAACTGCTTATCAACAATAGGAACCAACTTATACATGTTTATTCCTTTAGTGCTCCCACTGGGATCCTACATATAAACTTCTCCTTTATACATCCATTCATTTATTTAATTATTATCGAAATAATCGAAGAATTTTATACATATAACACAAGCACTTTGTTTGTCATCAGCAGGCATTGCCACTTCCTCACTATATTTTTATCCAAAATTGTTTCCATAGGGGAAAAGGTAGGAACAAACTTGAATGTTGATGTCTCTATTCCACTGAGCCATTCCTTGCAACTCACAAACCATTTTCGAGTCACTGATTGTGGCATTTTTTTCTTACAACTTAGAGATGGTTTGATTTCATGACACATGCCGATCCATGTGATTGTTGTGCTCTTCTTAAAACTTGAAGCACAAAACCCATGTTATTCATTGTCTTGGAAAATCCTCATACAATGCACTAATAAAAAATTCATGCTGAGATTTGAGTATATTTGAATTGAATTGAGTTCCAACGATATCCCAAGCAACATAGTGCTTCATCTGGAATAGAATTTGTAGGTATTGCATTCAAATATGGGGCTAGAAACAGGGATGTTATAGTAGAAACTACATGTATCCAAAGAATTGATTTGGTATTGTAGCTAAAGAAACATGTATAGATGGATAATAAGAAGAGGTGGTTGAAGTTTCTTCACATACTACACCATATTCCATCAGTGACCTTAAAAGAGATGACACATTACCTACCGAAGATGGTAATTTGATGTTTGAAGATTTCAACTGTGATGTTTGTGATGTTGATGCGACCAATAATGAATCTGGTTGTGGGCTAGGAGGAAAAGGAGGTTGCACTCCTCCTAAAACCTGTAAAGACAAGTTATTGGGCACTACAAGAAGTAAAGTGGGCCTTGATGCTAAGCATGAATTAGGACTCATCGTGCTACTAATCACAGCAAGTCCCATTGTTTGGGATGCTCCATAACTTAAATTTGATTTTTGTGGAATTTGGGATTATGTTAATGTATGAGACGAAGTAATCTTTTGAAATGGAGAAAGGAAAACTGGTTGTATTTTTTGAGGTATTGGTAACTGCTGTAGAATTTTTTTACTTTGTGAAAGGTTGTGTGGTAATTGATTCAAAAACTCTAGAGTGGCTTTGGATTGTGACATTAGGTGTAAATGTGGTAGCTATTGAGGAATTTGTTGAACAGGTTGTGATCGAAATGGAGATTGTTGAAAGGACTGTGAATAATGACCTTGGGAATAAATAGAAGGAAGTTGAACTTGTGATTGACCAAGTTTCATGAAATTAGTCTAATGTTGATGGTTTAGTGTTCGAAACTATTGATTTTGAAGGGGTGGTGCAAATGGAGGTAGAGATGGCATAGTTTGCATAGACGGCCATACAGATTATGTGATAGGAGACAAAGAAGCAATTCTTTGTGATTATTGCCTTTGTGAGAATGGAATGTTTCTCAATGATGGTATGACAAGCGATAGGAATTCAAAGATCAGGGTATTAGATCCAAGGGAACATCCAACATTTTCTCGAGATTTTATACCATTCCTAATGGAATTTCTGTACCTATTGGCCTAGAGTCATTCATTGAATCCATAGGGTGACTTGCAGTATATGTTAAATTGAATGAATATGCCAAGCTATAACTTGAATTGTTGTCACCATGAACAAGAGCTTGAAGTGTTCTCAACCTTGATTTTGAAATTAGTCTATTATTTTGATGTGACTGGTGAGGAGGCCAACTCATTATAGGTCGAAGTTCTAAGCACCTTGACTATTTTACAGCAAAGATGATGTCTCAATGGAAGTGTCTTTGATATTTCAAGACACAATACCTAATTGGAAAAGAGATGGTTGGTGCTCTCCAAACTCCTAAATTGAGAAAAATATCATTGCCATACATCCTTTATCTTTACATGCTAAGGAAATCACTTAAAAAGCAATAATGAAAAAAGGAAATGGGGAATAATTTGTCGTCGAATTAATTATATATATATATATATAAAGAGCAAGGAGAAAGGAATCCTACCACTATAGGAGGTCGTCTCTCCTTCTCACTAATCATAGTTCTATCCACATGAGACAAGGGTCCATGGATATTCCAATCATTGTGAAGAAGAGTGGGACCAAACCTATTCTTTGTTTTCTCTTTCTCTCTAATCCTGACCACTTCTTTAGGTCACCAGGAAAATAATCATCTTTCCTTGATTTATCACTTCCTCTTCCATGATTTTCCAATTTTGGGCTCATATCCTCCCACAAGTATTCTTCTTCCTAAAAAAAATTCCAGTTTCTAGATATCATTCTACTGTGTATTATATCAATTTCCTGAGGTGGTTGTGTTAGTCATTAGTAATTTTTACCTATTTATATGACTAAATGTTTGTCCTAGATTTCTAGAAAAAAAATTCATGAATCTTGTGAGTTCTGAGAAATCTCACTCCCTTCATTTCCTTTAGGATAATTTTTCACTCGTATACTACTCTACCAAGGCATGGCCAATCTCTCACTCCCAGAAGACCAAATCATAGACTTGTGTCCCTCATTTTCACTATGTCTACCACCTTTGACTTTAACACTCTGTTTTTGATTGCCTAAGCCTTCTACTTCTATACCTTGGTTTACCAAGTAGCCCAAACCTTTTCCCCTACTCACCAAGTGCCTCAAGCAATGGTGATTTCAAATTCCCTTTCAAGGCCTTTTAGATAAATCAAATATTTCAGTTTCTTGGATGGGAATGCATAAAAAGTTGTCAAAACCCTGTTTACATCTCCAAACCCTGTTTCCAGTTTTCAATCAAGCACCTAATCCAAAATATGTCCCAATAGGTCATTTAGGGTCTCCTAGGTTATGCATTGTTTTGATTTCCTAAAACTCAATATTTTTACATGTGCTCAAAGGTAAAATCAAATGAAAAGAAGGTGAGCTCATGAATGTCCAAAGGGTTCCAAAATACCTTCAAGAAAGGACCTCCTAGAACAGAGCATAGAGTCTACAAAAGGATAGGTTGCCCATGTTAAAACATTTCTGCATGAATGCTTTATGATGGTTATCAGCAGAACAGATGCAAAGTGAGAAGCCTAACTCACCAATGACATCCACAACATAAGAGAAAAAACATGCCTGAGTTTACAAAGAGTATCAATGGTTTCATGACCAATTGTTTGTAAGGTGTTGCCCAACAAAGAACCCATGCAAAGGATCATGAAGACAGTGGTACATAAGCACAACTGTGCACAAATTAAAGATTCATTGAAGCAAGAAATCAAAGTGAGAGGCCTCCTTGGTGACAGCAGGTAGAGATTAAAAAATGATGTCAGGGAATGACTTATAGGTTTGTTAAGGTAGCACTTTTTCACTGCACCAATGGGATAAATTTTGAAGAGTATCAGTGGTTTTGTAACTAATTGGCACATCAGGTGTTGCCCAATAAGGGATCCATGTAAGAGATCACAAAGAAAAATATGCAACAGCATCACATAACATAAATTAAATATTTATTTTGAGAGACGTCCTTAATGATGGAAAGCACAAATTTCAGGGATGATGTCAGATGATCACCTCTATGGCTTGTCAAAACAACGTTTTTCACTACAGCAAAGGACAAGTTGTAGAGAGTATCAGTGTGAAGGCTTCTTAAAATCCTTAAGGACGGTCACAGGTTTAAAAAATAATCACAAAAGGAGAGCAAGAAGCTAAAAGTCAAATAAGAAATCAATTCGAGCCTAAGTGCTACTGTTGAGGGTTTAAAAGTGCCAAGCTCCAAAGGAAGTGTAAGGATCAAAACATTGTTTTTATGACACCACCAGCAAACAGAAATGGCCAAAAGAAGGTAATGATAAAATTGACCAAAAAGGCTAAGGTTGTTGTACATGATAGATTCATCATGCTTTTGAAAAATAAGTGGCCAAAGAGAGAATGAAATCAATTTTTAAGATCACCCACCAAGGAATCATCTTTCATACTTAAAAACACCTCCTACACAAGAGAAAAGAAGATATCAGTGGAGGTAAAAGAAATAAAATCAAAAGTAAACCTTATTCATAGTGGGTCTTTATTTTAATTCTTCAAAAGTATAAAAAGCAACACAAGCAACATCTCTCAAATGCCATTTGGTTATTTGCAAAAGAAGTTAAGGGTTTTTGGGTTTTCAGGGTTTCTGGCAGAGCTTTTGGGTGAAAAATTGTTGCGCTGCATTCCTGAGAGGCCGCGATATGCTCTTGTGCATGCTGCCTATAATTTTCTCCAAAGAGCGTTGTGTGCCTAAGTAATGGCACTGCGTGCCTATATAAACAACATTGTGCAGAGGCCACCTGGCACACCTACGTGCAGAGGCACCCAGCCATTCACGACTACCTAACTAGACCAGGCTACGTACAGGCTCTACCACACTACGTGCCCGGCCGTTCAAACCTGGCCTGCCCACCTTCAGGTTCACCCCACTACTATTCTCCTGTGCATTCATTAGCTACCAAGAAGACCCAACACCTCATGCAGAGGTGCCCGCATTGCACTCCTCTGCATTCAGCGGCTTCCAAGAAGACCTAACACCTCGTGGAGAGGTGCCCATGATGCGCTCCTGCGTGTGCAGGGCTGCCAGGAGAACCTGACAAGTTGTGCAAGGGGCACCCGACTATCTGTTCAAACCTTGCCCGCACTGCGCTCCTATATTTGCTTCAGCTGTGAAGTTTTGAGAGGTATTTAGAGTTTTTCCCTAACTTTTCACACTGTCTAAAGGTAAAAATATAGAGCAATATGAAGGGTAAACTTAAAGGGAGTGTGGAAAAACCCTAAGGAAGGAGGAAAACACATAATTTCCTACTAACAACTCCCTTGTTCAAAGGGCACCCATCCATTTACATGCTAAGAGCACACTGAGGCCCAATTTTATTTCCTTCATTCTTCCTTTCCCTTCATTTGAAGTCATCACCTATGTCATTCTCATCTCACTTGCCCTCTCCATGTCATCTCCCAAGCAGATTAGGGTTTGTTTTCAAAGACAATGGTAAAAGACAAAATGCCTAAAGAAAGTAGTGTTGATAGTGGTGATAGAAGCCAAAGGCCTAGAGAATAGCAGAGGAAGGGTGGGAAAGAAAATAGGTTTGAGCCTATAAACACTAAAGAATTGATAGCCTCTCCTACTATAGTTTCATATTTCCAAGAGGTAGGATGCTATGAGTTCTATGAGAAAGTGCAGAGAGTCCAGATTCATCCTTAGTTGACCAAACATTTTTTCCTTAACCTCCATGACCACCAAGTGCATGTAGCTGGAGTGAATTTTGAGCTGACAACCAATGCAATCTCTATGGCCATCGGAATACCTTGCATGGGAGAAAATGGTTCAAATAGGTGTATCTGGACCTAAGTCATTATCATCCCTCCTTAAAACCAAGTTGCCAAGCTGATTACAAATCCATTTTCCCCTTTTCTCATTTTTTGGATATATATGCTCCTTTAACGAAGATCATTATGATATACTTCACCTGTGAGGGTAGGTTATCTAGGATCTATTCCTACCACATAAGACTACTCATGCATTTTAATAAGGCCAAATCACTTCATTTTCCCTACTACCTTTGTAAAAGTATTGATAAAATGTCATCCACTGTGCCAAAGAGGCCTCCTTCCCAACAAATGTCAAGTCTTTTCCACCATTCCCTCATCAAAATGATTGTCTTACACCAATTGAAGCAACAAGGCATCCCATGGGAGGTTTTCATCCCCCATGGTGTTTTCACAAACCCACAGCCTCTTCCTTTGCAAATTTTACCATCATCACCTCAACTTCCTCCTCCCACACCTCCATCACCCTCCACTGGCCATGATTCATCCTCTTCACATGAATCTTCTCCCCAAACAAACCTCCCTCTCTCACCTTCCCCTAAATCCTCAAGACATGAAGAAAGTAGTGACAAGGAGGAACATGACAGTCCAGAAGAAAATGAAAGTCAAGGAGAAGAAATAAGTGACAAAGAGGAGGAAATTGAAAGTGAAGAAAGTGAAAATGATGGAGAAGATACCAATGACAGTGAAGAGAAGGTAGATGAAAGCAGTAAAAAAGAAGACAGTGACAAAAGCAGTGGGCTAAATGATGAAGAAGGTAACAAAGAAAATAGTGATGACAAAGAGGAAGGAAACAGTGACCAATATGAACATGGAAGTCATGAAGAATGTGATGACAAAGAGGAATATGTAAGTGAAGAAAGTGATGAGGAAGAAGACAATGAAGAAAGTGATGAGGAAGAAGACAAAGAAGAAAGTGTTGATGAAGAAGAAAGTAGTGACAAAGGCATTGAAACAAAAAGTGAGCAAGAAGGCAAAGGAAGTGAGCTAGATGAGGATGAAGAAATCAATGACAACCCAAGGACAGAGGCAGATTTTGATGAGCAAAATGATGAAGTTAAAGAAGAAAACATTGATCCCAATAGCAGTCAAGAAGAGACATAGTTTGAAGAAAATTGCAGTGGGAAAAATAGTGAATACAGTGGGAAAATCAGTGTGGGTACAGACACACATAATGAGGAAAAAAATGACATTCATGGTGAATAATAATATCATGACAGTGCTCATGAACAAAGCAGCAATAATGAAGAAACAAATTCTAAGGGCAAAGACAGTAGGCATAGCAAAGATGAAGAAAACAATGAAGATGCCTCTGACAGTGACCCCACAGAAAATGCAAGCAATAATACAGAGAATGAAGATGCATAGACAAAGGCAGAGTTTAAAGGTAATTGTAGTGGACAATAAAAAGAAGACAGTGGGCAGAAAAGTGAAGAAAACTCACATAATGAGGAAGAAAGTTAAAATCAAAGTAAAGGAGAGACTAATGAAAGTGCCTCTAATAGTGACCCCACAGAAAATGCACGTAGTGATAAAGAGGTAGAGTTTGAAAGTGAGGATAGTGGGCCAAATCATGAAGAGGAGGACAATCATGAAGGTACATATGCAAAAAGAAATGATGAAGACACCTCTAATGTTGCAAATATAGGGGATGACAATCATGAAAATCTTGACAATGATACTAGCATGAGAGAAAATGAAAAAGCCTCTCAAGAAAGCAGTCTTGATATCACCAAAGATGAAGTGAAACATGTTAAAACATGTACTCTCAATTACCAAAGAGGATCAAGGTAGGTGTTTTCTACCTCTAAGAGGAAAGGGACCTTTCCATCTACTTCAGCTCAACCATTGGGCAAAGATAAGAAAAAAGTGGAAGAAGAAGAGGAAGATCATGAAAAAGAAAGATAGTTTGAGCTCATTCACATAGACAGTGATGATGAGAATGAAACAAGAATTTCAATCTCCCTCCTCCAAGATAGGAATGCACAAATCAAAGAATTGGAGGCTGACTTATAAATAGAAAAGGATGTCATTCACTTCTATCAGATCCAAAACAAGAAGATGAGTGCCCAACAAGCCATCCATGAAACAAAAACACTTAGGTACCGGAAAGAGGCTCAAAGGGCACATGTGAAGTTGGAAAAATTTAGGGGCACTTATGAGGAGATTAGTGATGAGGAAGGTTAGACTAGAAGGAGGCCTAGAACTATGGGTCTAAGGAAAGCATTGGCAAGGCAAAGAGAAGAAGAATCAGCCCAAGCAGAACAACTTTCTCTCCAATAACTCCTTGCACTCGAAATTGAACATGATACAGAATCATGGCTTGAGAGGGATAACATGCAACTTGAAGCCAAGATGGAGAAGTCCAATAGAGACTTGGATCTACAAAGAAGAATGGCTAAGCATTATGCTCAAAGAGAGCAATTTGCAAGGCAAGAACTCAAAAGGGCCAAAATTGAGATCCAAGCACTAAAGGAGGAAAAGGACCAATCTAGCCTGGTATTTTGGCTCAAGCTTCTCTACAGGTCTCCTAGGACCCATGAGGCACTTATCACCAAATTTGGGAGAAATTGGACAAGTTTTTGTTTTTTGCAAATTTTGAGGCTAGGAGCACAGCACACCTGGTGCTACACTCTTTTTCATGGCATCTTCAGGAGGAAAGGCTTTCATTTTTGGGTTCCATGTCATGAGAGGAGAATGCTCACCAATTTTTAGATCAATTGGAGTTGTTTTGGTCCTCCGAAAGGGTAAAAAACGCCAAATTTTTCACCATTCTGCCTGCTTTTCAGGACATGTGCTACAATCCTACCAGTCTTGGAATTTTCACTTTTTAGATAGGTTGCAGAGGTCATATATAGAAACCAAGGATAGATATGGGAATTATAATTCAAGGGATTTCCAACAAGCCATCATGGAACTTTATCCGACATCGGGAAGGCCTTCAAAACACTGTTGTAAGAAGACCCATTTTTTCTATTCCTGTGCTACACTCCTGGCATGCAAATTCAAATTTGACACACAGTGTTGTGCTCCTATGGTTGACAAGTCATAATGTGCGTTTGACAAGTTTTTGGAGGATTTTCAGAGCTTAAAGGTCAATTTAATTGCTAAAAATGGCCGAAAAGATATTTATTTTAGATATTTTGTGCCTTGGGCCTTGCAAGGTGTCAAGGACAGTAGAGATACTTCTAATTAGCCAATAGACTTCTAGATGATCTATTAGGCTTTCCTCCTCCTTTCTTGTTATATAAGGCATGAGGATTCATTGTAATAGTGGGCTTTGATGTGTTCGAGAGCAATACATGGTTTTTAGAAGTTGAAGAACAATTTAGTGTTGTGGAGCTTCTGGATGATTTTCCTTGGTTGATAATGATGAAGGCTTGCTTGTTGGATTCCTGAGTTTAGTTAATGGTGATGTATCTCTTATTTTTTCATGTTTTTATTGTTTATCATATGTCCATATTTCTATATTGCAATAGCTCATAAGAGTATAGGATGAGAAATGTTGTTTGAGGCACCTCATTCCTCCTGTTTGCTATTGTCTTCATTTTTTTCTCTGTTGGGTTAGTTTAAGGAATTATTAGTTGCTCCTTAGGCCCACCTAAGCTTGTCTATTTCATTATTGGATTAATATGCTAGTTTACAAACATGATTCATGGTAAGCCCTGCTTGTTTTATGCTATCTAAACTCCGTCTTGAAATCTCTCTTTGATGTATTGATTGATTAGGTTAAGCCAAAGAGGTCTTGTTTCGATCTTGCCCTTTGTATATGCTTATCATTTTCCCTCAAATTTCTTTATAGTTTAATGAATGATGTTTAGGAATTCCATCTTCATTTATTGATGCCATTTGTCTCTTAAATGTTTTCAAATCTTGAAAGTAGAATCGTTGAAGTTAGATAAGTTGTCTTACTCTCTTTGTTCCACTGGATTGTATATCTTAAATGTTTATTTGTTTAAAAGTATTGTCATTGAGGAAATGGTGTGCCCTATCTCATGACTAGTATCTTTTGCTTATCAGTATTTAAGATCTCTCTGTTCATAGGTATTTGACAAAGGATTCTTAACTGCCCTTTGCCCTACCTTGGTTCCCAAACTTAATGTTCATCTCACCTCACGCATTAACTTTAAAGATCCATTAACTACACTATATTTTCCCTGTGATGTACCTAGATTCATTATTGAGATATCAATGACTTCATAGAATCCATAGCCCAATTTATTTGATAACCTCTCACTCCATGTATCCTACTTGATCATCTTACCCCACCCAAAACAAATAACAAACCTACACTTAACAACTAGCCTAAAATCAAACATTCGAAGAAAACAAGTTCACATCCTTCGCATAACAGAGAGAGCCCTCTCTGAGTCTAGGAAGGCTAGGTCCTAGGACTCCAAAGACTGGTCTGATGTTACCCTGTGCATTTGGTCTACCAATCTGCTAAATCACGGGACACTAATAGGTCATACAAGTGAAATTAGTCCATTCAAAGATATCTAGCTGTTGTAATTTCCATATTAATCAATTAGAGCATCATGCATTGGCTTATGCCTCCAGTCATAGCCATTCCTTGACCCATATGCCACATTCATATTAGTAGTGTCAAGTTGGAGAGAGAGAGAGAGAGAGAGAGAGAGAGAGAGAGAGAGAGAGAGAGAGATCAACCATTATGTATTTGTGTCTAAAGATTATGTTGAATAGAGAGAGAGAGAGAGATCTAACATTATGTTTGCATCTATTTTCAGTAAATATCTTGGACACTTGTGCAGCTAAACTTTTTATTGTTGTTAGGAAAGTTTCCCCTTCACCACATTTCAACATAACCATGGGTAAGATCCTTTGTAGACTCATCAGATATCTTGGGATGTATGTATTTTATTGCATAATTGATATATAATGAAGTTAGGGTCGATACATCCAATGTGTCCACTCTGAGGTCCTATAATGAGAAATGATGTAATTTTAGTCATGTAAACTAGAATTATTCCCTCCAAGTACCATATGAAGTCATCCCAAGTAGTAGACATAATTCCATACCTGGGGCTCTTCATAATGCAATGCAACAAGATGTCTCACAAAACACTGATCGATTTTCTCATCGGCTTTATCAAGAACCAAGTAAATAAAATCAAACCTACAGGTGTAAACCATTAATTTTGTGTATTTTAAAAGTAAGAAAACCTTGTAAGGACTCATACCATGCCCAAAACAATCACTAAAATTTACCTAGAGAGAAATATTTGAGGAATTTGGTTATTTTCAATGATTGAAAGTCTCAGATTGTAGTGTGAACCATAAGGGTTAGCACGTGCTAACACAGATGTGTTGGCATTAAGGGTTTCTATGATCCTAGCCTTGGCAACTGGAATGGTTTGTTGTTCCATCACTTGCTCAAATAGCATAACAAAATTTATAAATGATAAAAAAATGTAGGAAATACAATAGAATTTGGGTAAGCTCGATCAAGAGAAAACCAAGAAAACCATCGAATGCATGATATTTAGTCAATTGATTTGAAGAGGTAAATCCCACCTCATTTAGCATGCCTTGAGCATTATATGACATCTTGTAAAAGTCATCTATGTAACAAATTCCTCTGTCACTCAATACTAGTTCTCGAATTTCCAATACCTATTAAATTAAAAAAATAATACAATAATCCATAATTTTAATGGATATGATATCTCCATTGTTGCTTATTGAAAGATTCAATGCTACAACATCAAAGTCATTAAACATAGAGTTTCACCAATTTCTGGATCCTTTGACACACAAGCATTCAAGCCAACTGCAGAGCTTCCACAACCACTTTTATAAATACCTCAAGGAGCCAACTTGTGTACATACTAAAGTATTTGAAACTTTAGACTTACTCATACCTGGGTCCTCAACAAGAAAAATTTTGATGTCACCACGAAAAGTGGCACATGTAGCTAACTTTATTGGCATTCCCCCCCAAAAAAAATTCCAACAACAATAGTAACTTCAAGGGTTGGATCACAATACAGGTATAAGAATTACTAGAAATGTAAAAGAGCCAACAACCTGGTTAATTTCTTGTATATATCAGGCTTCCATGATAGCTCTTTCAACTTATCAACCTAAAAAACAAAAATACATGTTAATGAATTCAGTAAATCTATTAGTTCGGTGAAAAGGTGAAGATGAGACTAAATTTATAACTTGGCTTCATATTGAGCAGCTGAAATATCATCTTCTTGGAAAGAAGCAAATTTATCACTAGTGGCATCACACTCCATTGTATCTTCAACTTATTGTTGTGTCTTTTCTTCCTTCTTTAAGTGAAGGCATTCGATGTAATTCTGTAAACAAACAACATTTATAACTTTCATTTATCATGCATAGTAAGAAGAACAGATATCACAGCATGTGCAAACCAACTTTGGGACAGGATTATACCATAAAAGGGGATTTTACTGTCCTCTAGTTTGGTCCTAATCTAACACTCATGGCCCTGAAGATTCCAGTTACCTGCAAAATATTCACAAGTCATGATCAGAACTCCTTTCACAACAATATTTTTTCTACAAAAAAAACTTTCTAGAAATCACGCTATACCTCAACTTTATCACCAAGTTTGGAAGCAGCCACTAGCTTTTCATTCATTAAAAAGCTAACTCTATGTGGGGTTTCCCCCTTCGGAATGGGATCGGGGATTTCTTGCAACCTTACGATATGTTTTTCAGCAAACCTGACTCCAAAATAAATGGGAAGGAGAACATTGTAATAATGAAAATTCAATAACTGGATTACTATTTAACTCAACTATATTGACAATTTCCTATATCTATTATGAGCCAAAGTCACGAAGTTCATATAAGCACATTCTGGCCTTCCACATCGAGTAGGTTCATCAATTTCACCTGGCAGTCCGGTTATGAGTAAAAATATGAGTCTCCAAATACATTTTTTTAACCTATTTTGAGACAACCATGTTCATATACAATGAGCAGTATCCACTAAGAGAGGTTGAAAATTGCTTCTAAAGGCATGAATAAATCATGAACATTGATGCATCACTCCAAAATTGAATTATTTTCCCTTCAGTATAAACTCTATTCTATGAAAGCATCTATAAAATAATAAATAAACACAAGCTACAGTCAAAATCTATAACTAGGGAACAAAATTATGGTTGCACTCAAGAATATGAATACCTCTATCAACAGGGATCGGTGGTGTAGCATAGCCACAAACAAGGCATCTAAAAATTTTCGCTTTGATTTTTGGAATTATTTATCTGTGATGCATAATCATCCATTTCATTGAAATCATTTTCTCAATATATAGATTCAATACCATCACAACCCAAGATTAGTTTCTACCAAAAAGGGGAATTGAACAAAATATCTATAAAGATTAGATACCATAGAAAAAACATGCACCGGTCACCAAATCCTATCTGATGGATTCAAATATCACAAGTTGACTGTAACTTTGAGATTGAATATTCTTGCCTGAATAAAAAATCAGTTACGTAAATAAATAAAAAAATATTTTATATAATTTTATGGGGCAGTCAATTTTAAAGCACCATGTAAATGAAACCATAAGTTGAAAATGAGATATAGACTTGACAAATGAAACTTGAGAGGATTGTAGTCTGCCTACCTATATGTGCTTCTGCCACAAAGGTTTAAGGCGAACAAAAACATCCATCAAAATTATATAAAAAATAGCAATAACTTTAAGGGGGTATGTAACCATCTTCCCATAAAGGTCTTCATCATAATTTACTAGACTATCGAGAGAATAGAATTTCGGAGCGGCATTCTCTCAAAATGCCAAGGAGCATGCCCGAAAGGTATGGAACATTTTGTCTAAGATGTCTCTCTTAGACTATTATTCCAGGGGTCGGGCTTACCCCTGTAATCTGGTAAACTTCCCAAAAGGAATGGTTCGAGAAATAAGAAAATCCATTTTATTTTCCATATGTGGTTTGGTTTCATATATCTTGTATCTAGTATATTATCTAGTTCTGGATCCTCCAGCCGTTGGTGCTTAATAATTCTAGGGAGCCTACCTCGCCGAAAAGGGAGCAACAGACCTGCATTAATATATGATAGATCCTCTATATTTGCACTTGATTTCAACAGATCCAAGTATATAAGCAATAAATATACCCATTTATGAACAGATTGATCCTTTTACAGCTCTGAAGTTCATCCACCCATTTTAGAAACCCTAGCCATTTAGAAAGATGGAAACTCAATGAACACTAAAAAAAAATAAAAAATTAATGCAATATCTATGAAGTACAAACACATAGCTAACTGAAAAGTATCAAAAACAAACAACACAAACTTGTAGCACTCAAAATCACATATGTTTTTATTTTATTGGCTGGAGATGAAATTGTACAATGTAATCACTACAAAATACCCAACATTTTCAACTGAGAGATACCTTGCACACTTCCATGGAGAAGTGGTTTAGGGTTTATAATATTGAAACCCTAACCCTAGGTGCCTAGGATAAAGTGGATAGCTTGCATAAATATATGTGCTTGGAACCCTAGGGAAATGTGCCTTAGCTGGATAAGACTCATGCTACTTGCCTTAACCTTCACCTTTCCTAGAGCTAAAGAAAACTCAGATTAGAAAAACACCTTCTATTTTTTAACTAAAGAAAATCTGTTAATTCTAGGGAAGTAACCTAATCTCTTTGTTTTGATTTTTTCCTCTTCTTTTTGCTTCCTTGTTTTATTTTTCTCTGGTTTATGTTTTTATGTAATTTCCTCTTGTTAGATATTATCCCTTGAACTATATTATTATATTAATTCTTATCTTTTATTAGTATATATATATATATATATATATATGATGATGATGATGATGATATATATTTCCCCCCTCTCCGCTCATTATAATAACTATTTTTATTCCTTTTTATATTATTGTATATTATTCATTTACCTTTTTATTAATTTTTCTTAATAACTTAAATATTTTAATATTATTCCCTATACTATTATTTACCCCTTCTCTCTTATTAATTTTATAATTTAATCATTTTACTAAATTATTATATTATTCGTTGACCTTTTTGAATAATATTTTATATTTTTAAATAATTAAAAAACTTTTAATTTTCTAACTAATTAACTAAATAACGGCTAGTTTTAACAGCTATAACCAGGCAATGGCACATCCTTACTATTTATTCAATGACATCGATTTCCTTATTCACCTTGTCCTGAGGATGAACCACATTATTTGGTTCAAAACGTCAACCAAATCCTAATGATGTGATTAATCTGAAAGACATTTATCTACATTATGAATCACAAAAGTCTTATATGTAACATCGTGAATGGTTTTGAGTCAACAGTGATGCATTTGATTTTGAAGTGTTTTTTTGACAAAGAAAAGTCTTAAATTGTAGAGTATATTTACAGAGGCCTAAAGTTTAAACCGATTACACCAGCACCAATAGAGGCCAATATTTACTCAGATCACAGACAGTCATAACAACGTGGTCATTAGAACATACCATCTTAATTTTCATTGTTAATTGTCATCATCCACCTTTGAGCTTGACACCTTCACAGCTTCATTCATCTGAACTTCACCCATATTGTTGTTAGTAGCATGTTCTGGATTATAACCTAACTTATCATGGAATGGAGAACCTGGTACTACAATTGAATTTCATGTTGAACTGAGTGCACCATACCATTTCCAAAGCTATGTAGGGCCTTTATTTGGAAAATAGGAGATGGCCTTTATATATTGTCACTATTGACCTTCCATAGCTCCGTGCTTAGTCACTGAATTTAGCACTTGATAATTTAAAAAAAAATATTATAGCTCTCCAAATTTCCATAATTGGTGAATTTGTAGGAAAGTTTAAAATTCAAAGGTGGATCTAATTATCATGTAATTTTTTATATATAAATACATAAATAATCCATAAGTATTTTCTCTTTTGGTGAGAATTAAAATAGACATGCAAATTTGACATGTTTTTGAACAATATAGGATGTTTTAACATTTTTTTAGCGAGTTACAACAAAATTTGGTTAATTACTTGTCAACACAGCGAATTTTGTCATGTTTTTTATCCGGAAATTTATTTTGAATTTTGTTGTTGTTAAATTCAAACACATACATGAACCAGGTGACATTAGGTTGCATGCATTTTGTTGTTTCACTTGGATCAAGCATAAATGATGAAAGTAGTGAATTGATGATAGAATCAATATGACAAATATCTGAAATTGGACCAGGGTCATTGCTAAGTTTGGGTATCTCAACATTACTTGTCAAGTTTAATTTGTTCATACTTTGATGGGATATTGTGCTATGGATTATTTTTCGGGGATAATTACCCATTCAAAGTTAAACAAAGATATTTTTGAGGGTCCATTGGTTGTCAACTTTTTTTCTCTCCTTTACAAAAGGAATTAAACACTATGCGGAGCAGGTGCAAGGTAGTTGCCAATATTAATATTTCATTCAAAGAAATGTGTTGCAAAATGTATCTAGTTATTGTAGTACCAATGTTTCCAATTAGAAATCTAGTGTTTAGCATGCTCAACATTGACATAGAAATGCATTATAAAATATCTTGATGATTAGCATAAATCCCGGACTAAAAAAATCATCAACAACTTGGTTTCATGTTGTGCTATAAAAGAACCTCCCTTCTCTTGGTGAAACATAAAGGTACATTTTTAAGATGACAAAGTACTCTTTTCCCAAGGTCGCTAATGTTCAAGGGTGTTAGTGTGGGCTTTGGTAATGGGATACAATTTTTAAAATCTAGATTCATTGGTATGTGAAGATGAGCCTAACATGTTAAAAAAATGTTGTTGAGCCTAAGAATGAAATATGGGGAAATTTTGTGAAGTCTAAGCTAAATTAAATTTTCTTAATTTTCATAATTTAAACATTTTTCAAAAGCATGGTATTTTATATTAACTAAGCCCAAATTGGGTAAAAATACACACTGATAATCTGAGGGGAATTTTTATACATGATTTTTTGAATATATTTCCCCACTAGCCACTCCAAACCTACCAATATAAACCATACGATTGACACAAACTAGATTTTCGATAGAATAGTTTTTTCTCATAAAAAAGAGGTGTAAATTCTAACTATAAACAAGATACATCTACATTATTTTACTAGACTATCTATAAAATATCTTTTGGGAGTGTCATTCTCTCGGAATGGCAAGGAGCATGCCCGAAATTCTGGAACATTTTGTCTAAGTTGTATCACTCATATTTTTGTTCTAGGGGTTGGAGGGAGGGGGGATGCTTCCTACAACTATGCTACAAATAAGAAACCTTAGAAATATGGAAACTCAATGAACACTCTAATTTTTTTTTTATGCAATATATACAAAGTTGAAACACACATCTAGCTAAAAGGTATCAACATCAAACTACACAAACTTACAGCATCCAAAATCACATATGTTTATGTTTTATTGGCTAGAAGATGAAACTATACAATGAAATCACTACAAAATACCCAACATTTTTAACTGAGAGAGACCCTGCACACTTACATAGAGAAGTGGTTTAGGGTTTATAATATTGGAACCCTAACCCTAAGTGCATATGATAAAGTGGCCAGCTTGCATGCATACATGTTCTTGGAACCCTAGCTAGATAAGACTCATGCTACTTTCCTTCACCTTGTCCTTGGGATCAACACCTCCCTTTTAATATGAAAATATACCTAACTATTGTACCTTTCCTAGAGATAAAGCAAACTCAAATTAGAAAAACACTTGTTGTTTTTTAATTGAAGCAAATCTGCTAATTCTAGGGAAGTAACCTAATCTAGGCACAATAGACTAGATATGGAATGATAGCTAATTTGGGAAATCACAATCTTGTCATGTGCATGTGTCCTCTCTGTTTATTTAAGAACACATTTCATCTCAAGGCATTCTATAGGATTCATCATGCATGCACCCTATCTATCTACATAAGAAAAAATTGCCTCCCAAAGCACTCTAGGGTTGTGCCCTCATCACTTCTTTCTTGTTGTTGTACATTGATTCATTGAGGGAAGGAAGTGTCCCATTGTTCTTGGAGGAAAAACAACGAGCAATATCAGATAAATTCAATATCTTGAATGGTGTTGATTCAACAGTGATGCATTTGATTTCAAAGAGATTTTTTGACAAAGAATAGTCTTAAATTGCAGAGCATATTTTGGACACCCTAAAGTTTAAACTAATCAAACCATCACCAATAGAGGCCAATATTTATTGATATAGCATATAGTTAGAACAATGTGGGCATTGGAACATACCATCTTAATTTTCATTGTTAATTGTCATTGTTCACTTTATTTAATTTTGACACCTTCATAGCTTACTTCATCTTAACTTCACCCATATTGTTTTTAGTAGCATGTTTTGGATTATAACCTATCTTAACATCGAAAGGAGAACCTGGTGCTGCCATTGAATTTCATCCTAAAATAAGTGCACCATACCACTTCCAGAGCTACGTAGGGCCTTTATTTAGAAAATAAGAGATGTCCCTTACAACTTTTCTACTATTTACCTTCCATAAGTCCATGCTTAGTCACTGCATTTGGTCATAATTTTAAAAAATATTGTAGTTCTCCAAATCTCTAGAATTGATGACTTTGATGGAAAATTTAAAATTCAAAGGTGGATCTAATTATCATGTAATTTTTTTTATATAAAATACATAAAAAAAAATACATAAGGATTCTCTTTTTTTTTTTAATTAAAAGAGACATGGAAATTTTACATGTTTTTGAAAAATTTAGGATGTTTTAACATTGTTTCGAGGAGTTACAACAAAATTTGGTTAATTATTTGTCAACACAACAAATTTTGTCATGTTTCTTATCTAGCTACTTCTTTTGAATTTTGTTGTTGTTAAAGTCAAACAAAAACATGAACAAGGTGACATTAGGTTGCATGCATTTTTATATTTCACTTGGATCAAGCATAAATTATGAAAGTAGTGAAATAATAATAGAATCAATATATAAAATATCTGAAACTGGACCAAGGTCATTGTTGGGTTTAGTTGTCTCAACATTACTTCTCTGGTTAATTTTTTCACACTTTGATGGGATATTGTGTTGGGAATTATTTTTTGGGGACCTATTACCTATTCAAAGCTAAACAAGAATAGTTTTGGTAGTCCATTGGTTGTCAACGTTTTTCTCTCCTATAGAGAAGTATTTTAACATTATGTAGAGAAAGTGCAAGGTAGCTTCCACTCTGAATATGCCATTCAAAGAAATGCGTTGTAAAATGAATCTAGTTACTGTAGTACCAATATTGCTAATTGGAAATCTAGTCTTTGTCATGATCAACATTGACATGAAAATGCATGAGAAAATATCTTTATGATTGGCATATATCCCAGACTAAAAGGAATGTTGATTTTTGTAGCATTGTAAGTTCTTCTACGTAGGCTAAATGTATAGCAATTTTCTCATGACTTAGAGGCTCGAATGACTGAAGATAAGGGGAAAAGTGTGCAAGATGTATTTCTAAAGGAGAATTTGGATATACTGAAAATTTGAGAATAGGGGTGACAATTTTCAAGAAAGAGAGGGTGAGAGTCTTGAACAGGCTAAAATTGTGTGTGAGGGTTGAGGTTGGGGTAAAATATAACATATCTTATAACTCTTACAATTGACAGGCCTATTCTTCTCATAGAAATTAAGTTCACCCTAAAAATTTTAATTGGGAAGATACTTGGCTTCTTTTGGGAAAAGTGGTAGCTTATAGATTAGAATTAGCAATCCCAACCTCAAATATGACTGGTATTTGAAGGAAAAATGCAAACCTTCTTTAGGTTGGAGCCAAGATAGATATGTTGCCTCTCCTTACCTATGCTAGGTGAGGGTATATATCTTTGCCTCATTCATGTATGTATCTTGTTTTATTCTCTTTTCTTCAGTAATAAAATATAAGATGCGTTCTCCAAGTGGAGGAAACCGAGGGAGATAATCAATATGCTTTGACCAATATAGAAGGAAATTCTGGAGGGTTTCCTTAATCACAAGGGAGTCCTCAATTGTTCCAATGTGGTTATATTCTAATGTTCATAGCATATTTTATGGTTGAGTTACATGTTTATATAAATTAAATAATTCCACGAGATATTAGCATTCATATGATTTCTTACACTAGCCTACAATGTAATCATTTTCCAAAATAATTATGGATACAAATATTTAAGTATAAAAAGCAATAAGTTTGGATAATGAAAAGAAATCACGGTTCATCAAGCTACAATTTTAAGGATATTTATTTTAATGGGAATATATTCATTGACCAAAAACAATTACCCTCACCCACAATATGCCTCCATGACATTTCCCGTTAATAGATCAATTAGTTTAATCTACTCATGAACATATGAAAACTACAAATCTCTATTTGTTAAGGATATCTTCTCCTATATAACTAGAGTGAACGGAGACTGACTATGCTATAACTCCTAAAGAGCCAAAATAAATGAAAGATCCAAGGGTATAGTCAAGGATTCACATATTTCCACAAATTTAAGATCTGATATTTCAATTATACTATAAAACGAAATCCTAACATATAAACAGAAAAAAAGTATTCTTTTATGGATTATCAATTTCATTGGAATCAAAGCATTACATACAATTTGGAAACTTGCCTTAATGATAGTATATTGTTTGCACCATAATTTATATAATCTTTAATTTTACTTTAGTTAGATATTGATCATTCAATAATCTCTTACAGAATGGATGCCACACTTCACATATACGGAAATTTGTATCATGTTCATCATCAATTTATCTTTTTTCCCCCCAAAAGAACATGATACTTATATCACTAGAAGAGATGCAATTGTCCACCTTCTAAAAATGGCTCTTATTCCAACACCTTGAACACCCTTTCTTTTAATTAATGCAACATGTTAGTCTTCCATGTTCCTCCCCTTACATCCACATCTCTCCTCATTTTTTAAAAATCATTTTGATCTAGTAGGAGGGATTTACAGAAGATCAGTGACAGGAAGAATCAGATAGCATCCCAAAAGAGGAAACACATGTCAATGAAATATAAATCATGGAAGTTAAAAAGAGACTAAAAAAGGGAAGAAATTTAATAGACCATATGCGAACAGGTAATCCTCATGAAAGAATCAACAGGAAACATCAAAAAATATCTGGCAAAACTATGGGAAACTATTGAGTGCATCTAATATGGGGAATAGATCTCGGCCTTTGATACCATATGAGTTGTGAATATTTTGACAACAAGTACTAAAAATCCTAGTTAAAATCCAACTACAATAGAACATAAATGCACATATGAATAAATATAAATTCATATGTTCACTTATTCAAGATAAGCGATTATCAAAAATAAGTGTTGAACGTTTTTTGTATCCTTGTTTCCCATATATTTTTCCTGAATTTGATCTATTTAAATGAAAAGAGTAAAATAGTTTTTAATGGTAATGTGAAATGGAAAGGTAAGAATTTTAAGGAAGTAAAACAAAATTTCTCAAATGTATGTCTCTTGGTATCAAGCCGACACCTATAGATATAGTTGGCATAAGTTCTGGAAATATTGTTTGAACAGGAATTTTTTCACCTATAAGCTTCTTTCAGCATGAAACATAGAAAACTGGATGCAATCGAGAAGATGCAAGAAGCTCCAATTTGTATGCCATAGTACCAATATTTTGCAACATATTGTAAGGACCATAATACTTTGGTGATAATTTATTATCCTTCTTAGCTTGATTGTGGGAAATTTGTTTGTATGGTTGTAGCCGTAAAAATGCCTAGTCACCTACATTAAAACTTCTCCTGCTGCGATGTTGATCTACCTGTTGTTTCATTCGATTATGTGCCAAATTTAGGTTATCCTTAAAGAGTTGGAGAAATTTTTGTTTATGCTCGATGTGACCTTTCACTGCTTGAACCTTAGAATTTTCTCTTAAAGATGATGTGATGGATGATAGATGATATCCATAAAGTGCCATAGATGGGGTCATTTTTGTTACAATGTGGAAGGAAGTGTTATACCACCATTCAGCCAAAGGTAACCATTTGAACTGTTGTGTTTGTTTATCATATACAAAGAAATGAAGATATCCTTCCAAACATTTGTTCACTATCTTAGTTTTCCCATCAGATTGAGGATGATAAGATGAGATATGAACTAATTGAGTAACCAAACAAGAAAATAATTCCATCCAAAAATTTCTAGTGAAAATGGGATCTCTATCACTTACAATAATCCTTGCGTTTCCATGTAGCTTTTGAATTGTTTCTGTAAATGTGGTAGCAACTATACTCACTTTAAATGGATGAGATAATGCACAAAAGTGTGCATACTTGGTAACTAGTATATCAACTACCACCATGATGACACTATTTCCTTCAGAATTAGGTAAACCTATCATAAAATCCATTGAAACATCCTCCCAACATTGACTTGGAATGGATAAAGGTTGTAGCAGACCTGAGCTCTTAATTGTCTCAACTTTATTTTGTTGGCAAACCAAACATTCTGCCACAAACTTTTGAATATCAGATTTAAGGCCATCCCAAAAAAATTATTTCTTCACCTTGTGGCAAGTTCTTAAAAATCCTGAGTGTCCTCCAAGGGAGAGGTGTGCAATTCCAAAAGAATATTTTGTTTTATTTGGGAATTATTACAATGATATAAGTGATATGTGTACCATCAGGAATCCTTTTTTCAACTAAATGTATCAGATGTACTAGGATCTTGCTGCAACTTTTTAATTAGTGTTTGTACTTCTTCTTCATTCTTCTATTACTCCCTTTCTTTGGTTATCCATTTTGGTTTGATAATATAAATGGCACAAAACAATGCTTCCACATCCTCATCCTTTCTTGAGACTGTATCTGCAACAACATTTCGCTTCCTTTTTTGTAGATGATTCATAACCCAACATCATTGTGACCCATTTTTGCCGCTCTTCTGAAGATAGTCTTTGTTCCAAAAAGTATTTAAGACTATCGTGATCATTTTTACCTTGAAGAGTCTTCCAATTAGGTAAGGTTGTCATTTATTTAGTGAATGTAGTATTTCCAACACTTCCTTCACATAAATAGCTGTTTATAAATACTTTCCTTTGATTTGAAGGATTTCAAAAGTAATGGGTCTTCCTTCTTGCATTAAAACATCACCAATTCCATTTCCTTAGGTATCACATTCCACAATAAAGGTTTTTGTGCAGTATGGTGTAGCTAAGACCAGTGCTTGACAAATTGCCTCTTTAATATGTTCAAAGGCCTTAGTTTCTTCAGGAGTCCATGAAAATGCATCTTTATTCAATAATGTTGTTAGAGGTGCTGCTATTCTCCCATAATTTTAACAAAATTTTGATAATACCCTATTAACCCAAGAAATCCTCACAAATACTTTATGGTTCTGGGGACTTTCAATTCCTTAATGGATTTAATTTTGTTAGGGTTTACCTTAACACCCTCCTAAGATACAATATGACCCAGATATTCCACCTCTTGTGCTCCAAAGAAACATTTGGAGGTTTTTTCATATAATTATTTCTCCATTAATAGTTTGAGCACCTGTCAACATGTTGAACATGATCCTTCCAAGACCTGTTGTAGATTAGTATATCATCAAAAAAACTAACACAAATTCTCTAAGGAAGGGTTTTAAATGGAATTCATCAGCCCTTGAAATGTAGAAGGTGCATTGGTAAGGCCAAAATGCATGAACAAAAAATCATAATGACCCTCATGAGTTCAAAATGTTGTTTTCAAAATTTCTTCAGTCTTCATTCTAATTTGATGATATACTGAATGGAGATCCAACTTGGTGAAATAAATTGCTCCACGTAATTTATCCAATAATTCATCAATCACAGGAATGGGAAATTTTTCTTTAATAGTGAGCTTACTGATCTCCCTAAAATATGGAAACTTTCACCATGATCCATCCTTCTTGTGCACCAATAATACTGGAGCAAAGAAATAAATTTGACTAGAATGAATTATACCAGCCTCTAGCATTGCTGCAATCATACGTTCAATTTCTCTCTTTTGGACATAAGGATATCTGTAAGGCCTGATGTTTGGAGGAACACTTCCTTGAATCAAATTAATTGCATGATCATTATCATGAATAGGAGGGAGTCCTTTCAAGTTTCGAACACCTTGGAATGATTTTCCAAGACTTTTTGGAGATCTGGGGAAATAGATGATTTTTATGTTGGAACTTTTAGTGAGCATAATTGTGCAATTGCTCCTCATTGTTCTTTCTTCAAAATATTTTTCATGACATTAGAGCTTATTATCTTTCCTAGCTTCCCTACGATACCCCGTAATTCAACTTCCTCTCCTTCTGAAAAAAAAAAAATCAAGAAAATTTCTTGAAAATTAAAAGCTATCGTCCCCAAATATTGTAAGCACTGTACTCCTAGTACAACATCAAAACCACCCATTGGAATGGAAATAATTGGACTATTCAATATATATTCACCCATGGTTAGCTTGATATTATGGCACTTTCCAAAGAAATTTATATTTCCTCAATTTTCCACCATCACTTCACACTCTAGCACTAGGTGTAGGAAGCAATTCAATTCCTTGGCTACCTTACAATCTATAAAATTATGGATACTACCTGAATCAATAAGCATTATTACATTTTTCTTCTTGATATGTCCTTCTATCTTGAGAGTTTTAGGAGTGGAAATTATTGCCAATGCAATACAGGATATGGTCAGATTCATTTCTTCTTCCTCTAGGGTCGGTTCCTGGTGTATATCCTCTTCTTTTGAAGTTTCTTGTGCCTTTTCTTCCTCCTCTTCACAATCCATGTATTTTTTCTCACTTGGTTTCATAACTTCCATGGTTAAATAATCAACAAGACTTGTATCACGATGCTCTTACACTTTCCCATATCATTAATATACCTTCCTAAACACTTTAGTCACTCCTATCCATCAAAATCATCATTTTTCCACAAACCCTAGCTTATTGCTACAATTTGACACTTTTCGAGACTACGCATGTGTTTTTCACTTTTGGACCCCTTACCCTCACTCAATCCTTGAAATTCCACTTTCCCGTACTCTCTAACATTTATCCATATCCCCCAAAATTTCCCCAATAATTTAGACACCCTCTAACCCCTTCATTCTCTTCCCTCTACAAGGTAGTCCTAAATCCCCGTTTTTCCTACACCTAACCCTAATTTCCTCTCCCATTGAGCTAGGTTTTTCTATGGAATCAGAGACATATGAGTAGTGGAGGCATAAGGGAGGTAATTTTAGAAATTATGAAGCCATACCAACTCATAAACATCATGCCTCCATCATTTTCCAAGAAGTCATTCCAAGGGACAAATCATTTTCCGCACAGAGGGCCAGTTTCGCTTCAAACTATGTTTGCGACCAAACAGAGATGAATTTGACAAAATTCAGAGAATTTTTTGTCCTTAATAGGCCATGGAAGAAAAAAATCCTTCATTCTTTACACAGGTATCATGGTTTTTGAGATATGTTAAAACTACAGGTGCTACATGAGCTTTGCTACATTTCTGGAGTGACCTTGGGAAAATAAAGTTTTATCTTAGCTGGAGTGTCCAAACGACTTACTTGATGAGTCAAATGATAACTAGACAGAGAGAGCTTACCAATGAAATATCATGAGTGAAATTTGGAGTTGAGGAAGGCCTTCAAATTTTTTCTGCAACAACACTCTACATTTAAGCACCCTCATTCAACAATGTTTGACCAGTCTTGGGAAAATCAACTTTTGACAAGGAAAATTAACTCCAAATAGAAACACAAAGGTATATTTGGAAATTATACAAGATATTATTTCCAACGAGCTATTCTGGGCCTAATTTGGACACTAGAAAGGCCTCCAAATGTGGTCTGCAAAAAGGTGCTTCAATGGCGTTGCGCATTTGGAAGATGCTACCTCCTTTTTCACCTTGGCACTGTGTGTTTGAACTAGTGTTGTGCGCCCACCTAGTGGGTATTGCGCCCTTTCGAGGAGACTTCCATGTATTTTTTGAAGGCACAACGTGTTTGTACAAGCGTTTCGTGCTCACACAATGGCACTACGTGCCTAGATAGGGAAGATTGCTGAGTTTTATAGCAATCCAAACAAGTTCAAAACTTCTTCAATTATTCCAAAAGCTTCCAAGAAATTTTAAGAAGTAAGTACATGTCATAAGCCTTTTTTTTAAGCTATTTGGTCACTCTTAAATGAATTGAAGTGGAACCCTAAATGAAACCCTAATTTTAGTTTGTGATCACTGATTATACACTTATTTCATCCTCCTAAAACAAATTATCAGTCATAGATAGGGTAATTTCATTGATTTAGGGTTTTCATTGATTTATTTTGTCCCTTCTCTCATTCCCTACACCCATTTCCCTTCACCCATTCCCTACACTCATTCCCTTCACCTTTCAAGATTTCCATCTCATCCCTTTCCCCTCATCTCATTTCACTTGCACTCTAGGGTTTCACAAATCAGAGTTTAGAGATCTCAGAAGAAGAAGATAGTGGCATTGTTGGTGAGGAACAAATGCCAAGGATAAATGACCACAAGGAAGGGAAAATAAGCAGGTTTGAACCCATCAATACAAGAGAACTTATGACTTCTCCTCTCATTTTCTCTTGCTTCAAGCATGTGGGTTTCTTTCAGTTTTGTGAGAGAGTGCAGCAAATAGAAAATCACCCAGAGTTAACAAGATTATTCATTACCAATCTACATGACAAGCAGGTCAATCTTACTAGGGTCACTTTTGAGATGTCCAACAATGCATTGATCAGAAGCAAGGAGGAAAATATTAATGAGATTCAATCTAATCTTGGTAGAGCAAGGAATGTGATTGACTTTCTTGAGCTAGAGAATCAATAGCTGAAGACAAAGCAGACCATCAATGAGATCAGGGAAATTAGAGCTTGGAGAGAGGCAGGAAAGGCCAAGGCCTTGTTGGATGAGACCTTGGGAAGTTTTTATGACAGTGATGATGAGGAATATCAGCTTCCTAAATGGAGATTGAAGACCATTGGGCTAAAGAGGGCTTTAGCCCGACAAAGGCAGAAAGAGGTTGAATTGGCAGAGCAACTTACTCCAAGTGAGTTGCTTGCCATAGAGATTGACAAAGACAGAGATTATTGGCTTGAGAGAGCCAATTTAATCTGGAGGGCTTGCTAGAAAAGACCAAGAAAGACATTGATATTCAGAGGAAGATGGCAAAACATTGTGCCATGAGAAACATGATTGCAATGGCCAAGCTCAAACGTGCCCATGCAAATATTCGGGCTTTGACGGAGTCAAAGGAGAAGGAGAAGTTGAATATTCTTGCTAAGGTGTCTCACCATGCCTCTAACCTCTAAATCTACAAGAAAATTCAAAATTTTGTCACATGTGGCACTTTGTGCAAATTTTGATTTTTTGGGACAGTTTAGCATGCAGAAAATGGGATTAATGCGCAATGCCACTAGCGTTGTGCTCTTTTTTTGGGCATCCAAATTCAAAATGGTCAGCATCCTCATGTTCCTAATGACAAGTACATAAACATTAAAACGTTTTAGGAGATTTGGAGCAAAACTGGTCCTTCAAAAAGGTAACAATTCACCAAAAAAATCATGTTTCTGCCCTCTTTTTGGCCTTGGCACTGCACATTTACCAGTCTTGGGAGAACAGGGTTTTGACAAGGAATATGGTCACCATTTTGGAACATGAAAGCATATATAGAAACTAGACTCAGAGGAATTTCCAATGAGCTATCATGGAGTGGATTTGGACAAGGGTAAGGCCTCCAAAGGTGGCTTACACAATAGGTCAATTTTTCTGTCATGGCGTTGCGCATTTACCAAGGAATTTACAGTTTTACCAGTTTACTCAAATTTTGAAGTTTCACCTCTATTTCACTTTTTACTTTTGGTAAATGAGAAGGTACCAATGTAAATGTAATATTTTAATTTTACCTAAGGTATATACATTAGGTAAATCATCAGTTGAGGTCAAATGTATTTGTTCTAAAAGATAGGAATGAGTCACTTTCCTCATCCTAGACTCTAGCATTCAATTCAGTTTTTGGTGTAACAACTCCCTCACCTCATGGATTCAACCCCTGAGGATGAGAGGAAGTAATTTTGAAGTCTATAAGTAGTATTTTTTCAGTATTTGTAATGGTTGGAATCACTTTGAGAGATTGTATCGATCAAGTATCATTTTGGCTTGGACATTAATGGAAAATTGCAGCTATTTTCTTGGGATCCCTGTGGTATGAGTTTTACACACAGTTTTCTCTATGTTATTGATTTTTTAGAATGTATTGTTAATTCATAAACCATTTCACATCTATAATATACTTGATTTCAATTTTGAAAGACAAATTCATATTTAGTTATGCTCCGTTTCGGTAAATTCAGTATAATGTGTTCATTTTCTTCAATTTAGGGAAATTACATTTTAGATGCTTTCCCTAGCTCCTCACCAGTATTTTCATCTCATTTAATCCTCTTTAAATGTTTAAACCTTTTACCTACCTTGCCCCATCAAGAAGACTGCAATTTCATCTCCTTGGCCCTGATCTATTCCCTTGACCTAAATCATGTTTAGTGAGCCCAACCCTAAAATCAAAATCAAAACCCCCTGTATTCTTTACCTAGCCTAAAATATTTTCATACAGCCCTCTTAGTTGTGATTCTATCGAGTGATCCCTCCTTGACTTGGTAGGGCTAGATACCAAGTCCAAATTTTGGTTTGAGGTTACCTTGGGATTTCCTCTCTCAGCCTAAGGTTCAATCCGAGTGATAATATTTTGGTAACTCTGCTGGGGAAGAAAAAATAAGATCATATCTTCCCTAGGAAAGATCATCCAAGTTCAAATCTGATTGTTGATGGTGAACAACAGTTGGACACACATGAAGGCTGAACCATTCACCTAGCGACTCCATTCACGAAAGGATCTAGAAAATCAACACTTATGGTGACTCCACTGCATGAAGATCAGTAGCTTCAAGATTTTTCAAGATGGAAACAGTTGCAAGAAGGTATGCTCCCATGAGTCAAGAACACATTCCAGGTTTCACAAATAAAATTCCTAAGGTAGATTGGCAAAGTAATTTTCCTATGTTCAAAAATGTGAAAGGTAATGCTGTTGTTCTTCATCTGGTGAGATTTCATATGCAGGTGCGTATATTAAAGATTGATTTTCTTGAAGACTGCTTGATGAAGATATTTGTGGCCACTCTTGAAAATGAAGCCCGATCTTGGTATGAAAGTTTGCCACCGGCTTTTATTTATGGTTTAAAGAATTTTCATACCATTTTCCTTGAAAGGTATAAAGATTTTTTTCGATCGTTAATGTTAGTTCAGAACTGTTGTAAACATGTGGATAGTTTTATTGAAAATCTTGAGAAAGTTTATGGAGATGATGAATTCATAGGCGATGAGATCATAGAAGCCCTGTATGAAAAACCATTTTAGTAGCATAAAGAAAGCTTAGAGGATACTTATCAAGATGCTCAGGAAAGTTTGCAGTGGGCTGAAGATCTTTATATAATATAAGATTGTATGCAGGAAAATGAAGTTCCAATCTCAGATTGTGGTAAAATCATATTGGTTGATCTAGATCTAGATTTATATTGTCTTGATGTTCATAAAGACTTCCCACAAGAGACAATTTTTGCTGCAGTACAACAAGTTGATCAACCAAAGGTTAAAGAAGACATTCAGTATTCTTGTGAGTCTTTAGGAGAGAAAGAGGAAAATTATTGTGTTATCAAAGGAAAAAAAAAGTACTTTCTTCTTTTTCTGAAGATGAGATAGATCAGCTCCTGAACTATCATATTCCAACCCAAGCTAATGCAGTTTTACATAGCCAAGAAAGAGTTGGTAAAACTTCCATTTTTGAAAATGAAAATCTAAGTTTAAATTTGGACAATACTGAAATTAGATTTATAAATCATCATGAAGAAAGACAATCTCTATTTTCAATGTTCATATTTGATGAAGTTTCTACTAAACTTGATTTACCTAAGTATGTTAAATCTGAAGTTAATTTCGATGAGGAGCTTGATGAAACTATACAGGATATTGTTGTGAGTAAACCAATTTATGATGATGATTCCCCGCAAGGAGATCAGCTAGTAGATATTGTTTTCTTTCATGAAGATTATAGGGCTGTCATGTTTGATAATCATGAAGAATATTTCTCCTTTAAGGATGATTTAGAATATGAATTTGAGGAGTATGAGCTTAATAGGGACAGTATGCCAGAGATAGAATCAGAGTTACTCGTGCTTGGGGAATTTTCAGCCAACACTCAGATAGAATAAGGTTATACTTCCCTATGCCTTTCTATGGATCAACAAACAAGTTTTCTTACAGATCAAAATGAAGGGAGTACTGGTATTTTTGCTGTTGGATCTCAATATAAGGTAAAATTTCATATTTTTGAAGATCCTTTTACTAATTTGCTATAGTTAGCAGGGAATATGTATTTTCATGTTTTCATGGACCAGCATCACATGTTCAGTAAACACTTGGAGTGGCCTAGTTTATGTTTTTTTTGCCTGCTCGAGCAAAGTGGGAGAAGAATTCAAGCAAATAACCATCTGTTGGATTGATTACACTAGAAGGATCACTTCACAGGATTGTATATATGTCTTCAGCAGGCTAGTGGTTGTCATCAGGATTTGAAGCCCTCAAGTCTTGGTGATGTACTACCATCAATAAGTAGGGTAAGTTCAATTTTTAAGTTTTGTTTCAGTCAGTCATGAGTTGGTTTTGAGTCAGTTTATTGTGTCAAGTTTCTTTCAATATTCAATTTGGTTTTTAGCTATTGACTCCATTTCCCAATGAAATAGGCACTTGGTCTACGGTGTTCTTGGCACCTCCAAGGAGCTACCATCCCCAGCTGGAGCCAATGTTAGTGTCATTATTTTCATACTTCCACCAGGGATAAAAACACGTTTTCATGTACATCTTAGGTGTCCCATTCTGAATAAATTTTTCATCATTCCATTAGGTCATGATATAAAATTGTTCCACTGGTGGTTTCCCTGGTCAAATAGGCTTTCTTCTCCCTCATAATATCACATTGGCTAACTCATTCTTATGTCTCCTTGAGAATAATAACACCTATTGTTCACTTGGAAGTCTTTAAAGTCAAAATTCAAAGTCTCATTCAAAAGTCAGGTCAAAAAGCAGTCCCATTAGGTCATAGGGTCAAAATCACGAAAATTGGTCATTTCACCATTAAATTCATCTTTTGAAGGTGTATTAATAGTCAAATGTATTCAAAAATTTCAGGTTCTAAACTATCATTTCTGAGTAAGTGGCTTTTTGTTTACCATATTTTTCTCTGAGTTGTGCTTGGAAAGCTCATTTCCCTCTCCTAGTGTTTTGAGGGCATTTTTCTTGGTCTCATTACTTCCATGGTTAAATAATCAACAAGACTTGTATCCTGGTGCTCTTACACTTTCCCCTATCATTAATATACCTTCCTGAACACTTTACATCAGTCCTATCCCTCAAAATCATCATTTTTCCACAAACCCTAGCTTATTGCTACAATTTGACACTTTTTGAGACTAGGCCTGTGTTTTTCCTTTTTGGACCCCTTCCCCTCACTCAATCCTTTAAATTCCACTTTCCCCTACTCTCTAACATTTATCCCTATCCCCCAAAATTTCTTGAAGAATTTACACACCCCCTAACCCCTTCATTCCCCTCCCTCTACAAGGCAGTCCTAAATCCCCTGTTTTGCGTACACCAAACCCTAATTTCCTCTCCCACTGAGCTAGGGTTTGCTATTGAATCAGAGACATATGAGTATAGGAGGAATAATGGAGGTAATTTTAGCAATTATGAAACCATAAAAACTCATAAAAATCATGTCTCCATTATTTTCCAAGAATTCATTCCAAGGGACAAATCAGTTGCCCCATAGAGGGTTAGTTTCGCTTAAAACTATGTTTCTGACCAAACAGAGATGAATTTGACAAACATGAGAGATCTTTTTGTCCATAATAGGCCAAGGAAGAAAAAAATCCTTCATTTTTTACACAGGTATGATGGGTTTTGAGAAATTTTAAAAATACAGGTGCTACACGAGGTTTGTTGCATTTCTGGAGTGACCTTGGGAAAATCAATTTTTCTCCTAGCTGGAGTGTCCAAATGACTTTCTTGATGAGTCAAATGATAACTATACAGAGATAGATTTAAAATGATCTATCTTGAGCTCAATTTTTAGTTGAGGAAGGACTTAAAAAGTTTTCTGCACTAGCACTCTGCATTTCTGCACCCTCATTTAGCACTTTTTTACCAATCTTGGGAAAATCAACTTTTGACAAGGCAAATGAACTCCAAACAGAAAAACAAAGGTATATTTGGAAATTATATAGGATAATATTTCCAAAGAGCTATCCTAGGACTAATTTTGACATCAAAAAGGCCTCTAATTGTGTTATGCAATAAGGTGTTGCAATGGCGCTGCACGTCTGAACCGCCGCTGCGTGCCTACCCAGTGGTGCTGCACCCTTGCCATGACACTCCCGTGTATTTTTTGAAGGTGATGCATGCCTTCAGAGAGGCGCTATGCATTTGGACAAGCGTTGTGTGCTCATATAGTGGCGTTGCACACCTAGACATGGAATATTGTTGAGTATTTTAGGAATCCAAACGAGTTCAAAACTTCTTCAATTTTTTCCAAAAGTCCTCCAAGGACTTTTAAGATTTAAGTACATGTCATAAGCCTTATTTTTAAGTTATTTGGCACTCTTAAATGAATTGAAGTGGAACCCTAAAGGAAACCATAATTTTATTTTGTGGTCACTGATTATACACTTATTTCATCCTCCTAAAACAAAATATCAGTCATAGATAGGGTAATTTCATTGATTTAGGGTTTTCGTTGATTTCGTTTGTCCCTTCACTCATTCCCTTCACCTTTCAAAATTTCCATCTCATCCCTTTCCCCTCATCTCATTTCACTTGCACTCTAGGGTTTCACAAATCAGAGTTTAGAGATGTCAGAAGAAGAAGATAGTGGCATTATTGGTGAGGAACAAATGCCAAGGAGAAATGACCACAAGGGAGGGAAAATAAACAGGTTTGAACCCATCACTACAAGAGAACTTATGACTTCTCCTCTAAATATCTCTTGCTTCAATCATGTGGGTTGCTTTCAGTTTTGTGAGAGAGCACAGAAAATCCAAAGTCACCCGGAGTTAACAAGATTATTCATTACCAATATACATGACAAGCAGGTCACTCTTTCTGGGGTCAATTTTGATAGATCCACCAATGCATTGATCAGAAGCAAGGAGGCCAAGATTAATGAGTTTCAAGCTAATTTTGGTAGAGCAATGAATGTGATTGACTTTCTTGAGCTAGAGAATCAACAGTTGAAGACAAAGCATACCATCAGTGAGATCAGGGCAATCAAAGCTCAGAGAGAGGTAGGAAAGGCCAAGGCCCTATTTGATGAGACGCTGGGAATTTTGATGACAGTGATGATGAGGAAGATCAGATTCTTAAATGGAGACTGAATACCATTGGGCTAAAGAGGGCTTTAGCCCGAGAAAGGCAGAAAGATGCTGAATTGGAAAAGCAACTTACTCCAAGTGAGTTGTTTTCCATAGAGATTGGCGGAGATAGAGGGTCTTGGCTTGAGAGAGCCAATTTGCATCCAAAGGGCCTGATAGAAAAGGCAAAGAAAGACACTAATATTTGGAGGAATATGGCAAAACACTATGCCATGAGAAACAAGATTGCAAGGGCCAAGCTCAAATGTGCCCATGCAAAGATTTGGGATTTGACCGAGTTAAAGGAGATTGAGAAGTTGAATATTCTTGCTGAGGTGTCTCACCATGCCTCTAACCTCCAAATTATCAAGAAAAATCATAATTTTGGCACATGTGGCACTTTTGTGCAAATTTTTATTTTTTGGGATAGTTAGCATGTAGAAAATTGGCTAAACGTGCAGCGCCACTGGCGCTGCGCTCTTTTTTGGGGCATCCAAACGCCAAATGGTCAGCGTATTCATGTTCCTAATGACAAGTACATGAACATCATAATGTTTCAAGATATTTGGAGCACAATTTTTCCTTCAAAAAGGTAAAATATCACCAAAAAATCATGTTTCTGCCCTCTTTTTGGCCTTGGCGCTGTGCATTTACCAGTTTTGGTAGAATATGCCTTTGATAGGGCAGATGAACAGAATTTTTGAAAGTGAAAGCATATATAGACACTAGACTCAGAGACCTTTCCAATGAGCTATCATGGAGCTGATTTTGACAATGGGAAAGTCTCCAAAAGTGGCTTACAAAAGAGGTCAATTTTTCTGTTATGGTGCTACGCGTTTACCAAGGAATTTATAGTTTTACTAGTTTACTCAAATTTTGAAGTTTCACCTCTGTTTCAACTTTTACTTTGGGTAAATGAGAATTTAGTAATTTAAATGTCATATTTTACTTTTAACTAAGTTATATACATTAGGAAAATCATTAGTTGAGGTCCAATGTATCTATTCTAAAAGCTAGGAATGAGTCACTTTCCTCATCCTAGACTCTCGCATTTAGTTCAATTAATTGTGTAACAACTCCCTCACCTCATGGATTCGACCCCTGAGGAGGAGAGGAAGTAGATTTTAAGTCTATAAGTGGTATTTTTTCAGTCTTTGTAATTGTTGGCATCATTTTGAGAGATTGTATTGATCAAGCATCATTTTGGCTTGGACATTAATGGAAAATTACAGTTATTTTCTTGGGATCCTTGTGGTATGAGTTTTACACATAGTTTCCTCTTTTTTATTGATTTATTATAATGTATTTTTAATTCATAAACCATTTCACATCTATAATATACATTATTTCAAGTTTCAAAGACATAATTCATATTTAGTTATGCTCTGGTTTGGGAAATTCAGTATAATGTGTTCATTTTCTTCAGTTTAGGGAAATTACATTTCAGATGATTTCCTTAGCTCCTCACAAGTATTTTCATCTCATTTAATCCTCTTTAAATTTTTAAACCTTTTACCTACCTTGCCCCATCAAGAATACTGCAATTTCATCTCCTTGGCCCTGATCTATTCCCTTGACCTAAATCCTGTTCAGTGAGCCCAACACTAAAATCAAAATAAAAACCCCCTATATTCCTTACCTAGCCTAAAATATTTTCATCCAACCCTATTGGCTATGATTCTATTGATAGATACCTCTTTGACTTGGTAGGGCTAGATACCAAGTCCAAAGTTTGGTTTGAGGTTACCTCGGGATTGCCTCTCTTAGCCTGAGGTTCAATTCGAGTGATAACAGATGCCATCCATCTTAGCTTCCACGCCATCCATATTATCTTTGATGTCATTCTTCAAACCATCCATCTTAGCTTCCATACATTTCTTCTATCCATCCATCTTAGCTTCCACATCTTTCTTCAAACCATCCATCTTAGCTTCCATTTCATTTTTGTTACTCTTTGCAAGAGCGAAATTTGTTGCACTTGGTCTTATAATTTTGATATATCATGTTGCACTTCTTCCTCTTCATGAGTTATAGTAGAGCCCTCTGAGGGCTTAATGGGTGTTGAATTATTTTTAGGGGTAATTTATAACCCAATACTGATATCTATGCTTCAATATTCCCTTGGAATCACTTCAAACTGATTTTTCAAACAAGACTTATGCAATTTAAAAAAACAATACACACCTTTTTTCTTGCTTTTGAGGAGCTCTATATTGAAACTGATGTATCTCTGTAATTTTGGATCCCCAAGATTTTATATTTGGTCCTTTAGTATCTCATTGAATCTTATTTCCAGTACCATAGGTCTAACCTGATTTGGATTCTTCAAGGAAAAACTATACCCAATCTCCCACAATGACCTAATTATGGATTGGTCCAGTAGAAAGAATTTATATGGAGTGCAATGTGTCACATGTTTCCTTCTTCAGCTCTGAAATCAATACATAGGAAAATATAGTTTGTTTCATTTCATCCACTTCTTACAGAATTCCAATCTGATGCTCAGAGAGAGAGTTATGACGATTTTCGCAAGGTCACCTCTTTGAGATGAAATTTAGGAGCCTGCAAAAACCATAACTTCCATAGATCATATCTCTGAAAATATTGTGAACCAAGGTCTGAAATTTTTCCACAAAGTTCCTCCGGATTTCAATGCAAATGGATTTTTGTTTTAGCTTCTAAACCTTTGTAGAGAAAAAATTATAGCGAAAATTCCATGATGGCCTATTTGAAGCAGCGAAACCATAGAATCCAAATCTCTAATACCAAATGCTATGAAACGAACTCACAAAATAGAATAAAAGAGAGATCAATGGCTTAGAAATCGACCACTTTGAGGGGGAAACCTCCTTTACATTACATAAATGAACAATTCTTATATGATTCTTGATAAAACCTTCTTTTTATATATAGGATTCCATGAGGTCACAATACAATCCTAGCCGACATAACAATAATAATGTAAGGGAAAAGCAATAACAATAGTGGGCTATTATGGGGCACAATAATAAAAATATGGGGACTACAGGGGTAAAACAATAGAAATAAGGGGGCTACACTAACAACAATAAGGGACTACACTAGTAATATAGGGACCTAACAATATAAGCATAATAGGAGGGAAATAAAGTTCTTTGTTTGTTTTGTCTGGCTACAAGAACCCTCTCATTCATGAAACAAGGTCTTTTGAATTTGCCTTTGCACCATAAGGGAAAACATCTATCTAAACTTAAAATCCATGTTGACTCTTGAGGCATTGAGGTACAATCCAGGAGGATAATACAAACTCTTAGACTTTTTGAGCAACCAAGAATTGTGTAAGTTTGAGGACCAAAGTTGTAATAGGACTTGTAATGAAAATCTAAGGCCTGAAGGGCCCTCGGCACACCACAGATCGACTTCTTTACTAGGATGGATTCCTCTCTATAGAGGAGACATATTTATTTCAATAATTCTTGGTGTCCTCTTGTAGTATAGCCCAATTCTCGGAGCACAAAATCCTCATAAGGCCAATTTAGAGCAGGGATCACTTAACAAGCTTAGAGGTTCATCAAGAAGTTTGCACATGTAGAGATCACACTCTAAGGAATACTAAGGGTTTTGAAATCTAATCGAAGGGAAACTTAACATCGTGCAGTCTAGATAAAAGTTAAAACAAATACATCCAACCCAAGCTAAATCAGAACTGGTATCCTACGTTAGGAGATACAATGAAGGAAAAATAGGGACGTAGATCCGAAGTCAGTCAAATCTATAGTAGAGGAAGGATTTATTTCTTGATATTTTTCATATCAGTCCATACATAGGGTTCTATTTGAATGTTGATTATGGCATGCAACCTTCATGTATAGAACTTGGTTCTTTATCTGAACGCAAAACCGTATGAACTCTTGTGGTATGATTTAATTGAAATCACATTGAATATATTGACTAAAGCCATTTATTCAGGGAAGTTCATTTAATTTAGTATTTTGTTTTACTTATTGAGTTTTTCATCAGAATATATATTGTTTGAATCTCATTTAGTTTTTAGTTGACACAAGGATGTCTCAGCCTCGAACCCTAATTTCCATAAAGCTTAGTTCATAAAACTTACCTAGATCACTCTATTATTTTTGTTAAAAAAAGTGATAATGAGATTCTATTGATGTGATAATATTTCTCCTTCACAAACATTTCTACAACTAGCTTCCTTGTTCTTTGCATTTATGCCTTGCAAACAATGTTATTTCCAATGATGTCTAGACTCTAATACTTATAGAAACATTACCTAGAATAGTTAGTTAATAAAATAACTTTTGAATGCTTTCTAATCAATCTTGTAACAATTCTTCTTCAAAAATCCTTAGCATTGAAGAAATCTTAGCTCCCAAACTCCCTTGCCTGAGCGTAATTGGCCATGTCACTAAAATTAATTTAACAATTACCACTCATTTTTTAATTTCCTTTATATAAAACACTTATGTTCACCTCACTAGAAAGGAATATTAACAACCTCCATTAGTGCGGTTCCCTCATATTTTATTGATGCCATTAGACACACAAATTAGAGTAACCTCACCCACTAAAATGTTTCTGAAACTATAAGTGGTCTAGGAGCTTCACATATGTTCTCAATTTCATATTGAAGGTTAGGGGTATTAATGTTTTCTTAAGATTATTTATAGTTGTGGGCATGATATAAATATTGAGTATCTACACAAACAATAAAAAATGGGCATAACATTACCGACCCAAGGATTTGATACATTGCAATGAAAATCACATGCACAATGCACATAAAAATACGTTGATTTAAGGATGACCACACAACCATTATAGCATTATTTTCAGACTACTTCTTTGACCTTGCGACTTCACCCTGAAAGGTCATTCCCACAACTTCCACAGAGCACGTAAACACCGGCATATGCCCCAATCCTGACCTCGCTGTTATATATATTGATAATGACACCCTACCCCTTTGGGCCATCTCTTGTAATAGATTTTTTCACACTCTAGTTTCTTCATGTAAGTTAAAACACATCTTAGAAATTCCTTATTTATACTATAATTTATAATTATGTTACATTTAGAATCTTTTGACATTTTAAATATAAAATTTCACAACTTTTCTAGAGAAAACATTCATAAAGTTTCATGGAATAATGTCATCTTCAACTTTGTTGGCCTTCACTCTTTAGAACAACCAATATTGAAATTTTAAGTTGGAATTCTCTTTTATGGGGTGGATTTCCTAGCCTACATTGAATGTAAATCCAATAGTAATCAAAGTCCTACCTTCCTTAAGAGAGTTCCCTCCATATGATTTTCATGCAACGCACGCTGGATAATTGTTAATTTTATCCCTTATCCAAAGCAAGCACGTCTACTTTTAAGGAAAAATGAGCTTCACCCATGGTTTCCTCTACCAATGGAAATAATTAATTATTGATCACAATTCCAAATTCTTGGGTTTGGTTTAGTTTCATGTTTCATAGGCCAAATTTGAAATCCCCTTAAGTTAACTAACTGGGACACACAAGATGGCCAAATATCGACTCTATTTTCTTACACATTCTTCAAGTGCCATGGAATCACTTAAGTTCAACTCTAAATGTGGATATAGCCAACAATAGACATTATAGACCTATATAAACTAGAGAACAAAGTTTACCACCTTGTTTTAAAAAATTTATAGATATTACAAATATTCGTACTACTTCTAGATAAGAAGATAAGGTATCCCTGAAATCTATTTGATATGAATTTAAAACTGATAAAAATGGGTAAATTTTTTAAAACTTGGAGATTCTATGAATCAAACTAAGGAATTTCCTCTGGTCAGTTGCTACCCTGCCACTAATTATGTATGCATGTTTCGCAACAGCTAACCTATTCTGAATTGTGGATTGATATTATAAAAAAGGGTTAAAAACCCATCTCTCTTCCCTTCTCCTTGTATAGTTTGTCCAGTTTGTGATGCCTCTATAAGGATATAAGGATCAAAACATTGATTATTTCATGGCGTGACAAGGGTTACTAATTACATCCCCCAGCCTATCCATTGAAACTTGTAATATGGTGTGTAGGCATTAGTAGCTATGTATTATTTTTGGTGCATTGTTGTCCATTTTGGGTTGGGTAAGGTCAGAAACCCTACCCGGTTTATAGATACAAATTTGATTAATATGAGCCTTCTAGTACCATGCCAAAGGGTTTAAAGGTTTGAACAGGTGAAAAACTAGTTAAGGATGGGTGAGGGAAAGGAATGATAATAGAAAGAAATTTCATTATTGTTCATAGGCCAATGGGACTCAAAAGTACAAAAAATGATAAATATAATGATGTAGTGCCTAGAGCTTTCAATGGATAAGAATTTTATTTGTGTACTACTTTCAATCTAATATCAAAACCAACATGGAAAAATAAGCAAGAAATATTATAGTTACTAGGATTCTTGCAGCAAGAGACTGTGAGGGGCCTCTTCTCAAGAGAGTACTGAGAGAAACTTCTGTAGTCGTGTTGTTAGCCTGGTGCAAAGTAGTATAACATTTGGGGCTTTCCAAAGTTTTTCCATTGAATGTGACTACTACCCTTAAACGAGAGGTGTGATCGGGCCCTTCCTATATGCAAAAATATGAAGGTACATTGAAATATCTCATTTAAGTAAGATCATGTAGCTGGTTCTTGTAGATAACTACACTAATAGTAATAAAAAATAAATATAGTTACCAAAACTTGATCCCCAGTATAATAAAAGACAATAAAAATTCAACTCAAAAGGAACTTTAAAAATAGTGTAAACTTGTCATCTATACATTTCAAATGTTGCAATCCTTCTCAATATGATATTTTTTGTTGTAACATCCTCCTCCTTCGATACCCGTGACAAAAAATCGTGATTCAGCCATTATATTTTTCTCTAGTACATAACGATAATTTGGGTTTTTGAGAATTTGAGTTTTATAGAAAATGAGAAAGAGATTCAAACAAAACATAGTAAATGTCAATCAGTCTAGGAGGAAATATGCATCACACTGACGTCCTTTCTCTTTTACTGTTGGCTGGAAAGAACAAATAAAAACCAAAATGAGTTGGAACATGTGAAGTTCCTCTCATTATCAAATGTACATGAGTTAACGGTTTCCCTATCCCAAATAGAACATTTGGGAAAGTTATTAAACCAATCTCTAAGGATTAAAAAAAAATTCTCCAAACTTAAGAATAACGAATGAAAACTAAAATGGGTTGGAACGTGTGAAATTCCTCTCATTTCCTAATTAATATGAGTTAAGGGTTTCTCATGTTCCAAACCCAACATTTTCACAAGTTATTAAATTAATCTCCATATTGTGAAGATTAAAATAATTTTCTAAATTTGAGATGTATAAAGTTTAACATGGTATATGGAGACCTTTTTGTCTGTAAATTTTAACAATTAATATTGATTAAAAAAGAAAACCCTTAAAGAGGTTTGAATCTATTTGTAGTGTTAAAATTTAAAGAAATGTGACACTTCAATATCAAAATTGATATTTTCCATTTCCCTAGTGTCAGATAAGCATGTGAGTGGAACATGTCACAATGGGCTTGAATATAATCCTTTCATTTCTTACACGCTTTGGCAATAGAATACATCTCATTGTTATAGGTTGGGAATTTATGAAAACCATCATAGAGTGTCTGGATACGATATACCATCAAATGTTTGTGTCATGTCAGAACTACATCAATGACATGAATGATTGGCTCATAGGGTCCTTGTTGTGTAGCCATTCATTGACCACAATTAAAATGACTAACATAAATGACTAATTTGTATTATTGTAGTACTTTTTAAGTAGTCATATCTTTTTTCCTAAACTAAATTAGTCATTCACATTAGTCATTTTTAGTTGCATTACTTATTATCTAGTCGTATATTTTAGTCCGAGACTAGATTAGTCATTTATGTTATTCTTTTTTAGTTAGGTCACTTAAGATTGATCATTTTTTGTAGTATTTCACGTGGAAGAGTTGTGGTGACTAAATTTTTTAGTCACCTAGTCATTAATTTCATCATTTTCTACTAGTGAAGTATCACCTTAACAGTCACCACTCCTATAGCCCTTCCTCGGGAAATCACCCACACACAAGCAATGCTTGCATCAACACCAGTCAGTGCCAACAAGCGAGATAAGCAAAAAGGCAAGAAGGTGGAAGCCACCAACCCTTCATTATCCAAGATACCTCCACCATGTGCTTTGTGTGAAGTATTTATGCACCCTACCGACATGTGCCCCGAGTCAGAGGAGTTATTAAAATCTCTTCTACATACCCCAAAAATGCCAGTGACCCCACCTTCACCTACTAGAGAGAAGTTCGCACAAGCATGCAATAAGTTATTGTGCAACAACCATGCATGTGTTATCTACGTAGAATAAAATAATTACATTCATCATTTCCCTAAAATCCCTCTATATCGAGATGCATTAAGTGCACTTTCTCAAGCCAATACCATATCCCCATCACTTCCTGCCACGTGACTGGTAGACGATGAATCCAAAACTGTATTTTGTGTTTTTTGAGGAATAAGCTTCATTCCCATATTCCTCTTACACCCATGATCACGCAACCTCCAACCATATAGGGAGGCAACAAAAAGCAGTGACACCTCAACCTTCCTCCTTGTTTTCTTTATGTGATGAACTAGACCATATGACTAACTAGTTTCCCCAGTTGTGGGAATGTCAGAAATGGTACAAATCCCCTCAAAGTTGTCACTAGTACCAGACCCAGGCACAAACGCCATAGTTTCCAAATTTTTACATGCAACCATCATACTCAGTTTTTCCCAACCCTTCCCCAATACCATGAAACATTGTATTTTATGTGCCAATTCATCTCTTTAAACTCATCATTTGTTGAAACAGATACCTAATCTCAGGATAACACCACTCGAGTAAGGGATGGTGTATCTAGAACCATTTTTTGTGTGTTCAAGGAAAAATCACTGCATTCAATTCATTCAAGTACCTAACACCATGTTACCTCCTATCCTCGGTCAGGATAGACAAGGATGGCAAGTCGGATTCAGGGCATGTTGTGGCAAAACCACCTCCCCCATGCACCTTATGCGGCAGACACGATCATCTAGTCAGTTAATTTCATGAATTGGAAAAGATTAGAGACCTATTTCACTTATTGGTCCATATTCCTCGACCTACTCTCTCAAATCAAGCCAGACCCTCATGCAACCATTGTCATCTCCCAAGCACATCATACGTGGAATTTCCAATACCTTCCAAGTTTTCAAGCAGTAGGAGCAACATTGAGGAAAACAGACGTCAGGGGCATAGTCACATCGATACTAATATCTGAAGGTGTCCAGCACCCAGGAGTGCCCCGCCTCATGACCATAACCATGTGCCATCCTCTCACGTTATGATAAAGGCTAATATACACACCATTTATCATGTTATCACTAGTCCTACATGCAATTTCTATACTAGAAACCCTCATATTTCAATGACATGTATCATCTTACGCACATTTGGACAACTTAGAATTATGCATCCACAAGTCCACCATGCCCCTGCAAGCCAACGTCAAATGGAGGAAGATGAATTAGATCCTAGGATGCCTACATTATTTTGAGAACCTACTCCCACTCACCATCCATCCACCATCACGAATATTCTACCACCACCTAATGCTAATGACATGCAACATTATATAAGATTCATTTCTTATTTTGTAGGAACCCTGATTGGTGTTGTCTACTTATCATTTTTTGGTGTCAACAACCCTAAACCCACCACAAAAGTGGTACAAACACCAACGGTGCAAACCCATGCCATCTTCACAGTGTCAACTTACCTGGATTCTATGGAATCAACCACCAAATCATTTTCTTACTTGTCTACTAGCACAACTAGGCTTGAACTCAACCCTCACGGCCTCGCACAACCCAGTTCACCCCTAGATAATATTTTTCACTTAGACGAATATATTCTAGAGGCCATGACAGAACCTGCATATCCATGGGACACCACGCATCATTGTTCATTATTTTTACCTAAAAAGGTGTTTGTGCCTATTGATACACCAAGCCATGATATGTGCACAATAGAATCAAAGGAATTCCTTCCACCATGACAGTATATTGGTTTAAAAATCCCATCCCGACACTAGATGCATTCAAGGAGGGGAACATGTCAAATACCTCACCTACCATTAAGGTTGATATTTCAAACAAACCTATCATAGTCGAATAGATCTCGTTGGGGGTAGCATTCTCCCTAGAAGAAGTAGCCTCATACAAAGCCATGTTCCAAGAATATAGGGATGTATTTGCATGGAATTATTTTGAAATTCCAGGAATCAGTCCCACCATCGTGGAGCACCATATTGACACATGGCCAGACGCCCACCATGTTAGTAAAAGTCAATGTCAACTCCATCCTTCTAAAACAGAATCGATCAAACAAGAAATTGATAAGCTCCACAAGGTTGGATTCATTTATCCTATTTCTTATACTTCTTGGGTTTCCATCCATGTTCACGTCTTGAAAAAATAGGGCACCATATGTGTCTGTACTAATTTTCAAGGTCTAAACAAAGCATGTCCCAAGTAAAACTACCCTACACCATTCATCAATTGAGTTATTGATGTTTGTGATGGTCGCGAAGCACTATCCTTCATGGATGGGTTCTTCAGCTATAATCAAATTCAGATTCTCCATATGTATCAGTATAAAACAACCTTCACAACCCCAAGGGGCACATTCACATATCAAGTCATTCCATTAATTATTAAAAATTATAACACCACCTTCCAGTAGGCTATGAATTATATCTTCCCTGATCTGGTTCATCTCATCCTCTCTTATTTGGATGACCTCAATTTACTATCTCAAAAGAACACAAATCATTTCGAGGATCTTTTCCTAGTGTTTTAGATATGTCAACAATATAACCTACACTTGAACCCTCTTAAGTGTGTCTTATGCATTAACATAGGGATACTACTGGGATTCATAGTTTCCCAGCAAGGTATTAGAGTTGACCTGCTCAAAGACCAGGCCATCAGGGAAATTCCACCTCCAAAAACTTTGAAGTGGTTGCAAATATTGCAAGGTAAGTCCAACTTCTTGCGCCACTTTTTTCCTGACCATGCCACTTGTGTGCATGGTTATTTGCTCCTAATTCATTATGATAATCTCTTCCATTTAGATGAGGAGGCCCAAAAATAATTTGAAGCCCTAAAAGATGTGTTATCTCAAGCTCCATTGATTATTCCCTCCAACCACAATAAGGACTATACCCTTTACCTATCAACATATGACGTAGCCATCATTGGGATATTAGTCCAAGAAGGACTTGATAATAGAGAACATTCAATCTATTACACTAGTGAGAACCTCTTCGGGCCTTCCTTAGAGTATGAGCGAGTCGAAAAGACCGCCTTAGCCCTAGTACACTCCATACAAAAGCTTCAGCATTATATTATCTTACGAACCACCACCATAATTGAAAATATCAACCCCATGAGATATTTTATCACTCCCCACATGATTAACCATAAGTACACTCGATGGGTATTCATTCTACAAGAATTTTATCTTCATATTACTTTCCCCAAGAGAAAGAAATCACTTATTCTTATTTAGTTCATCATAGACCTCCCTACAGAAAACCAAGGGTCCCCTGTTAATGATCCTTTCCCTGATGAAAATGTGTTCTTTGTATCAATAGATGACCCCTAGTATGGTGATATCCTCATCTTTCTATGATCTCAGAAGTACAAACCTCAATTGACTCGCGATGACTGAAGGCACATTGTCCATCAAGCCCCTTGGTACCTCCTCATGGGAGATGTTCTCTATCGTCAAGGCAACAATACCATTTTTCATTGATTTCATACCCTTGAACAAGTTAGGAATGTCTTCAATTATTTCCATAGTGGAGGTTGTGATGGCCACCTCTTAGGGATTCCCATCGTTTAAAAAATACTTTGTGCCAGTTATTTTTGGCCCACCCTATTCCATGATTATATTCAAGTAGTCAACAAATGTGATCACTTCCAAAGATATGCTCATAAGGAAATGTACCACTAGCTCCCCTACATCCAGTCATTGTCGTTGTCCCCTTTTGTAAATAGAGCATAAACTTCATGACCTGCAACCCTCCATCTTCAAGTGTCTGTAAATACATTGTGGTCATTGTCGCCTTCTTCACCAAATGAACAAAGGCCATGCCCACATATAATAACCTTGTCGACCTAAGCACGATTTTTATTTAACCATGTCATAATACGGTTCGGTGTTTTGAAGGATTTGGTAATTTATCATAGAAAACATTTTGAGAACGAGATATTTCAAGATTTATCCCAACACCTTGGTTTCTCTCATGAGTTCACTTCTCCATACTACCCTCAGTCCAACGGACAGGTAGAAGTTTTCAATAAAGTTCTCAAAATAATGTTGCAGCATATGGTGAACAACCATAAAACCAATTGGCACCACATGGTGCTATCTTCCTTATGGGAATACCGCACTGTGATCAAAGAATCCACTAGATTTACACCCTTCCAATTAGTCTATGGGGTCGAATTTGTCCTCCCCATTGAGTGTGAGATTCCTACCTTACACTCAGCCAGTGAACTCCTCTTTGATAATACACCTTTAGAACAAAGGTTTGTACAGTTGCAACATGTCAAAAGAATCGTTGAGAGTATCTCCATCAGAATGAAGCATGCAAAAAAAGTAGTAAAGACTCTTTCGATCTCACTTTCACCCCTCGATCATTCATCAAGGGGTAACTATTCCTTCACTACGATGTTGCAAAAGTATATTTGGGACTAGGTAAACTCGAGACATTATGGAAGGGCCCATACATTATTAATCATTGTCTCCTCAAGGGAACATACACATTATTAGAGTCGAATGGTACTTGCCTCAAAGATCCCGTCAATGGACTCTACCTTAAAAACTTATATCCATAACACTCAAAACAACTCTAGATTATAGATTTATGCACCATGGATTATTTTTATGATGACCACCTCATCATATGTCACAGATGGATCATCCGATAGCCTATCATCACAGGTTGACTGATGGTGCTTCTCGGTGGTCACAAAACCTCATTGTAGCAGCTCAGGCCATATACTCTCCTGACCTTACACCCTTTCACTACAATGGGCTATATATCAGGTTAGCAACAAATAATCAAGCAGAATATGATGTCGTCATATGCCTCTTGGCCGATGCCTCCTATCTAGGTATCATTCACTTGCATGTGTTCCTTGATTCCCAGCTTTTTGTATCACAATTAAACATAACCTTCAAAGTATGTGATCCTTTCCTTTTTAGGAAATGAATGCATACACAAAGGTTAGCTCGTTGTTTTGATCATATCACATTTTCACATATATCAAGAAATCAAAATCATATGGTTGACCGCATAGCTAATCAAATCCTAAATGTGTATGTATCAAATATATATCATCATCAAGACACATAAATCATAAACATCATATCCATCAAATAAATGCAAAGATACATCACATCTATAGAGGCATACACATAAAAACACATCATGAGAGAAACAAAAATCACCATCTCATATATATATATCAAAAAATATATATGTACAAAAATTACATCTAGTGGAACAAGCCAAAAAAATAAGTCATCAAAAGGGGAGCATCCTCATAATTGTTTGTTTCCCTAGTACATACAAAATATATCTAGGTTTGAGACCCATCAGCCCATCACCCCCCACCAGAGGTCCCTCTACTTCATCTAGTGTTGGAACTAGGATAGGACGAGTCATCACCACTACCATCACAAGAGGACGAAGGATAATGTATCACGCTCTATCATGATATATCACCCACTCAATCGTGTCCTCCCCCAACCTTTCCCACCCCTCCTCAAACATTCCCCTATGTAGGGTGCATGTACAACCATAAACATTCTCAACGTTCCTCAACTACGCCTCTCTAGCATCTGCCCAAGCCTCTACATCCTCCACTCACTCTCGTAGCCTCTCCATCTGATCAGGTGGTCAGTATATAAGCTAAAAAATGAAAGTGCTCAAAATTGATTGGAAACTTAACAACAGTGACCGGCCCGTTGCTAGGAATATAGTGCACTTTGTTTCGTCTAAAAGAGACTCCAAGTGAAGGATTTATAGCTTGTTGACCGCCACTCAGAATAGGAATTTTTTTTTTTTAATTATAGAATAGTGACCGGTTGATGACATGGCAGCCCAATCAGCATGCAAGGAATATTCTTCAGTATTTTCCTAGTGGCACTGTGACAAGTGTCACAACATGACTCACAAATTTGGTTTGAAAGTAAAAAAGAATTTAAGGATCTACTCCTAAGGTTGAATTCAAATTTTTTTTATATGAAGGGCAGCCCTACCAGACGCTGACACATGCTGCAGCCAGGGGTTGCCACGTGTCCCCTTTGGTGGACCCTCTCCAACTCCAAGGTTCAAATTTCATTCTCTTAAAATGGTCAAATTACATTTTTATCTATGGGTCAAATTCTAAAATCAATGTCAAAGGTTTGCATTACATTTTCATATTCATATTCCTAAGGTCCGAGGTTGGATTATATTATGATGCCATGTTAATTTTTTTAACCATAGTCCGAAGGTGCATTTCGAAGGTTTGTAGAGCATATATATTATATATGGGAATTAATTATTATCCAAAGTCGAATTATATGCTATGATGGCATTCATATATGAATATGGGTGGATATATTTATTAACCAAATTTTTAACCTTTGGTTTGGTCAAATATCATATGGAGAAAAATTTAGTGTGCGGTGGTCAGGGTCAAGCCCACGACCTCCCCCGCACCATCCGACTGCTTTACCACCACTTTACGATGTTGGGTCGTAACCATTTATGGATCCTACTTCTATTTCTTTTCAAATAGATCCTATGGCGGGAGTTTGGATGGGGCTAGCCCCATGAGCTAGCCCCCTCCCCATGCGACCAAACCATAAAGACCACAGGTGAGCGGAAGATTAACTTGATGGAGTTTAATGTTAAGCATAGATTAATTAAAATAATCTATAGTTTAAATTTTGTTAAAAAAATATTAGCATTAAACACACTTTATGTGCTAATCTCTACTTATCCACCCTTAATCCACCATTAGAATTAATTTAAATGTAGTTTAACTTGGTTGATTTTTAGGGTCACCACCAAATTCAGCAGGGCTTCCAAATTTGGCTAACTTATCTGGAGTCTTCTCCAAACTTGGAGGAGATTTCCTACGAAAAATGAATGAGCCATATCTTGAGCAATTTTCGACCAATTTTGGCTCAGGAAGAATCATTCCTAGTAGATTGGCATGCTATGAACACATTAGTACAAGTTGTAGAGGTAGAGGATCAATTCTACAGGTGTTTTTGTTGCTTTTAAGAAAAAGGAAGGTCAGGGCCACCATGAGGGAAGGCCATGCCTAGATCAGCTGAAGGCCAAATTGAGAGAATGAATAGTCATTTTTGATAGATTTTTACATTTTGGACTCACTGGAGTATGATTCAAGAGAATTTTATGCATTTAAACATCAATTTATGAAATTTTGAGCTAATACAGAAGCGCAAGCCATGGAAGCTGGACCAACGAGATGTAACCCAAGAGGGGTGAACTCCTTCATCAAAACTATGTGTTGATGGATCAATTGTGATGGTTTGTTGTGTATTTTTTCGATGTTGTTTAGCATTTTATTTTCATACCTTATTCTCTTGAATTCACTCATAAATCTCAGTTAATTTACCTGTTTGACACACACAAGCAACATGGAAACCTATGTACATTGAGCTTAAGATCAGAATTTTTTTTAAAAATCTAAAGATGAAATTAGCATAGCAAAACTAACATTCATACTCAGATCAAGTTGGTATTAGAGAAAAGGTTGCTAAAGGTTGTTTTCTTGATAGTTGCTTTAGTTTTGTGCAAGTTTAATGGTTTCAAATCTGTGATGCTAAAAAAGTTAAAGTTGCAGAAAGGTGAAGGGAAATTGTTGGTTGCAAGTCCTGAGATTAGGACCATAAGAAGGAGAGCTACAAGAGAACCATATTCACCCAAATTTCCACTCATAGTTGCACTTGAAGCACCTCAATTTTTGTCTCAATAAGTTGAGATTGAAGAGGTACAAGTTTTACAAGAAGCTGATTTGATTGAAGAGGTGCAAGCATCAAAATTTGAGCTTGAATCCATACCATCATGTTAGGTGTTGGAGAGACCCAAGGTCATTCAAAAGAGGATGATGTCAAGAGAAACTTCAATGACATAAAGAGGGTGGTTAAAATTATGTTTGATGCATTTAATGTTGGAATGGCAGGAGAAGGTTCTAAGCCTCCACATGGAGAAGGAACTTCAGATGGTAAGAAGGATTAAGAGAATATTTCAAAGGCTAGTTGAGGAAATCCACCTCCATCTCCACCATATTCATCATCATCATAATCTCCATCAACATCATCTTCCACTTCCACCATAAAAACCACTCAGACTCACTCAAAAGCCAGAAGAGGAAAAACACCCTTACTCAAACTTGATGTCAAATTTGAGCTTCCAATGTATAATGGCTAGCTAAATGTAGAAATATTGGACAGTTGGATACATCAATTGGAGGTGCATTGCAGAATTTAGAATCTTCATGAATATGACATAAATATTCAATTGGCTTCTTTAAGGATGGAAGGATCTGCACTTGTATGGTGGGAAGCAAGGACTCAAGAAGAGATTAAAAGCTACAATAAGATCTCTATGTCTTGGTCAATTTTTATTGCTGCCATTAAAAGGAAATTCTATTCCTTAGCTTACGTGCAAAAGGCTATTATGGATTTGCAAAATTTTAGACAATTGAAAGGGAAAAGTGTGCAATATTATACTTATGAATTTAGGAGAAGAGCTCTTATTTTGGGTATTAATTTATATTCTCAAGAAACTTTGTTAAAGTATGTTGGGGGCTTGCACATTTACCCTAGGCACACTATTCTCATGTTTAATACCACAAACATAGATGAATTTTGTGTTTAAGCCACAAACTTAGAAGCAAGAGGAAAACGTAACATAGATGAGTAAAGTGATAGTGAGGGTAAAGGAAAGGGAAAGTTTTATGTAAGAGGAAAGAGAAATTGCTATATCAGAAGAGAGAAAGAAAAAGGCACATGCAAAATTTTTTCAAAGAATGGCCATGATGAAGACCATTGTTGGCAACTTCATCCAGAGTTGAAACCAAACAAACTGAAAGCCAAAGAAAAGGGAAAATGTGTTGCTATAATTGAACATGAATTAGGGTCAGATTCAAGAGATGAGACAAATATTACAGCCATTGGTTTGAAAGGTAAACACATATCAAGCACTAGTTCTTCAAATTGTTCCAATGTTACTCAAGGTGAAGATACAAGAATAGAACTTTTCTATATTAGAGTTGGCTCTAAACATACCAAGGTTGATACACTTTTTGATAGTGGGTCAAAAGCTAACTTGATTTCCGAAGACTTGGTTAAGCATATATACCTTGAAAATATTAGACATCCAAGACCTTATCCTTTAGGGTGGATATGCAAGAATGCAAACTTGCAAGTTACAAGGAAGTGCATACTAAGATTCACCATCAAGTCAAACTTTCTTGATGAAGTTGAACTTGATGTGGTGTCGCTTGAGATATCAGGTATTGTATTGGGCAGTCCTGATCCGTATGATAGGAAAGTAGTATTTCGTTTCCATGAGAATAAGTATCACTTGTTTAAATATGGTATTGAGTACATAATTAGAGTGCATAAGAAGAATACAATTTTGTCTCTTATACATGCAGGAGAAATGAAGAGGATAGTGAATGCAAGTCAGAATTTGACGTTGTTGATGACCCAAAAAAGAGATTTTTTGAATCAAAATTTTCAAAAATATGCTTATTCTTGTAATGATATGTTTCAGGATTCTAATAGGTTGCCTTTGAAAGGAGGTGAACAAGATTTAAAACATTTGCAGCAGTCAACGTCGGTGTTGAGCAGTGTTATAAATAAGATGTTGGTGCAAGAGAGTCAAAAGGTCAAAGAGAAAGCGAAAAATCAGCTTGGAAAAGGAGGCATGGGTTCCAAAAATGTTTTTTTATAGTTTCCTAGAGGTACATGGCAATGGAAAAGATACTTGGTCAAGATTCAACGCAAGTAAAAAGTGAGATCAGTTAAGAATCACCATGGTGACAGTGTGCAAGGTGAGACAGTTTTTAAGTTTCCTTTGATTAATGAACAAAGTAGGAATGAGATGGTTTTTTCACCAATAGCTTGCTTCTCTTCAAACTAAGAAAAATTACAGCATGATAGTGTCAATGACAGCAAGAGAATGTCACAAGAATCAGGGAAAAAGTTAATTTTTTTGTGGAAAGATCTTGTTGATGAAATTGGAAAAATTTCAGTGGATAGAGACTGGAAGGGTGAGAGAACAATACCTTCATCCACATGATCATAAATTGGAGAGATTTTGGGGTCCAAAAGGCTTCTAGTGGGGAGGAATGATCAGGTTCTCAGTAAATAAGCTCAAAAATGAAAGTGCTCAAAATTTATTGGAAACTAAATGACAATGATCGGCTTGTCACTATGAATCTGGCGCACTTCGTTTCGTAAAAAACTGACTCTAGATTAAGAATTTATCACCTGCTAATCGACATTCAGAATAGGAAAATTTAAAAAAAAAAATTGCATAACAGTGAGAGGTTCATGACATGGCAGCCCAGTCAGCATGCAGGGAATATTCTTCATTTGTTTCCCAGTGGAATTGTGACAAGTGTCACAACAAGATCCCCCAGTTTGGTTTGAAAGTGAAATTTTTTTAAGGATCTGCTCCTAAGGTTGAATTCAAATTTATTTTTATATGAGGGACAACCCAACCAGAGGTTGACGTGTGGTGCAGCCAGGGGCCACCATGTGTACCCTCTGGTCGACCCTTTCCAACTCCAAGGTTTGAATTTCATTCTTTTACAATGGTCGAATTACATTTTTAACTATGGGTCAAATTCTGAAATCAATGTCAAATGTCTGCATTACATTTTCATATTCCTATTCCTAATGTCCAAGGTTGGATTATATTATGATGGCATGTTAATTTTTTTAACCATAGTCTGAAGGTGCATTTCAAAGGTTGGTGGAGCATATATATTATATATGGCAAATTAATTATAATCCAAAGTCGAATTATATGCTATGGTGGCATTCATATATGAATACAAGTAGATATATTTATTTAACCAAAGTTTTAACCTTTGGTTTGGACAAATATCATATGGAGCAAAACTTATAGTGCGGGGACCGGGGTCGAATCCATGACCTCCCACACACCATCCGACAGCTTTACCACCACTCTACGTTGTTGGGTCTTAACCCTTTACGGATCTGACTTCTATTTCTTTTCAAAAAAATCCTATGGCAGGAGTTTGGAGGGGGCTAGACCCCTCCCCATGTGACCAAACCATGAAGACCATAGGAAAGTGGAAGATTAACTTGATGGAGTTTAATTTTAAGCACGGATTAATTAAAATAATCCACAGTTTAAAATTTGTTAAAACATGATTAGCATCAAATGCGCTTTATGCGCTAATGTCCACTTATACACCCTTAATCTGCCATTAGAACTAATTTAACTATAGTTTAACTTGGCGAATTTTTAGGCACGCCACCAAATTCGGTGGGACTTCCAAATTTGGCAGACTTATCTAGAGTCTTCTCCAGATTTGGAGGAGATTTCCTAGGAAAATTGAATGAGCCATATCTTCAGCAATTTTCGGCCAATTTTGGCTGAGGAAGAGTCATTCCTAGTAGATTGGCATGCTATGAACACATTGGTACATGTTTTAGAGGAAGAGGAGCAATTCTATAGGTTTTTTTGTCACTTTGAAGAAAAAGGAAACTCAGGGCCACCAGGAGGGAAGGCCATGCCTAGATCAGCTGAAGGCCAAATTGAGAAAATGAATAGTCATTTCTGATATATTTTGACATTCTAGACTCATTGGAGTATGTTTCAGGAGCATTTGATGCATGTAAATAGTAATTTATGCACTTTTGAGCTAATACAAAGGCCCAAGCCATGGAAGTTGGACCAATGAGATGTAGCCTAGGAGGGGTGAACTCCTTCATAAAAAATTTGTGTTGATGGATCAATTATGATGGTTTGGTGTGTATTTTGTTGTTTTTGTTCAGCATTTGATTTTCATTCTTTATTATCTTGAATTAACTCATGAAACTCAGTTAATTTACCTGTTTGACACGCATAAGCAACATGGACACCTATGTACATCAAGCTTAAGATCAGCAAATAAATTTTAAATCTAAAGATGAAATTAGCACAAAAAAACTAACATTCAAACTTAGATCACCATCTCTAGGGGAGTGGAGGAGCTACCACCTATCTCAAACTATTAGAGTTGAACTGGTCTCTCAATGTCCTTCTAGACCTTGTCATCTATCTGTCACCATGGCACGTCTACGACACCAGCTATACGCAATCTACATGGATCGTTTCCCACTAGGTTTGTCAATGGTCATCCACGTGGAGCCATATTTGCAAGAGAACATACATGGTATCAGAATACTCATAAATTTCCATCATAAATACATGAAAGTAAGCATAAAATGCAGAATACACAAACTACATACTTGTCGATCCCCTAGCATCGCCAAGAGATAATCCTATATCCAGATCTCCCCCAAATTCTACACCAGCATATGAGTACTCCATAATCATCTGAGGATTGTACATGAACCAACCCTCTACAGTGGGGTTCTAGTATAGCCCCACCTCACCCCCACCTGCTCGAGGCATCACTGGATCCCACCTTCAGATCTGTGGGTCTCTCGTAGGCCCTAGTGGCATTGTTAGTATAGGACATAACATCACAACCCTCTCATAGAGGATGCTACAAAGGATGTTGGAATAATAGTAGCTCTGATATTGACCCCCACGCACCTGTGTGAGCTATGATTTCATCCCTCTTTAGACAAAACCATCACAATCTTATAAAATTCCCTCCTGAAGTCGCTGCAGGACGACAATTTGTGTCCTGGAAACTCGGTGAGGGGCAGTTGACCCAGCATGTCACACAATCATTGCTAACGTAGCTCACTCAAATATTTTCAAAATTCTTTCAATCTAGACACATCCCTGATTGATAGCATTAGGCCCATAGTGGCCCTTCGCCCACGCATGCAGGTCCACATGAGCAAGAAGAAGTGGCATCTGTAGTACCTCTCCACAAAGCACTAGTCTTGTAACAAAATAAACATCCACTACAACAGTGAATGCCAAATTTCATCCTTGGATCATGAACACCTGTCAATTTGGGTCCCTTCGTCATATTACAAAGTGGAGGAACTCATACTGTGACTTGAGTAAGGGGCTTTTACCATACTTTGGAAACCACCATCTAGTTAGTGTAGCGCTCACCTGAGCATCTACAGCCACCACTATCTAGATGGGATCCTAGTAATACTCTCTCCATGTCATCCCCATCCTACCTAAAAGGATGTAAAAGACCAAAAACTAGCCTCATAGGCTTAAAAATTATCTTTCAGTAAGCCTGTGTGCCTGTTTTAATAGCATGCACACAGTCATGCACCTATTCTTTAGACAAGTGCATGGTACCATGGGAATTAATCCTTTACATACGCATATTCAGCATGTCTATTAGACCTTAACCCGGGGAGACGTTAGCCCAATGACCGTGAGTTTTTTCTACCCATAGATGTACAAACCGCGCGATTTTTTCATGAACAATCATGCTAGTTGTGTATATGTAATCCCAAAAGCTATAGGGTCATCAAGAAAAAGCCCCCATGGATGTTCTACCCGCATCCGTGCCCTTTGGACGACTGCACTCACCAAACCTACAAGGTTTTCACAACTTTCTCTCAATCGACCACAGGGACTGCGTGACTGTCTCACAGTCACCTATGCAGTTTGTCATGTTCCCCTAAACATAGGTTTGTACAGGCCACCTTGTACGAATTTCCTACCCTAACCTACCAAAATCACAAGCTCAGGTTATGATCTATTACTTTTTTATCCTCGCGTGCTTCCCGGGTGCACAATATAACTCCAATGGAAGAAAATAGCTCCTCGAACTACTTTGCACTCCAAGTCATTGAGTACAAATTACATGGCATATGGCCCACTTTTCACTATATGTCACCCTATTTTTCATATTCTAGAGCCTAGTTCAGGACCTCAGGACCTCAATTCTCAAAACTGTCAATGACATAAGGATCAGGATCACGTCATCTCCATCGTGGCACCCTCCATTCCATTTCAATTGCAGAATAATTTTTGGGCCCATCTTATGTTCAAAGTACCACTTTAGATGTGCCTTCCCATGTTCTTGAATTCATCTTGTTTATAAATTCAACTTATAAATTTTTTGATCAAAATGTCTTCACTTGGGTTATTGGTCATTGAATTTGCATGTATACGAGCATTTTTCCATCAGAATTAGTCCCCTAGTGACTGTCGACAATGATGGTATCATTCTCCACCTAGAATGGCAAGGTTCCTATAATTCTTTGTATATCCTAACATCATTCTTTGGAATGAACCATAGGGTCCATTATCTTGACCATGTTTACCATCACCTCCCCTGCACATGGTAAACATCCATGATGGTCGATAGAACCTTCCCATTCATGAATCCCCTTATGTCATTGACCCCCACACACTCTTGGAATCCATGACCATATACTCAGGCCTGGGAACCATTTCGCTTGCATGTCTTGAAGATCAGCCTCATTCTCCTCTTATTTACTTATTTCTTACCAACCCTACTCTCAGGTTTCCTCAACCATTTTTTACTAATCAAGACGAATCCATTCTCACATTATACATTTGGATTACCATCCATCCCTATGGAATAGCTCATTTGTGACACTTCATCCACCTCGTCAACCCAACACCAAGACCAATCAATGGGGCCCCCACCCTCAGCAAAAACCCCTTACCTCCATCAGAATGCAAGCCACCATTTTTCATGGGGTACCTATCTCCATGTATGTAAATGCCAAACTACCTTTACATTCTTCTCAAAAGTGTATAAATATCTCTTAGGAAAAGGGTTCCTGCCCAAATTTTCATCTCTCATACACAGGGACAGTCTCTAGTATCCATTTTTTGGATATTTTTTATCACCATAACATTCATTAATCACTCATTATGGTAGTCGGAACATGCTTATACCTACCCTGGATGTCCTACTGACTCTAGGGGCATTCCCCCCAAAATAATTATTTTGACTATCACCACTCGTGTTATAACTCTAACCTCAGGAATTTGTCTGTATCCATTCGTATTTCTAGCTTTCATTATCATTCCTTATTGACGTGCCACATTACAATAATATTTGTCCTCCATATTGATTCCTCGAAGCAACATTTTGTGTGGTTGGTGCTTCTTCCCTGTCGACGTCAATACCTTAGGAATTTGTCTATATCCATTCATATTGCCAGCTTTCATTATCATTCCTTGTTGACCTACCACATTACATTCATATTTATCCTCCATATTGATGCTCCGAAGCAGCATTTTGGGTGGTTGGTGCTTCTTCCCTATAGACTTCAATACCAATCTTCAAAGCTCGAAGTAGTAACTTTCGCCCCCCCCCCCCCCACCCCCCTATTATGGGACATCCCCGGGTGGCACAATGGGAATCATTATTCGCCACTGATGTCATTAGTCTCCCTAACATTCGACACCAACATGATATTTTCATGTTAGTGAAGTATCGTATGTTGTGACCATTGTAATTCTATCATTTAGTTGAAGACTCATGCATCTCTTAGCACCTCATTTAGCAATGCTTAATTTTAGAGACATGGGAGGTGCCGAGACAAAGAGCCATCCATCCACAAGCACCTCACTCATGAGTGCCTCACTTTCGATGCATGGGGGCACGTTATTCAGCCTATTTGTTAGAGGCACCCTTGAGAGCATAATTTTTTATAATCATCAACCAGTAGCATGTCATCCAATGCAATGCTGCCCTCATAGGAATATTTCATGTATGATTGTAATACTTAGTCATTAGTCATCATAACGATTATGGAACATGCCCACTGTTATCACTCTATTAATTCTCTAGTTGTGAGAATTTTGGTTTTTAGTTGAGAAAACTAGAGGTGACCACAGACCAACTTTTAAACTCTAGGATCTAGCCTTCCTATGGTTCAGAGAGGGCTCCCTCTATAAGTTTTAACTTTGTTTTTTTTATAAAATATTAGGCTAGTTATGACTGTGCAATTGGTTTTGGTTTTGATTGGTTTGGTGGGAAAAATCACTGGAAGAGATGGATAGTTGGAAATCTATTTTTCCATTGGGCTAAGGAGTCAAAAATCAAGCATACAGAGATAGGATCAAGGTCAAAAAGTCAAAATTTTTCAGGGCAAGATAGATAACCCTTGAAGATCTTGGAAAGTTGTTTTGTGAGATGGTATGATCTAGATAAAGATAAATGAAGGGTTCTTTGATCCGGAAAAGGAAAATATTAGGCAAAGGTCAAACGAAGGAGGGAGAAACTAAGGGTTTCCTACACTGGAAATCAGATGAAAACATAGAAATGAAAAATAGTTAAGACAGTGTGCTTTTAAAAAATCCTTAAGCAATCCTCTTATTCATTCATTCAAATTTGGAAAAAATTATGGATTTCATGTAACAAAGAAAGATAACAATGACAAATTTAGAAAATACTTCACTTCAAATAGATCATCACATGAATCCTAAAATATGATGCTAGTTGATCTGATCCAGTCTGCTACTCGAAATTTGAACACAAAAAGCCTTCAAGTCCACAAAAACGACTATAGAAATCTTTAGCAATTTATTCCACAATGATACTTCTAAAGATGAAGTATTTATACATAATTGTTTAAAAAATATCCTAGAAAGCTTCTAGGAATTATCTAAGGGAAATAAAATATCTTTACAACAATAATAGAGACAAATGCTTAACAAATTAGCAAGTTGTCCTATCTATCCAAAAGAAATAGAAACTAATTGAGGATAAGAAGCAGTTGGATGCCTTGTTGTCTTTCTTGCTGGCTTTAGGTATTTCAAGTCTGTTTAGAAATCTGATATGCTTTAACTGATACTCTTTTACTGATTCTCTTTAACCTCTGATATTTTTCAACTCTGTAAAAGATCTTTATTGCTATAAAAATTTGTTTGAATGTAAATTTCAGCAAACTGTTTTCACTGTTACCTTTCTGCCTTTTTACCTTTTATAGTAAATCTGTTAATGACTGCCAAACTTCATCACTTGGAATTTGTATTTTCTTCAAATTTCTAAAATTTTCATCTTCTTCTGTGTACCTGGAGAAAGTTGGTTTGATGAAAAACAAGTGTTTAATTTCATGTTGTAAATAGAATAAGTCCTCAAAACTTCTAAGTAGAACTTTTCCTGTTGGAACGCCTTATCCACTTCCTGATTTTTCAACTTGTTCCTTGGCATATCCTATGATATTTTTGTTATAATCCTCTTGAGGCATCAACTTGTCATTTATGACCAAAATATTAGGCAAAGTCCTTTACCTCAAGTTCTCAAATTTAACCATAAACCTGGTTATGGAAATGTTCATGTTCTCACAATTTTTCTCTAATTTATTCATCAAGTTCTTTTTAGTTATAACCTTCTTTATCTCAAGGATAGTTTCAGTTCTATCAGTAATTTCAAGTTCTTCCAACTCTTGCCTATTCTTGTTCTTGAGGAAATTTATCAGTTCTAGAGCTTGTTCTGGTTTGTTATCTAATTCCTCTTTAGTCTTTTGGATCACTTCTAATGTTGCTTTTAATAAGTCTCTTTGTTCAAAAATCACTTAGATGGAGGGCCATACATCATTGATGACTTCTATGATTTTTTTCCACAAATGTTTTTTCACATAAGAAATATGTTCCTTCAAGGTCAATTCCTTCTGCAATTTCTTCAATTCTTCATTTAATTTGATGGTGTTTTGCTCATGTGTTTTTACATTTATTTGAGCCAATTTGTTTGAATTCTCAAGATTTTCTACCATCTGTTTTAATTTTCTGATTTAATTTGTTTTAAGAGACAATTTTTCCATGGCCTTTACCATTTTTCTGGCCTCATCTGTAGGATGAACTACTATTGTAGATGATTCTGTAGCTGAGGTTGTGGATGAAGTTAGTGGCACTGCAGTAGCCAATGATTCTTTGGGTGCCAACTTTTCAGCTAGAGTTGAAGGCACATATGTAGTGATTATAGGAATAATTGTAGGAATTTCTAGTACTTTTTATGTTTCTTTCTCTTGGACAAGTTTGTCCATCTGGATCTCCATTTCCTTGATTTGGGCTGTCAACTGAAAAATTAAATTCATCATATCACCCTTTTCTTTCTATCCTTTTATTATTTCCTTGGTTTGAGGATGTTCACTTTGAGGAAGTTTAAGATGTTTCCTGAAAGCTGCAATATCTTCATTTTTCTTCTTTACTAATAACTCTGTTTCTTTGACATTAGCAGGGTCATATCCCACCTGCAAAACTAGTTCTTCCAAGGTTTTTATATTGAGATCTTTAGCATACAAGGATTCCTTGTCCATTTTCATCTGATCTTTCATATTTGAAATGGTATTCTGGAGTTTCTGAGCACTCATGGATTTAGTTGTAATAGTAGAGTACAAAATTTCTGAAGTCTGTCTATGGAATTCAATCTGATCTAGAGCATGAATCTTTTCTCTTTGGACTTCAAAATCAACCTTCTTATAATCTGCCACTGTTTTTGGGGATTTGACTATAGGCTACAATACTGACATGATTATCTTACTATTTGAATAATCAAATGCAGATAGAAGTATGTTTTGCACACTTGGTGTCTGCTTGAGATATTGAGAATAAATATTGTTTTTTATCTCTTCACTCTTTAGCTTGATCTGTTTGTATTTTTCTTTGATGTCTAGATATTTTTCCTTAGCTGCCTGTGAGGAAGAGGTTTCGATGCTCTGTTGTATTTCTATCAACTGTGCATCTTCATTGTCAACTTGTTCTTCATTCTGATTCTTAGTAGCTGGCTCATTGATGATGACAATGGTAACATCTGTGTTGGTATCTATAAGATCTGTTTCTTCAACATCAATTTTTACCTTCTCTTTACCCACTGAATTTAACTTAGGCCTTTTATTGTATATTAACTTGAATTTAGTTTTAGTTGTAGTTTCAGCAACATAGGTACCTTCTTCACTTACTCTTTTGGTGGATTTTTCTGGTTGATCTGCAGTCTCTAAAGTGTGACTAGTATCACATTTCTCCACTGTATCTATTAAGGTATTCTCTGTGCACTCAATCTGATTTGCATATTTTTCTATATTTGGCTTCGTTTCATGAATGAAGGGGGTTAGCTTACATTTAACCCTTAGTTTTCTTAGGATCCCTTGTGGATAATAATTCCAAGGAAAGCTTTCTTAAAATTTGAATTCCAATAGCTGCTTCTTTCTCTGCATCCCTATGATTTCATATGAATGGCCCTATCTCATTCTTTAATTTGACCTCAATTTTCTTTTTTGTTGTCATGAAGTTTATAGAATCAGAGTTTAGGATTTTCCTGATATACTCCAAGGCAAAGATCCTCATTGAAACATGTTTGGGTAACTTGTAAGTAATAAATTTGACCCAAAAACTCTAATCTCAGTATGTTTTTCATATAATTACGAATCACCAACTTTATTCTTCTCTGACAACTATAATATTTTCTTCATTTCTTCATCTATCCCTGCCTGTTATTTTTTTGTTAACATTTTGATCACTGGATGTATGAATAAATCTGAAAATTCTACATAAGTGAAATCTGCACATTCTTTTCTGAGCAAAGTAGTCCAGAAAATGATAGAAAGAGGATTTCCCTCTATGTCAAGATTTTGAAGAGTAACTGGAAAATTATCTGATTGAAGATATAAAAACATGTGGAAGATGAAAGAAGTGTATCTGAACACTCCTTCAATTGGAAAATTGGTCAATTAATGATGAATATTATCTGCAATGTAACCAACATAATCAAATATTATAGATGGGGGTTGTCCTGGGGTAAAAGTGGATAAGAAACCCAAGATGGATTCATCTATGTGTTCATCAATAAAGTACCCTAGGATGAAGGAAAGCATGGAATTAACATTTCTTGAACATTCTGGGAATCTAGAAGTGGAATATGGGAGATTAATTTTAGGAATTTCTACATGAAAAGGCATAAATGTCTGGAAAATCATGAATCACTTAGGAAAATAAATGCCAATATATAAATTATTAAGGGCCTCTATAGAAAAAGTGACTGCTTGAGGATCAAGTTGAAGTTGTAGCATATGGTTGATGGATTCAGCAGTAATGGTGAGAAGAACGTCTTTGTTGGCATTTACTATGGCTCTCTACTCAGTCACATAATACTGTTGACATAACCTAATGACTTCTTCGCATGGATGAGTTAATGGAACAACATATTTGGGCAAATGGGATTCCCAAATATGGGCTTCTTCTTCATTATCTAAAGACTTCTCATAGCTCCAGTTATGAATATCTAGCAGATTAAACTCAACAATTGGGTCTGCTATCTTGTAATCAGTGTCAGCTAATGGAATGCATTCAATGTCTATGACAGGGGGTTGCAAAGGATTTACAAAAATAACAGTCTTAGAATTCATAACTGGAGTTGATTTAGGCACTTTGGAACCTTCAGGATTGCTAGAGCTTTGCTTTTTAGGAATTTTGGCTAATTCTTCAAGTTTAGACAGTTTGCAGAGGTATTTTTATTTTAGCAGAGGTTTATTGGATGAAGATGGTCAAAATATGGGCTTCTCTTGGGTTTTTCTTGTCAATTCTGGATTCTCAATAAGGATTTATAGGCTTTTACTGGTTTAGACACAAGAAACAAGGGTTTCTTGGGATTTTTCAATGAGAAATTGGACTAAAAACCACTTAAAGATTGGGTACGGAAGCTTTAGGATACCTTCAAAGGATTTCTGGCTAAATTTGGAGTTTAAACAGTTTATAGAAACTATAAAAACTCACAATTTCTCATTAAAACAACACACAACAAGAAACAGGGATTTTGTAGAAAATTTGAGAGAGTTTGACCTGTTTTTTGGGCTTTTTCACAGGTTTCTTATGATTAATTTGGACTTATGAATGGAATTTTTCTTTTTAATAGGGCCTTTCAAATTTTAAAACAAGGTTAATTTTCTTGAAGAATACCTATTATACATAGGTATTGGGCTTTCGAAGATGTATCTGAAGGTTTTGAGCAGTTTAGTACTATCCTTTAATCTCTAGAGCAAGGCAACGCTCCTCAACAATATTCAATTGGGTTTAGGCTAAAATTTGCAGTCCGTTGGCATAAAACTAGCGAAAAACACTTGTTTCGCAGTCTCGGCTGCTTGTGCAGAGTTTACGCATAGGAGGAGAGGAGATGAATGCATTTCCCATGTATATTGTACATATTTAGGGCTTAACAGGCAATTAATGGCAATCACATCGGGCGGGAAGGTGGTTTACGGGCACAAAGAGTCAAAACCACAAGCTATTATCACCCGTGATTTCAGTGGTAAGTTATTTTGGGGTGATCAAACATGATCCAATGACAAGGGGGTATGTGGAGGAGAGAGGAAATCTCAATACTGCCCATTTTGCGTAGATTTTTAATGGGAAATAATGCACAAGTTTATTTGCGATATGAGATTTCTTCCATCGAATCTTGGAGTTGGACTTTGAACGGTCCAGATCTCTTCTGAGAGCTACGTCGAGATTGGGGAGTGGGACCGGGCTTTTATTAACGTGATGAGGATAGTTTTAAACCTTATAAATATATGTTTAATCAAAGTTAAAAACTACATTATATTGCTGAGCGAGAGGATAATGTTTTAAGTAATACATATGCAGGCGCAGGTTTAATATAAAGTTTGTTCAAAATTTTGACACGTGTTTGAACACTATAGGGGCGGGATATTTGTTTTAACGATATGTTTGAACCAACGAGATTTGGGCGGGGATCAATTAACCACGTGGATTATTTAAACATTGGTTTAAACTTAAAATAGAGGGTTTGTGGGTTTATTTAAAATAAAAGGGGACTTAATAATATACACGTGGGTGTAACTTAGGGAATTAATACATATAGTTATTAGTTAGTATGAAATAAAGGGTGAAGTGTAGGGGATATGAAAAACACATGTTTAACTCTAAATAAAGTGTAAACAACATAATTTTCCTCTATTGTATTACTTCACAGTTTAACTTAGGATAAATGTATTTTTGAGGGTTTATGAATGTTTTTTGGAAGGAATGGAATTAGTTATTTAGGGTTTTACCTTTACTAAGTAAGAATGGGTTTTTACTTAGGAAAAAGGAGGTTATGATTTTGAATGAAGGACAAATGCTGATGAATGTGGGTCTATTGTGGGAATTCAATATTTTTAACCAATCAGTCATAGAGCCTTGGGTCTGGTCCCAACAGAGGTCAGAGAAATGCTCTGAGCCTTTTTTACTGATAGTTTAGAATACTGAATATTTGTAGGGGAGGGGAAATTACTGATTTTTTCCTGATGATGCTTTATTACATGATTGCACAACTGCTTTCTACCTACCCATCTTTATTTCTAACATTTTTTATTTCACTTTCATGGGTGCATTTAAGCTTGCAACCCTAATTCATTTTCTTTCAAAGCATAAATCTATCTAAGTCAAACCTTATTTCATCTGAGGGCTCAAATTAAACTATTGAGCTCTTCATTTATTCTCTATCTAATCAAATGATTTGTCAAGTTTATATTGTTTGACATATCTTTATTCTCTATCTAAGACATGAAATTCAAAGCATGAAAAGTTAAGTTTAAATGGTTTAACTAATCGTGGATAATGGCATTTATTGACAATCTGCACATAATCATTATTCTTGTAATAAAGTAAATAGTAGTGGCATATTGACTTGCTCACTTTCAGGTTTTATTTTCATCTCTTTTTCTTTTGGGGTCTATCTTTTCTAAGTCCTTTGATCTTTATTTTAGAACTTTTTACCCTATTTTATTTTTTTTTATTTTTCATTTTTCAAAATATGGGAAAACAACTTGCAGAAGGCAAGGTATGTACATATTTACAAGACTATCATAGTCAATTCAAAAATTATGAACCCTATCATTACACGACCCTAACAGTGGCTCCACTTGGGGATGGCATTTCCTGGTGAAATGTCAAGAAATTTAAGATCAGTAGCCTCTGAATTTTGACTATGATGACCCTGTAAATGGCTTCTAATATCTGGAATCATTCATAATTATGATATTTTACCTATCAAAACTTAGGGCCTTCTCTCTGGGCTTCGACTTTGTTAGGAAAACATCCAATCCAATCTAAAATATTCAATGTATATGTACAATGATCAGAATAAATGAAAACTAACTATTTGTTAACTCAGGAGAGTAGTAGTGCTTCAACATTCTGCCATTTATTTCTCCTTCTGATATCTCTAACCCATCTATTTCTTTTAGGTAGAAAGCATTGTTACCTCTGTAGCCATAAATGACATAAGGTATTTTCCATAGAAAATCAAATTTTCCATGTTTGCCTTTGTCTTTCCTTCTTGAATCCCATTTTAACACTTTATCTCCAATGTAGAAATCATCTTCTTTACTCTTTTTTATCAAAAAAAATCTTGATCTTATCCTAGATTGCTTGAGACTTGATATAAACTTCTTCCCTTGTTTGTTGCAAGTGAATATTTTGATTAATTCTTCTTTGAATGTCATTTGTTTCAACTTGTATCTCCTGGATAATCTTCATTACTGGTACACCTAGGGAGGATGGAAAGGAAAAATCCATTCCATAGACAAGTTGGTAAGGGGAAGTACCAATGGATTTTTTGGTAGTAAGTCTATCTGCCCATAAGCCATTGACTAAATTTTTATTCCAAGTCTTTTTATTATCTTCAAGTAAGTTTTTGATGATGTTTACAAGGCTCTTATTTGAAGATTCAGCTAGACCATTACCCTGAGGGTAGTATGCAGTAGAATGGCCTAGGTTAATATGGTATTTGTGGCAAAAGTCAATCATTTTATTGGATTTGAATGTTGCTGCATTGTCCATAATTATCTTTTGGGGACATCCAAATCTTGAAAGAATGTTACTTTCTAGGAAGGAGATAATGACAGTATTTGTGGCTTGCCTTGAGGGTATGGCTTCAATCCACTTGGTAAAATAGTCAGTGGCTATCAAAATTCACTTATGTTGGGCTGATGATGGGGGCTGAATTTCTCTAATGAAATCAAGACCCCATTGTCGAAATGGAATTTCAGTAGAGATAGGTTTTAAGGGTAGGGGTAACAATGTTTTCTTACCCTCAAAGATTTGGCACTTATGACAGGAGGTCACATATCTTTTTACATCAGCAAACAAGGTAGGCCAGTAAAAAATAGCTCTCAAAATCTTGTCTGCAGTAGTCTTCCAGTAAATATTTCCTCCACAATCACCTACATGAAATTCTTCTAATATTTTTCCAATTTCTTCTTTTAACAAACAATTTAATAAAATCCCACTATGATCTCTCCAAAAAAGAACCTTGTCTAAAATACAAAACCTTACTGCCTTAAGCTTTAGAAATATTTCTTTTGTTCTTGATAAACCAGGAGGAGCTTGTAAGTTTAGTAATACAAATATGATATCTGCATAGCATGGTGAGTCTAAAAAGGCTGCACTGATCTCTGGAGTCGCCATCTCTTCTTGATCATCTACTTGGGCAATAAAATTTATGTCTAGGGCATTACAATTTGATTCGGCCATAAGTTTGGCTAAACCTTGACCTTTTATAACCTTCGTGGGTTTTATCTCTATGTCATATTCCAAGATAGTGGCAATCCACTTACCTCTTCTTCCATAAGGACCATCCTGATTAAGAATGTATTTTACTACAACATGAGGAACATAGGCAATGATGTGAGAATAGAGAATGTAAAATATGAAGTCTTTAATGGCCTTGACCAAAGCTAAGGCTTGTTTCTCCATGATATTATACTTAAAAGATGCATCTCTAAGTGTTTTCTTAACAAAAGCTATTGGTTGTTCATAACCTTGGTCATTTTTCTGCAGTAAAACTGCAGCAATGGTGTGTTTTGAAGCAAATGAGAAAGTGATGAAATCCCTTTTGAAATCAGGACTTATAAGGACTGGAGTTTTGGTTAAGGCCTGTTTTATGGATTCAAATGACTTTTTGGCCTCAATAGTCCATTTAATAACTGAATATTTTTTTAGCATGTTATTTAATTCTCTAATTATCTCAGCTAAGTTGGATATAAATATTCTTAAAAAGTTAATCGTATCTAGAAAGGCTTGTAACTCTTTTATGTTTCATGGTGGAGTGATATTAAGAATTGCTTCTATCCTAGTAGGATCTATTATGATTCCTTCTTTTGATATTATGTGTCCTAGTAACTTACCTTCTTCTAATCCAAATAAGGTTTTCTTAGGATTTAATGGGATGCCAAACTTTCTGCATTTTATAAAAACTTGTCTGAGATGATCCAAGTGTTCATAATCAGTTTTAGAAAATACAGTTATGTCATCTAAGTAAATTTCTAGTAATTCTTTAATTTCCTTTACAAAGGCTATATCCATAGCTCTTTGAAAGGTTGCCCCTGCATTCATTAAAAAAAAAGGCATTTTTACATACATAAAAGTGCCTCAAGGAGTAGTAAAAGTTGTTTTGGGTTGATCCTCTAGTTGGACTAAGATCTGGTTGTATCCTGAAAAACCATCTAACAGTGAAATTCTAGAAGAACCAACTACCCTTTGTAAGATGTGATCCATTTTTGGTAAAGGGTAATTATTTTTTAAGGATACTTTGTTTAGATTGCTAAAGTCAACACATAATCTAATCTCTCATGTTTTCTTTCATGTTGGAATTAGGTTAGAAACCCAATCAGAATATTTGATTAGTGCAATGATATGTGCATCATACATTCTTTTCACTTCTTTTTCTATTAAGGGCATCAAAACAGGGTTGATTCTCCTTAACTTTTGTCTAAAGGGTTTTTTATCTTCTTTTACAGGAATTTGGTGTTGAATTATGCTGGTGTCATAGGATTTAGGATCCTCATAACTCTAATAAAAAACATCTTGGAATCCCTTAAAAAGAGCAATATATTTTTCCTTTTCCTGTTGAGGCAAAGCTTTTGAAAGTTTGACCATTTTGGGTTTTAGTTCTGTACCAATATTGCATTCCTCAATATCAGAGCTAACTGGCTCTATTTTGGGTTTTCTAGCAACATCATTGGAGTCAAATAGATTTTCTAAGGGAGTTAAACCTTTAGGTAAGAATTTGTCTTTGAGATTTAATATTTCAGTTTCTTCATCAATTATCTCATCAATTTCTACTCTCTCTAATTTATCTATATCTGATTGACTAAATCTACTGGGTTTAGAAAATTTTACTTTATTTACATCTACATTATTTAAATGAATTTCAGCATCTAAATCTTGATCTGTTGTACAATCAATGTCTATCTTACAATTCCAAAATTCACCTTCATTATTCAAAAAATGATAAATTTGTTGGTCCTGTGAGAAAATTTGCCAATATTTGAGGTTGTCTAGAATTATTGGCCTGTGTTTTACTTCTACGGTATACATATGATTGGCCTAAAAAGGTAAATTACAAGTACTAGCAAAGGTTGCTAAAGAATGTGCTTGTAAGTTTTTACTTCTTGGTAGTACAAAGAAATTACATTCCAGTAAATCACTAGTCAAATCTAGTACAGTCTCTCTATATCGGCCAAGTCTAGGATTGTAAACAGAATAATCACCTTTAATTTGTTTAACAATAAATTCTGAATCTCCCATTATTGCTATTATTTTACCTCGTAAATTTCTGATTCTTTGGAGGCCTAGAATGAGGGCTTCATACTCAGCCATATTGTTTAAGCATTTGAAATTCAGTCTGCAAGCATGGCCTTCTACATGATTTTTCTCTATATTTTTTATCCATACTCCTACTCCTGCTCCTAATTTATTTACTGAGCCATCAAAGTCTAAATGCCATAAACATTCATGAGAAATATTATCATTGTCTGGTGTTTTCTTTTCTTCTCTTAGATCAGTCTTGATTTCATTATCAGTTTCAGCATTACATAAGATGAAATAATCTAGATTAGTAGGTGTGGTATAAATTGGGTAATTTATTGATCTTCTAGCACTACTTACCATATATTTCATTAATGGTTCCCTATATAACTTCTTAGGTTGACCAAAAACTGATATAGTAGCATAAGACATGTCCAATTGTAGAGATCCCTGTAACTTTGCTCCCCATGAGCGAGATAGTCACATTCATATTTAGGTAGGATATCAGCTACTACAATGTCTATTAATATAATATTACCACGATATTGAACTAAAGTTGCACACAGATCTTTGATTAAACCTAGGCATTTTACTTTACTTGAGTCAAATGAAAATAAATCTTTATAGGACCTTATGATGTCTAAGTTTAGGGTTTCCATTATAGATTTGGGCATTAAATTATGTGAAGCTCCTGAGTCTAGCATTGCATTGTGTAGGATTTCATCATGAATAGTTAACTGATGTAAAATGGAGGAACTGCTCCATCTAAATGCTTTCCATTCACATTTGGGCAAAAAATCAACTCTAGCTGATCATCATTCAGATTTATGGAATCTTCTCCATCATTTATGTTTAATGTTTCAGTTATAGTTGATTTATACAAGTCATGTTTCATCAATTCTGTCAGTGGAATTGGTGTTTTTAGTTTTTAAATTTCAGATCGTATGTTGAATGTAGGTTGTGATTTACTTATTTGAATCAATTCTTCTTTGGTAATTGTAATTTGTGTTGGTTTCTCTTGTATTTCTACAACTATCTTTTCAGTTTCAGTTTGAGTGTCTTGAGTCTTACTGCTTTTTATTTTCTTAGGAGCGGTTTGTGAAGCAGTAGATGTTTGTTCAGATTTGGAGTTGTCAAAAGCTATTTTTGCAATGGAAGCTTTTGGATCTGCTGTTTTATGTTCAGCATTGAGCATTTCAGTATCTAAGGTTGTTGTTTTATCATAATTAGATGCTTTAGGAGCATCATATTTTTGTGAATCTTTTGCAGCTTGGGCCACTTCATCAGTTGTGTCCACAATCTTAGGGCTTGGTGAAATCTTTGGGCCAAAAACCTTTTGGGAAGAACCAGATTTTTGCTTCTTTTCCCTAGGGAGAATTTGCAGAACTTTTGTTTTGGGAGTTTCTACTATTTTCTTATTTGATGTTTGAGATTTTTCTTAGTATAAGAATAATTATTTTTCTTACTTATTAGGTTATACTGACTGTGTACTTCATTGATGGCAAAGTCATAACCCTGTTTTTAATCAAAGGATTCCATGAATCTAATTGGAGCTGTTGAAGTTCAAATAAATCCTGATCTTCCTTTGTGAGAAATATATTGTTATTATCATCTATTCCTATTAAATATATGGCATCCTCGTCATCATCATTGTTTTGAGAACTCTCAACATAGTTCTCCTGAAAGGGAGGTCTTATTATTTGGTCTGGGGATGAGTCTTTTGATTTTCCTGAATTTGTGTTTCTTTTTCTGAAATTAGGATTTCTGATTTGTTGTTGATTATCCCATTAAGGTCTTATTTCTATGTTATCTAACCTATCCATCATCCTTTCTAAGGTTTTAGCTAACATATCTATTTTTGTGTTTGAACTAGAGGCTTCTTTTTTCATAGTCACTCTCCTCTCATTTCTTAATCTTGCTTTTCTAGCTAGAATGTTTACTTCTACACTTACTACATCTGTTTGCATTCTTTCTAATCTTTCTGCATTTATTTCTCTTAACTGATATGCCATGTCAGTGTCAAATGCATCTGGGAATTTGAGTAAGACAGAGTCATGAGTGGGCTTTAGATTTGCAGGAATTGAATTGTAAAAACTATTATATCTAGTGCAGTAATCTTGTACAGATTCATTTGGAGCTCTTTTCATTGCATCAAATTCAGACAAAATTTGCAGAGGTTTTTTCTTCTTTTCCCATTTATTTAAAAATAATCTATGGAAAACAGCTAAATCAGCTATACTACTTACAGTCAGACCTTTAAACCATTTCTTTACTTCTCCTATTAAAGTGTGCAAACAACCTCATTTGTACATCTGATTCATCTATCTCATGGAGTTCAAAGAAATCAGTCATTTTGCTTATGTGCTATTGTGCAGTATAATGTGTAGTAGCATCAAACTATGGTATTTTACTTTGGTAGTCTTGGGGCATGTCATGAAGTTGTCCTGGAAGAACAAGGGGGGAATATCTAGCAACCATAGCTTGAATTCTAGCTTGGCTAGGAGGTAAAGTAGAGGTACTTGGAGCTGAACTAGAAGTAGTGGTTGATGAAACTAGATTATAAGGTGTTGAACTAGAAAAGTAGTTGAAGAAATAAAGGCTGAAGATGAGGTACTGGGAAGTGAAACTGGAAAATATATGGAACTACTAGGAAATGAAAATGATGTGCTTGAAAAAGTAGTGGTAAAGCTAGTGGATGAAGTGGATGAAGGGGATGAAGGAAATAAATTTCTAGGTTATAAGGGTAATCGAGGACTAAATCGATCTGTGGATTAAATGGTAGTAGAAACTATAGATGATGTAATGGTTTGTAAATGGGCAATAGAAGGTTTAGACGTATAAGCTAATAATTGAGCTAATTCTATAGCTTCATCAATTTCTTTAAGAATACTAGCATTAATTTCTTCAAGTTTGTCTTGATTTTTAACTTTCTTTAATTCAAAATTTGTTGTAATACTTTTCTGTTTTGATTCCAAAAAAGAAATCAAAACAGGTTCTAAAATAACAGTACTTAAATTACTTTCAGATTTGGTCATGAATAAAGAATGTTCAAATTATAAATCAAACTCTATATCCTGCAAACGTACTAATTCTTGGGGTAATGAATTGACTCTTATTAATGAAACTTTAGCATCTAAATCTTCTCTTTTTTTTTTCTTTTTTCCTATTTTGTCTGGGTTGTCTACTATAACAACAAGTTTAGGGTCCAGCTTAGACCTGGTATAATAAAGTTTCCTAGAAGCCAGAATTACAAATTTTTATACTCACAACTAGTTAAACAATCTTAAAGGCAAAATATGATAAAAATGATTTCCTTTAAGGTTTATTTAACAACTAAGGATTGGTTAGTCACTGGTATGTTATCACTCCAGTAATTCTCTAGTTGTGATATTTTTGGTTTTTAGTTGAGAAAAATAGAGGTAACCATAGACCAACTTTTAAACTCTAGGATCCATCCTTCCTAGGGTTCACAGAGGGCTCTCTCTATAAGTTTTAACTTTGTTTTTTTTATAAAATATTAGGCTAGTTATGATTGTGAAATTGGTTTTGGTTTTGATTGGTTTGGTGGGAAAAATCACTGGAAGATATGGATAGTGGGAAATCTATTTGTCCATTGGGCTAAGGAGTCAAAAATCAAGCATACAGAGTTGGGATCAAGTCAAAAAGTCAAATTTTTTCAGGGCAAGATAGATAACCCTTGGAGATCTTAGAAAGTTATTTTGTGAGATGGTATGATCAAGATAAAGATAAATTAAGGGTTCTTTGATCCAGAAAAGGGAAGTAGTGGGCAGAGGTCAAACGATAGAGGAAGCAATTAAGGGTTCCCTACACTGGAAATCAGATGAAAACATAGAAATGAAAAATAGTTAAGATAGGGTGCTTTTAACAAATCCTGAAGTAATCCTCCTATTCATTCATTCAAATTTGGAAGAAATTATGGATTGCATGTAATAAAGAAAGATAACAATGACAAATTTAGAAAGTACTTCACTCCAAATAGCTCATCACATGAATCCTGAAATATGATGCTAGTTGATTTGATCCACTCTGTAGAAATTATATAAAATATGCATGCATATATCCAGATTCTCCTGATCTAACAATATTTAACTTCTTGCTAAATACAGAGTCCTTCCACTGTTAATATTTTGTAGAAATTAAAATCAATTGCAACACATGAAGTAATAAAAAAATCGCACATAACATACGCTTGTTTAATGGGAAAACTCTCTGCCGAAACCTCCCCAACTATCATATATTATGTATCATGGAGAATACGGAAGAACACATGCTTCCAGCACACTTTTTCTGCATAATCAATTGTCACATAATTCACCGAAGAAATTTGCAACTCCATGCACCATTTCTTGCCACGTGCTAGCTCGCTCATTGTGCAATCCCCAGAACAGCTTTGAATCAGAATTCGAATGTTCATTCCTGCTCGATCGTTAACCTCATTGAAATTTCAATGCAGGTGAAAATCACATCACCATAGTCACAACATAGTCCATCTTGCCTCTTCACCCATTCTCCACCAGGTCTGCCATCAGAACCCATGCACCAGGTTAACTGGCAGTATTTTGTTCTAGCCTGATTAGTGAGTTATTACGTAAATTAATTAACTAATTAATTCACCTACTGTCACTAGTGTATCAATCAATTAGACTAGATACAACGAGCTCAACTGAGTTTAACTCCAATAATTGATTTAAACTGAATATCAACTCCATGAACTACTCTTCCAACTCTGTCATAACTTTTCCACTTTAGTTCTAATTGAGTCCTCCATGCATGAACCACTAGTAAACCCTAGGAATTGCGTAATTCTTTCAGCCCACTGATTTTCCAGATCTGTGCACTGAAATTAGTGCTTCAAGAGAATAAGTTGTTGTTTATTGTTGGATTATTATTAAGAGCTAATAATAATCAACACTTCTATTTTTAGATCGACGATCTACAAATAGACTTCGCCCAATATTCTAAAAATAGAATTTTATCTATTTTTCCAACTTGACCAACCATCCACAAATAAATAGCATTCTGCACTTCGAAATATGACTACTCATATCTAAAAAATAGTCATAATCTAAAAAATAGACTTGCGCCAAAAAAAAATAGCTCTGTGGGGCCCACTTAGTGTAGGCGACCATTTCTCCTACCAAGCCTACCTATCTTGTTGTGAATCTCAAAAACTCCTCTCAACAAGATAGGGATTATCCTTCACCCCATCATGCCTAAGGTATTCGAATTTGCTCCTCGTGAGCACCTTGTCAATATCCGCATCCCGATCATCCGTGAGGGAATGAACAACAGCGAAGCAACACATGATCTTCCGTTGGTGGCTGCAACTTCCTGACATGCATTTCTCATCTGATATCAATATTTTTAGATCTATCATGAAGTACAGTTTTAATCAAGAGTTTAATGCAACTCTGATTATCACAATGTATCACTGTAGGATCTAAATGTGAACCGAACAATCCTACCAAGATGTTCCTCATCAAAATAGCCTCACATGCAGCTTGACTTGCTGCCATGTATTATGCTTCCGCTGAACTGAGTGCCACAGATCTTTTTTTCCTGTTGTACCGAGAAACTACTGTAGATCCGATATTGAAAACCCCTCTTGATGTGCTCTTTCTATCTGTTGGGCTGCTTGCCCAATCTGCATCAGTGAATCCATGCAACTTCACCTCATCCATCTGTATGTACCATAAGCCATACTCCGATGTGCCCCTGAGATATCTTAGGACATGCTTGCCTGCCTTCCAAAAGAGCTTGGTAGGCTTAACCATTGCTTGTGAAAGTTGGTTCACCGCATAACATATGCTCGGTCTTGTATTAACTAAATACATGAGTGAACCCACCAACTATCGATAAACAGTGGCATCCACTACCTCTACCGATGTAGCATCCTCTTTCCTCCAATTTCCTGGAAGAGGAGTTTCGATAGGCTTGCAGCCTTGCATGTGAAACTTCTCAAGTATCTCCCGAGCATACTTGCCTTGAGGCACAAATATCTACCTTCCCGCTGCCATATTTCCAATCCATGAAATAATGAAAGAGGCCCAAATCCTTCATTCAAACTCTTGCAAGATCTACCTTGCATGAGAGTGTACCCTTTGCACGTTCGTTATATTAATCATCAACATAAAGAACAAAATGATTACCATCTCTCCACCACACCCTGGTACAGGTTTGCATCTGCCTTACTCTTGGTGAATCCAAGTCCAGTGAAATAGCTATCGATCCATGTGTACCAAGCACGTGGTGCTTGCTTCAGCCCATACAGTGCTCTTTTGAGTCTACACACATGTGAATCGCTGCTGAAGATCTCAAATCCTTCAGGCTGCTCAATGTACACCCCTTCCTCAATTATCCCATTAAGGAACGCAATCTTCACATCCATCTGATGAATGTGCCAACCCATATGTGCTGAGAGAGAAAGGATGGTCCTTATGGAATAATACCGTGCGACAGGTGCAAAGGTTTCTTTATAATCAATCCCCTCGATCTGTGAGAAGCCCCGGGCAACAAATCTTGCCTTATACTTCTAGACGCTCCCATCAGCAGCTTACTTTACCTTTTAGATCCATTTCGAATCTACCACTAATTTACCCACCGGCCTTGGAAGAATCTCCCAAGCACTGTTTCCGACAATGGAGTCATACTTCTCCACCATGGCATCTACCCATGTGGGCTCCTACGTTACTTCTTCAAAAGAATATGGCTCTATCATGATAATATTTCATAAGAGCTGTATGTATCCAGGAATCGACTGTGTGATCGTCTTTGTCCGTAATAGATGTAGTGACTCTCAAGCACATTCGATGTCGATCAAGTCAGCCTTCACCAGTGTGGTACACTTTCTTCCTTATCCGATGTTTGTCTATGGCTGAGTGACCTCCCACTCATGAATCTCCTCTTGTGGCCGATCCACATCCTGGGAGGTCTATATTTTGGAACAAGAAGTTCCTTCATCGCATGCAAGTCTAGCTCCCCTCAAACATTGCTCGTGTAGCACCCACAATTGTTCTGTTCTTCCTCTCCATGACCCCATTCTGCTGTGGATTATGAGGCACTATGATTTCTCTTCGAATTACTTCTTTGCTGTCTTTGAATTCACCCGAGATGTATTCACCACCATTATCGCTCCGTAGATATTTCACTTGCTTCCCCGAATCCTTCTCCACCAATGCCTTGAACTCACAGAAATTTTAGAACGTTTCACTCTTCTTCTACATGAAGAATATCCAACATCTATGAGAATATTCATCAACAAATATAACATAATACATGTGTTTTTTTGTTGAAGCAACCGAGAACGGTCCACACAAGTCTGTGTGAATTCTCTCCAGGATCACTGAAGCACAGTTCTCCTTCTCATGAAAGGTGGTCTTCACAAAATTACCCATAGTACATCCCTTGACCTAATTTGGATCGTGAAAGAGTACTCCTTGATATTCAAGATAAATCGTCGGGCAGCACCCTTCAAAGCATCATTATGGTGAATATGGCCCAATCTCCTATGCCATATTTCAGCCTCATCTCAGATCACCACTTCTTCTTATTTTCCCACCATTGCAGCATAGCCATCTACCTCTACCTTGTAGAGATTCTTAACTCGAATCCCTATCCTCTTGGTTTGACCCGTTGTTTTGTGTCACAGGAAATCTTTTCCATTTCTAAAAACAACATCATAACCTTTGTCTTCCAACATTGTGACAGAGACCAAGTTCTTCTTTAGACCTGGAACATGCATAACATCCTTCAACAAGAATGGATTACCGAACTCCCTCTTAAAGGTAATGGTCCCAATGCCGGTCACACTGTATCGACCATTATCGCCCATCTCTATATGCATCTGGAGGTCCTTCTCCTCTAAGTCACTAAACAACTCCTTGTCTCCTGTCATATGGAAAGATGCACCATTATCAAGATACCACACCGATCCCATATAGCTTGAAACTAAGCATGCGATCAAAGAGAAATCAAGTTCAAATTGTGAGGCTAAGACCTCTCCAGCTACAGCTCTAGCAAACTTCTTGTTCTTCTTCTTCTGTGGGAAGTTAGTGTCGAAATGCCCATGTTCGTGACAGTGAAAACACTTCACTTTAGACAAATCCTGCTTCTTGCCTTTAGCTTCGGATTTTGAAGGAAAATTTTTCCCCTTCCATTTCTTTGTTTTGGTAGCCAAATCGCAATTCTTTCATCATCATTCTTCAATGAAGAGGCATCCCTGGTACCTCGCCTTATCTCCTCCTGCACAAGATTTGACCAAAGTCGCTCCCATCCCGGCAGTTTCTCCCATCCATTGACAGAGTATTTGTCGCTATGCCAACTCTTTGGAAGACCAAGGAGAGCCAAGCTCACCAAGTCTTCATCATCAACATTAATCCTCACACTTCCCAGTTCATCCCTATAGTGGACAAGCTTTGTGAGATATTTTGGAATACTGTCACCCTTCTCCATTTTTATTTTTCTGAGCTTATCTTTCAACGCCAATTTCCTATGGTCGCTGCTACTTTGGAACAAATATTTCAAAGACTTCCACATTAAAAATGGAGTGGATTTCCTATGAAGGATGGACACAATTTGGTCCTTCACACCTTCCAACAGAATTCTTCTTGTGTTTGCTACGTTCTTTTTCCCTACTTTCTAAGTAATGCAAAGATCGCTAGATCCCGCTAGGAACATCGCTATCAATGAATTCCCTACCCATTATCCTCCAAGACCGCCTCCATCCTATCCTTCCAGCATATGTAATTCGAGCTCCCATGAAGGGCATGCTCCAATCACAAACCAACTCAAAGACATTTCAATGTATACTCAACTGTCGCACCAAGAATTTTCTGCAGCAAATTCGAATTGTCCACCAGCACAAACTCAACAATTCTTCACAATTGCAATCTTCAAGAATTAAAACTGCTCCAATACCATGTAGAAATTATATACAAGATGCATGCATATATCTAGATTCTCTTGATCTAATAATATTTATCTTCTTTCTAAATACATAATCCTTCCACTATTAATCTTTTGCGGAAATTTAAAATCAATTGGAAACACATGAAGCAATAAAAACAACTACATATAACCCAAATACGAGTTTAAAGGGAAAGTTTTCCAAATAAAACCCCAACTATCATATATTATGTATCATGGAGAACATGTAAATAATCTCATACAGCTATACACTGCTGTCAAGATAACTTAATCGTCACATACTAATCAAAAGAAATTTGCAAATCCATGCATCGAATTTTGCCTCTTGAGCATTAGCCTCTCGCTCTCCACACTTTGGTTTGCAAGCCTTGACTTGTTGCCATTTTTATTTTTCATTTTTCAAAATATGGGAAAACAACTTGTAGAAAGCAAGGTATGTACATATTTACAAGACTATCATAGTCAATTTAAAAATTATGAACCCTATTATTATAGGACCCTAAAACCCGCCTTGTATAGACATTTTTTTATCGGTGTTTTGTCATAGCATGGTTATCTTTCATCCTCAATCAAGTTTTTTCCTACTCATCTCCACAACAAGTTATTTTCTCTCTTAAGAAGTTATCAGACTCTCAGTCAAAATAGAAAAATGTGATGTATTTTAGCTATATGATTACTCCTAAGCTTATACATTATGGGGAAACTGTTAACACGTAAAAATCATACACGCATTTCTAAAACCCAGATGGTTCCCAAAGTCATCCAATAGAGCATACAAGTGAGTACTTTCTAGCTAAAGACATCATGAAATATAAAAATAAAAGTTCTCCAAAGGTTTAAATATAAAATCTACCCATGTGGCCTATCCAAAGGCTGAAATTAAAAACTGCATAGATTTTCCTTCGATAGTTTTGTGGTCAAGATAAAGTTTGAGTCAACAATTCAGTACCACTCCACACACTTGGAAAATGGGATTCTGTGACATGTACCAGTCAAAAACAGTCGATTTTGAGTCAACTTGGAGATATGTAGCCCCCAAGGGGTCCTCTTGCCCTACTCTTAAGTCATTTTATCATTAATGGACCAAGAGAGGGAAGAGGAATTCAAAATTCTATATAAAAAATTGATTGGAGTACCAAAAATAAGAAGTAGAGAATTATTCTGCTTGAAATGTTTCTCCTCAACAATCCAACATTCTAGTGGGAAGAGGATTTCAATTAGAGAACGTTTTATGTATAAAATGGGCCTCCAAAGAAAAACTTACAACTAAAATAAACTTTATAATAACCAATAGTATTCAAAATGATGATGTCAACCATGGGAGATGATTCACCATTTTTGGGGTAAAAAGGTAAAAAGATTAAAAAATAGTAAAATAATAAAACTATTTTTTCAAGTTGTATTTTCAACTTATCTCCCTAAGGTTTTACTCAAATTTTGAGTGGGAGTACTCATTGCATGCAAAATTTAATTCTTCGTCCAAGGAATACCCATGTTGCATAATTTTGATGGACCCTACTACACGAAAAATGAGAAATACATAAAAAAGTGTGATTGCAATCATGTTTTTTCATGTATTTATCATTTCGTGTAGCAAGGTTCATCGAAAGTATGCAACATGGGTACTCCTTGGATGAGGAATCAAATTCTACATCCAACAAGTGTTCCCACTCTAAATTTGAGTACACCCATAGGGAGATAAGTTGAAAATACGAGTTGAAAAAGTAATTTTTTCTTTTTTTCCCTCTAAAATTTGATGATGTAATCTACTCTTATTTTATTATTTCCACTATTATTTTATAATTTCCTTAGGAGGCCCATTTTACACCACAAAATTCCCCTAATTCACCATTGAGAGAGTCTTCATACTTATTTGAGAGGGAGGAGAAGCTTGCAAAGAGATTAAGGGATGGAAACTCCTTGGTGAGGATTTTTTTAGCACCATAGCTCTAAATTCTCTCCAAGTATTTAGTATTCATCTATTGTATTCATATTCTACTTTCAATAGTCAATAAAGGGAGCCCTTTTCAATTACTTTTTTGAATTGTTTGCTTCATTAAGCATTGTTCATGTGTTTATTTCTTATTTTTTAGCTTTTGTTTATGTATGCATTGTTTTATTTACTTAAAATTCTTTGTTTACACATGTTTTTGCACTAACAACAACCAATTATCTGTGATTTCATAACAAGGAGCAACCAACTACTAAGAAGGTTTCTTTTGGTACCTCATAGAAACAAAAACACCAACATGAACTTTAAAACAACGAAGCACACTTCAAATGCTCAGTAAAATGTGCACTTTAGAACAACAAATACTCTTTGACTGCACTTTGAAACAAAAATGTGCACCTCAAAACAATTAAGCGCACTTCGGAACAATGAAGGATCCTTTGTCTCTTTAAAAGCACATGTTTCACTGACGAAGCATGAAGCTTTCTTTTAGATTGCATGTCGCACTCATAAAGCACAAATTCTTAAGGTGCATGGTGCGCTCACAAAGCACAAAGCCTTAAGGCACATGGTGCACACACAAAGAATGAATCGTTAAGGCGAATGGCTCACTCATGAAGCACAAAGCCTTCAAGCGTATAGCACATGCATGAAGGATGAACTCTTAATCCTTCCTTTTGAGTGCATAGTGCACTCATGAATCCTGAATCCTTTGAGCATATGGTGCACTCTTCGAGCCTAAATCCTTCAAGTGCATTGCAAATTCTTAAAGCATGAATCTTTCATCCTTCCTTTTAAGTGCATGGTGCACTCTTGAATCATGAATCCTTCATCCTTCTCTTAAAGAGTGCATGATGCAATCACAAAGCATGAAGCCTTCAATTGAGTGGACTCCTTTTACTTGAAGAATTGCACCCTCCTAGCTCCTCTTGAGCACAATGCAAAGGCTCAAATCATAACCCCTTCTTCCCTTTGGTGTGCTCCCTTGCACCCTCATTATCTTCCTTAAGCGCATGAGTGCATCTTGAACCAATGAATGATTCTCCTTCATGCTTCAGGTCTATGCCCTATGCCCTTGAGTTTTATCTCTCCTCCTTGAGCACATAAGTGCATATTTAAGGCCTCTTGTGAGCCTTGATGAGTTTGATTGTGGCTTCCTAATCAAACCTTCATATTTTAACCCACTCAGAAGCCTATCACGTGTAGATCGCTCCATGAGCTAGATAGTGATAGAATAGATGTTTTTAGACTGATTTTACCTCATCATGAATGATTTTCATTTGTAGGAGTACCTTCCTAGCATGACAAGGTGATGCTCAAGAGTATGTATCAAGGAGAAAGCATAAATAAATATGTTTGGATAGTAGTAGAAAAATAAATCTATTATGGAGACATGAATCAATCATGGACCAAGATAGAAAGAATACATTGCATGATTACTTAGAGGATTCATATATCGATAAAATACCTTTAGGAGGGGAATTGGAAAAAAAAAATAGATCTTTCATGTAGATGAAGCATAGAGCAGATTTATCATTAAGGTTGCAAGACGAAGTAGCAAGGAAAAGAGCTTGGCATTTCCACCTCATCATGAATTATGTGTCATCATTGTCAAGTTGTAACTTGTAAAAGTGTCATTATAATGGTAAATATGTTTCCATGTGTCATGCCACATCATGTGTAATGTAATGATGTATTCTCAAGAAAGGAAAAAATGTAATGTGTGGAAGTTCAGGAGTCATATGTGGAACATGAAGAGTCACATAATCATATATGGACAAAGATTTTATAGAATTCCAAAAGTCATTTAGAAGTTCAAGAGTTGTTTATAGGTTCAAAGGACACACTATAAGTCCAATATTCATGAGGGTAAGCCAAGGGTCATGAGGATATGAAAGGAAATTCCTCTTGTTATAAAATCAACGTCATAACTCAAGCGGAGGGGCTTTTGGAGGCTTAAGGTTTAGAGAGGTAGTCTTGGCTTATCTACTTGGCATAAGAGAGAAAACTATTCTTTTGAGAAGCAAGAAGTGATTTAATGTTTTATTACTAGAAATAATGCCTTGCCATTGTAATTGTGTACTTGTATCTTTCACCTTATAGTCGAACCTCGATGATCCAACACATTTTCATGCATGTATCATGAATTTCTTAGGACTATTCTTTAGATTTTTTTTATATATATTTCATTCATATGTACTATGGAATTGAAATATTTTGATTACCTTAGTACTTATCTTGTTGAAGGCGTGGTTTATGTGGTTTAATGATCGTTGTGTCTATGTGAACTAGTTCGCTAGATAACTAATGAATCTTTATTTTCTCATGTGTCTCTCTTATGTCAGTATTGTTACTTCCTTTGAGGGACTCAATTTTTTTCTCCCACTCATGAAGGTATCCTTTTGTACATTGTAATCAGTGTTTCACAATGTCAACTTGCTTTCTTTTTTAAGGTTTGTATATAATATTTTATGTTATTCATTGAAACCAAGATGAACCTCTATGTTATGGTGGTTCGGTCGATACTTCGGATGGGCTCCTACTCCAAACAGTGTGAGGTCTAATTGGGAATTCACAACATTGATACCCCTTGTATGTTGATGGTATCCAACACTGTCAATAGTTCCCCAAATGCACAATGATCAAATTAAGGGTGGTGTTCCCCTATTTAGACTAGGTAAACCAATTACTTATCCTAAATTAGGACTACAATTTGTAAAAACATAAATATCCACAATATGAGGTGGGTAGGTCTCAATCCAACCACAAAATTAGCCTAAAAAATGAAATACAATGGAAAAATCCTTAAAAAATGTCACACATTAGAGTGTGAAGCCTCAAGAAGGGTGACATCATATCCAAAAGACATGTCTCTCCTCAAAAGGTGCAATTTTAAAATGCATGTCTCCTTGTTCAAGGGTTATGTCTCATCATCAAAAATCATGTCTCCTCATCCAAGGGTTGTGTATCATCACAAGAAAAGGTGCCTCCTCAGTCCCATTATCATCCATCCAATCCCCCATGCCATGTAAAAGGTACAAACTCACCTCATATGTGCAACATCTTGGCTTGAGAAGGAAATGTACAAAGTCTAGAGGATGGAGGATTGTTTGTGGAAATGTACCAAGGCATCATCAAGTCGAACACCCTACAAAGAGTGTGTATAGTCATCCATGAAGTGCTAGAGAAGCACCATCAACATTCTCCAGAGGATCTTGACCATGTCTCTATCATCATCAACATAAACTCAAGGAATCAAGTAAAATCAACTAACATGGATAGAAGAGTCATTGAAGCATAAAATGTAGACCATATTTAATTTCAATTTCATATAAGCATATTACAATAAGTATCTTCTTAAAAATTCACACTGATTTAAGAGCTCGTACAATTTTCCATATTTAGGTAGGGGAGGGTCATCAATTACCCTTATTAGGTGCTACCATCCCTAGGAGAGGAAGAATTCCTAGACAAACCCTTCAATTAATAGGTATAAGTGATGAGTTAAATGGTTAGGAATGGACATAATGAGAGGTGTCATAATATTATACATGGATTATGCAAGACCGACATCCATGAGTGCCTTTATCAAATAATTACTTACATTACTTGAATTTTTGTTTCCTTGGAATTACTTTTTCAACCCATTACATTTTTGGAAGTATTGTGTTATCATTGATGTCAATTCTAGTGATGAGAGAGATGTTTAGGTCATTGAGGTATTAGGGGGAGACAGTGTGATGTTCAGGCCATTGAGGTATTAGTGTGATGTCCAAGCCATTGAGGTCTTAGGGGAGATCGTGTGTTAAATGGATTGAGGTGATTTGGTACGTTCTCCCTCTTAGCTAGAAGAACTTGCATGACTATGATCAAGTGTTCAAATATGTTGATGTGTATCAAGGAAGAAATTTCAATAAAAATTTTACATTTGAAAAAATGGTTAGAAACCTCGGCAACATAAGACAACCACTTGCATAAAGTATAGAATTGTTGCTTTAGTGACAAGTGCAAGAAGACCCAAATTCCATCTTTGTGGAAGAGTTCGCAAATTGGTGTGTGCAACAAAGACATGTCAACTCTATCACTAAATATAGAGGCAATTGATTATGGGATTCATTGAAGCAATTACTTATCTCGATTTACTTGGAGATGACCAGTCTAGAGATTGAAAAGGACGTGATATTGGATATTTCTTGTATGAATTTAGATGGATATGAAGTGCTCGCAAATTTTATGAACAAGATCCTAAACAAACATGTACCCACATATTGTACAATTTTCAGCAAAGATGACATCGTTCCTATATTTACCTTTGATGATCATATATTTTTGTACAAGCACTACAACACAGGCTACAGAAAGAAGGTGTTTGATGCAACAAGTGTATTGGTTGAAAGTTTAATGTAGTATGAATAATAGTGTTCGCATGGATGGCTAGGCATGGTGCACTTCTTGACTTTTCAGAGCCTGCACATGCTTTATAGAAAGAATTAAAGGTTGTTGGTCATATTCCCTTTATACATATGAGACTTGATATACTATTACACACCAGAAAAATCCTTCCTTACTTCACTTGATATTATTGTTTGAAAAGGTTGTTCTTTTATATGTGAAAATATCTCTGTATACTCAATATCATGTGGTATTCAAACCTAGTTATTCATTATTCATAATTCAAGTGTATAACGTCAAATTCCCATTTTTCTCTTTATCCTAATCATTTTAATGATTTTAATTTATTGAATAATATTTCAACAACTCCTTTTTGCACAAATATTACTTCACAAAATGAAGAATTTGTCATTAATAATGAATTTTTGTTTAATTCTGAAAGGGATGGAGAATATTAAATTGTCCAAACTTTCAGTTTTCCTAGAAATTCTCTTAACCATACATTTAATTTTATGCCTGGTTCTGATTTATTTTATAGAGAGAAAAAGAACACTAGTGAAATCATTTATGATGATGATTTGAAGTCCAAGAATTCTAAATCTTTTCACTCTTCGGAAATAGTTTTTTTTAGATTCTCATACCTCCAATTCTTCAATTCCATTCATATTTGAAGATGGGGAAAGCATAAATTCAAAAAATGTTTTAGCAAGTTCTCATTTTCAAACCTCCAAGAATTGTGATTAAGTCTTACAATGATGAAGTTCATTGTTTTGATCAAGAGATGGAATTTTTTCCATTTCCACAAGTACATGCTAATAATAATTATAATCTCATTATTTTGGTTGACACTTGTGGGAATGTAATTTTTGTAAACAAACCCCATCTATCTTGTACTATTATTTGTAGCATTAGTGTAAATTATGATTTGGTTTTTCTTTATTTTCCTCGGTTTTAATTTATTTTTCTTTCGAATTTTATTTTTGAATTTTTGGACACATTATGGTGGAACTTTGAGCACTTAGGCTCTAAACACTCATAAAATGCATTAATGGGCATACATGAAAACCAATTTCAAATATTTAACCATGAGCATCAACAACTCCTAATTTTTCAATTTTGTTTGATGTTTATTTTATGTCAATACATGCCTACTTTTCAAACCGAACTCTTCACAAGTTCTAGAATTTGAGAGTGGATTATTAAAAACTATCCAACATTTCAATTTGTCCAAAAATATTCTTAAACATTTATGTTGGCACATGTTTTTGTATCCTATTATATGATTGTCCTTGATGGCAACTCGACAAAGGATGTAGATAATGAATGTATGAAGAACCGAAAACCACCGTAGCTCTAGAAAAGCCGCATATAAGATCGAATGTAAATTGAGATCAATGTTGCGGATTGATTTAGGTAGTATGGTCTGTACTTTTATTGAATTGAGCAAGAGTAATTTTGTGAAGAACTCAAACCATCGGCAACAAGCTTTATAAGACTCATTTAAATGTAAATTGAGATCAATGTTGCGGATTGATTTCGGTATGGTCTGTGCCTTTATTGAATTGAGCAAGTGTAATTGTGAATCCCTACAACCAACGTGGAACTCGGTGACTGAATTATGTGAGTATATGTCGTCGAAAACTCGTTTGAACAACACTTCGAAATTACGAATGGAACCTGGAGTAGAAGGGCGGAACCATGAAGGAGGAACAGTAAAGACAGTTTCTGGTTTTTATCGCACCACCTTTGCACGGTGAGCGGTATTTGAGGAGGGGGGAGTGATTCCATAGAACGAGCGACACGCGTCCCTGAACGAATCTACAAAACCACCATCACTGCGCATCATCGCGCGTTAATGTCCGACCAAGGAAGCCGTGCGATATTGTTGTGCACCGTCGATCTAGAGGGGAGCCATCGGACGGTGGCCGTATGAGGAAGGTGCACGATGGATAACCATGGTACAGTGCGAGTATGTGATTGGGTCATTGATTATATATGTGGGCCTAGTTTAAACTATATTAATTGGGATTTTTTTTTTAAACTAAGGTTTGCGGGGTTATTAAAGGATGTTGAATATGTGAAGTTGGCGAAATATGAAACTTGTGATACAATGAACGTGGGTTAATATATGCGTTGATCTCATGATCACATAAACCTGGGGTCGATATATATATGCCTTGGGGAGTTCATAACTAAAGGAGGAATTGGATTAAAAAGCCTTAGATTAATTATCTGATTGCAAAACCAAGAAAATAGAACAATGAGAAATTGTTTGGGGCTTGGGTAGACCTCGCTAGATTATCTAATTGATCCCGTCCAGGAATACCATCAGCGGTTGGGTGGTTTTGACTCATGGTATTATTAAAGGCAAAAACTATATAAGGAGAAGAGGATAATAGTACAAGGCGTGCATGTGGAGGGGTTGTTAATGCCAATAAATCTCTTTAAGAGATATCTGCATGATTGAACTATGTTTACTAATAAAGTTGAATCTATGATGCACCTATGGAGTTGATGAAAAATCTCTAGGAAGATCTGCAAAGAAATAATGAAGACCTGACGCAAGTCTGATGAAGAAATTGAAGATATTTGGTGGATCTGAGGGTTGAAGTCTTTAGCATGAAAGTGGAAGCTTTCTGCCAGTACAAGCTAGTGTTAAAATCAGGGGGTTGGAGCTCCCTTCTAGTAGTGACTAGAGAACGAGAGAAGGTTGTAGCCTTCTACAGGTGGGTGCCTGTGTGCTGGTATAAGTCTGCGCCAACACAAAAACTGTAAGAAGTTTTCTTTATAATAAATATTGAAGACAGAGACGATATCATCGATGGTTTTCTCCCAAATTGGGTTTCCACCTTAAATACTGGTGTTCATGTGTGTTGCTTATGTGTGATGGCTTATTCTTTTTACTGCTTACTAAACTTCTGATGAATGAATGATGCAATAATCTATGTAAAGAATTAAATGCATAATAAGGTCTCTGATAAAAAGTTTTCAGTCAGATCTAAATACTGATTCACCCCCCCTCTTAGTATTTTTCCCAACAATTGGTATCGGAGCAGGTCCTTCTGAAAAGCTTAGCCAATAGAAGGAAGATCTATCAAGATGAGCAATCAAGATGGAATAGCATCTATCAGGCCTCCGCTCTTCAACGGAAACAATTTAATCTTCTGGAAAACAAGGATGAGATCCTATCTTCAGTCTCTAGGTGTAGATGTATGGGCTATTGTTGAAGCAGGATATCAATATTGAGCCACAGTACCAACAGATCCAACGGAAAGAAAGAATTATGAAACAAATGCAAAGGCTAATAATGTTTTATTTGGGAAGTTCTGAATCGAACTTGAATAATTTGTCAAGTCATGTACCTAATACAACAAAGGCACATGGGACAAAATCATTCTAAGTTATGAAGGTGATGCAAAGGTAAAAAGTGCTAAACTCCAAACTCTCAGAATTCAATATGAGAATCTAAAAATGCATAATGAGGAGAGCATTGCTAATTTATTTTTACATCTTGATGATATTGTAAATCGTATGAGAAATCTGGGAGAAACAATAATCGAATCTACTTTGGTTGAGAAATTTTTAAGATCAATAACGGCAAAATTTGAGTCAAAAGTTTTTGCTCTTGAAGAAAAGAAGGATCTTCAAAATCTTACTGTGGTGAAACTTCATGGCATACTAACTGCATGTGAAATGAGAAGAGGAGGACCATCTGAAGTCAAAGAAGCCATCTTTAGAGCTTCTACAAAAGGGAAAGAAGTACAAGAGACAGAAGGATCAGGGTATATCTTAGAAGAAGATGAGGTAAATTTTGTAAAGAAACTCCAACTTGGCACAGGATGGTTCAGAGGTAAGCTTCCTTTCAAATGTTTTTCTTGTGGAAGAGTTGGTCATTATGCTACTAAGTGTCCTGACAAAGAAACACATGAAAAAGGAAAGGAAGTAGCAAGAAGGAATAAGAATCGGCTTAGCACTAGAAAAAATTACTATACTCATGAAGACAGTGATGGCTTATCAGACAGTGAGGAAGAATGTGAAAAAGATCTTAGACTTCTCATGGCATTTGAAAAAGAGTCTAGAGAAGAAAAAGATACTTTTATGGATGCCTTAGAGAACAATGATTTTCTTGATGAAATCAATCAACTCAAAATATGCTTAGAAGAAAGTAAAATATCCATAGAGACTCTCAAAAATTAGCTTGAAGAAAAGGAGAAACATAATGAGAAATTAGAATGTGAAATAGTAAGTCTAAGAAAAGAAATTGAGAAAGTAAAGATTTTGAATCTTATATTTGCTAAAGGATCTGAAACCTTAGATGAGATTATCAAGGTACAACATTCTCCTCTTATAAAGACAGGTCTTGGATATATTGGAGAATCTTCTCAGGCTTCAACACCAAATTATCTAAAAGCAGCTACAGCTAGTATACAACATTCTGCCACTCAGCAAGGGAATAAAGAATCTTTACAGGTAAAGCATGACCATCTCAATTCAAAGAACACTAACAGGAATACCTTTCAAAGAAACATCAATCAACAGGTAAATTCCAAGTAGAAGACTTCATGATCGCAGAAATTTCTTCTTCAATGGACAATGTTTCTCATGTCACAATTTTGGTCATAAAGTTGTTCAATGTGTTGCATATAAAACCATCATGACAAGAGAAGCAAGAAAGAAAAGGATGGATATTGGAACAAAGAAGAATACCTATAAAAACTTTTCTCCTCTTCAAAATGAAGCTGAATGTGCTTATTGAAATAACTTTGGCCATAAAGAATCTGAATGCAGGAGCAAAGTCCAACCAAAAGAGCATTTTCCTTCAAACACCAAAGTGTGGAAAAATAAGGAATTACAGGTTGAAAATTGTGGCATAGCTTTATTTGCAGAAGGTGAAGAAAATCAATGGTATATTGATAGTGGATGCTCAAAACACATGACAGGTGACAAAAACAAACTTCTTGCATATAGTGCTCTAGAAAAAGAAAATAATGTTACATTTGGAAATGATACTCCTGCTGTCATTAAGGGAAAAGGGTCTATTTTTCTAAAAGAAAAGGTGAAAGCTAATAATGTCATGTATGTGGATGGATTAAAGCATAACCTGTTAAGTGTAAGTCAAATGTGTGATCAAGGAACTGAAGTTGTATTTAGTTCAAAAGAATGTGTGGTACGTGATCTTGATATAGGTAAAACAATTATAAAAGGAAACAAAACTCCAAGCAACCTGTATGTACTAAATAACTGCAAAGAACAATGTTACATGAGTAAATCTTCAGAAAAATAGCTATGGCATAGAAGGTTGGGGCATCTGAGCTTCTCTCAAATCAACAAATCAAGCAAACTTAAAGTTGTTCGTGATCTTCCCAATATTACACCACCTGAAAGTATCATATGCAAATCTTGCCAATTTGGTAAGCAAACCAGAGTGCAATTTAATGCCAAGGAAGGTTCATCAAGTAAGCCTCTTGAACTCATTCATACTGACATATGTGGACCTGTGAGGAAAAAGTCACCACATGGTGAACAATACTATATCTTATTTATTGATGATTTCTCTAGAATGTGTTGGATTGGGTTGCTTAAACACAAAGATGAAGCATTTGAGAAATTTCAGATCTTCAAAGCACTGGTTGAAAATGAATTGGATCTAAAATCAAATGTCTTAGATCTGATCAAGGAGGAGAATATACATCAAATGAATTCTTTGAATTTTGTGAACAACATGGCATAAAGAGACAGTTCTCTGTAGCAGGCACTCCACAACAAAATGGCGTAGCAGAAAGAATGAATAGAACAATTCAACAAATAGCTAGAGCTATGCTTGATGATTCTGGAACTCCTGACATGTTCTGGGGAGAAGCAGCACATACAGCAGCAAATATTCTCAACAAGGCACATGTTCGGGTAAATAGTGACAAAACTCCATATGAACTATGGTATGGTAATCCTCCCACCGTGAAGCACTTTAGGAGTTTCTTGGGAGCAAATTTTTATCAAAAAGATGATGAAAACTTGCAAAGTTTGAACCTTATGCGATGAGGGAATGTTTCAGTTACCCAGAGCTGCTAAATGTTACAATAAAAGACTTTGGAAGATTGTTGAATGCATTGATGTTATTATTGATGAGTCTCCTGCAGCTACAAAATAAGAAAAACAAACAACAGATGAAGACGATGATGACATATATCCATCTACATCAAATAGGAATGATATAGATAGTGAACCCAATGAAGAACCCGAAGATGATTTATCTGAAAAAGCTCCATCCAGATATGTTCAAAAGAATCATCCAGAATCTTAAATTTTGGGAGAAAAGGGATCAGGTGTACAAACAAGAAGGACTCTTGTGGGATCTTCTAGCTATCTGGCATTTCTATCCACTATTGAACCACAAAATGTCAATCAAGCCAGCAAAGATGAATGTTGGATTCAAGCCATGAATGAAGAGCTTGATCAAATTCAAAAGAATCGCACTTGGGAATTAGTACCAAGACCTCATGACAAAAATGTCATTGGAACTAAATGGATATTCAAAAATAAGTTAAATGAGAATGGGGATGTTATAAGAAATAAATCTAGACTTGTTTGCAAGGGGTATGCTCAACAAGAAGGTATAGAATTTGAAGAAACTTTTTCCCCTGTAGCTAGACTTGAAGCCATAAGAATGTTTCTTGCTTTTTCAAGCTTCCAACAAATCAAAGTTTATCAAATGGATGTTAAATCTACTTTTCTCAATGGTGATCTAGAAGAAGAAGTTTATATAGAACAACCAGAAGGATTCATTTTGGGAAATGATTAAAAACTTGTTTGTAGACTTAAAAAGGCTCTATATGGTCTCAAACAAGCTCCAAGGGCATGGTATTATCGTCTTGACAAATATCTTCATCAACAAGGATTTTCAAAGGTGTCTGCTGATAGTAACTTATACACAAAAATTGAAAATGATAAACTATTGATTGTGGTTGTATATGTTGATGATCGGAAAATCACTAGTGGTGGTGCATTCTCTATGGGGCCCCGGTTAGTATCTTGGTTCAGCAAGAAGCAAAGCTCTAATGCCTTATCTACAGCAGAATCAGAATATGTGGCTACCGCATCATGTTGCACTCAACTTATTTGGATGGTGCAAACCTTACAAGACATTCAAATCAAATGTTCAATTCCTATTTCCATTATGTGTGATAATACAAGTGCCATCAGTATCTCAAAGAATCCTGTTATGCATTCCAAGCCCAAGCACATTCCCATCAAGTATCACTTCTTACGTGAACAAGTGCTTGAACAAAGGTGAAGTTGGAGTATGTTCCCTCCAAATAACAAGTTGCTGATATACTGACCAAACCTCTGCCCAGGGAAGCGTTCGAATATCTCAGACAGAAGCTGGGAGTAGTCTCTACCATGCAAAAAATCAGAACTTCTTAATTTCAGAAGATTAAATTGGATACGCTCTTGTTGAAAGTGTTCAGGATGCACAGGCTAAGAGGGAGCATTGGTCATGTGGCCAGGATGCATTGTTGGAAGTCTAATTATTTGTTGTAATCTGATCTCATGCTTGAGAATATTTGATCTTGAGTATATAAGTCATTGAATATTATGTTTAAAGATACAACATGATCTCAGGGGGAGCATGGTATTGTCGGTTCAAAGGATCTTGATCTACCCTTTGCCCTCTATGTCAAAGGGGGAGAATATTGCTGAATGTATTTCAGGTCATGGTTTCCATCAAGTCCAAAGGGGGAGATTGTTGGAAATATGTTTCTTATATCCTATTATATGATTGTCCTTGATGGAAAGTCTCCGAAAAGGATGCGTATAATGATTGTATGAAGAACTCAGAAAACCATCAGCAGTTCTAGTCAAGCTGAATATAAGACTGAATGTAAATTGAGATCAATGTTGCGGATTGATTTCGGTATGGTTTGTTCCTTTATTGAATTGAGCAAGTGTAATTGTGAATCCCTGCAACCAACACGGAACTCGGTGATTGAATCATGTGAGTATATGTTGTCGAACTCTCGTTGGAACAACACTTCGAAATTACGAACGAAACCTGGAGTAGAAGGGCGGAATCACGAAGGAGGAATAGTAAAGGCGGTTTCTGGTTTTTATCGCACCACCTTTGCACGGTGAGCGGTATTTGAGGAGGGGGGAGCGATTCCATAGAATGAGTGACATGCATCCCTGAACGAATATTCAAAACCACCATCACTGCGCGTCATCACGTGTTAATGTCCAACCAAGGAAGCCGCGCGATATTGTAGTGCACCGTCGATCTGGAGGGGAGCCATCGAACGGTGGCCATATCAGGAAGGTGCATGATGGATAACCATGGTATGGTGTGAGTATGTGATTGGGTCATTGATTATATATGTGGGCCCATTTTAAACTATATTAATTGGTTTTTTTTTTAAACTAAGGTTTGCGGGGTTAATAAAGGATGTTGAATATGTGAAGTTGGCGAAATATGAAACTTGTGATACAATGAATGTGGGTTAATATATGCATTGATCTCACGAACACATAAACCTGGGGTCGATATATATATGCCTTGTGGATTTCATAACTAAAGGAGGAATTGGATTAATATCTCAATCTCATATTGAGATATTAAAAAGCCTTAGATTAATTATCTGATTGCAAAACCAAGAAAATAGAACAATGAGAAATTGTTTGGGGCTTAGGTAGACCCTGTTGGATTATCTAATTGATCCCATCCAGGAATACCATCAACGGTTGGGTGGTTTTGACTCATGGTATTATTAAAGGAAAAAACTATATAAGGAGAAGAGGATAATAGTACAATTGTGCATGTGGAGGGGTTGTTAATGAATAAATCTCTTTAAGAGATATCTGCATGATTGAAATCTGTTTACTAATAAAGCTGAATCTATGATGCACCTATGGAGTTGATGAAGGTTCAAGATCTCTAGATCTAGAAATCTCTAGGAAGATCTACAAAGAAATAATGAAGACCTGACGCGAGTCTAATGAATAAATTGAAGAAATTGGTGAGGGTTGAAGTCTTCAGCATTAAAGTGGAAGTTTTATTCCAGTACAAGCTGGTGTTAAAATCAGGGGGTTGGAGCTCCCTTCCAGTGGTGACTAGAGAATGAGAGAAGGTTGTAGCCTTCTGCAGGTGGGTGCCTGCGTGCTGGTATAAGTCTGCGCCAGCACAAAAATTGTAAGAAGTTTTCTTTATAATAAATATTGAAGACAATGATGACAACAGCGGTGGTTTTCTCCCAAATTGGGTTTCCACCTTAAATATTAGTGTTCATGTGTGTTTCTTATGTGTGATGGCTAATTCTGTTATTACTGCACATGCTTACTGATTACTAAACTTCTGATGAATGAATGATGCAATAATCTAAGAAAAGAATTAAATAATAAGATCTCTGATAAAAAGTTTTCAGTAAGATCTAAATACTAATTCACCCCCCCCCCTCTCATTATTTTTCCTAACAATTGGTATCAGAGCAGGTCCTTCTGAAAAGCTTAGCCGCTAGAAGGAAGATCAATCAAGATGAGCAATCAATATGGAATAGCATCTATCAGGCCTCTGCTCTTCAACAGAAACAATTTAATCTTCTGGAAAACAAGGATGAGATCCTATCTTCAGTCTCTGGGTGCAGATGTATGGGCTATTATTGAAGCAGGATATCAATATCCGGCTGCAGTACCAACAGATCCAACAGAAAGAAAGAATTATGAAACAAATGCAAAGGCGGTTAATGCTCTATTGGGAAGTCTAACTGAATCAGAATTTTTCAAAGTCATGCAGCTGAATACAACAAAGGCAATATGGGAAAAAATAATTCTAAGTTATGAAGGTGATGAAAAGGTAAAAAGTGCTAAACTCCAAACTCTCAGAATTCAATATGAGAACCTAAAAATGCATAATGAGGAGAGCATTTCTAATTTCTTTTTACGTCTTGATGATATTGTAAATCGTATGAGAAATCTGGGAGAAACAATAACCGAATCTACTTTGGTTGAGAAATTTTTAAGATCACTAATGACAAAATTTGAGTCAAAAGTTTCTGCTCTTGAAGAAAAGCAGGATCTTCAAAATCTTACTGTGGTGCAACTTCATGGCATACTAACTGCATATGAAATGAGAAGAGGAGGACCATATGAAGTCAAAGAAGTTGTCTTTAGAGCTTCTACAAAAGGGAAATAAGTACAAGAGATAGAAGGATCAGGGTATATCTCAGAAGAAGATGAGGTAAATTTTGTAAAGAAACTCCAACTTGGTACAGGACGGTTCAGAGGTAAGCTTCCTTTCAAATGTTTTTCTTGTGGAAGAGTTGGTCATTATGCTGCTAAGTGTCCTCACAAAGAAACACATGAAAAGGAAAGGAAGTAGCAAGAAGGAATAAGAATCGGTTTAGCACTAGAAAAAGTTACTATACTCATGAAGACAGTGATGGGTTATCAGACAGTGAGGAAGAATGTGAACAAGATCTTAGACTTCTCATGGCATTTGAAAAAGAGTCTAGAGAAGAAAAGGATACTTTTATGGATGCTTTAGAGGACAATGATTTTATTGATGAAATCAATCAACTCAAAATATGCTTAGAAGAAAGTAAATATCCATAGAAACTCTAGAAAACCAGCTTGAAGAAAAGGAGAAACATAATGAGAAATTAGAATGTGAAATAGTAAGTCTAAGAAAAGAAATTGAGAAAGTAAAGACTTTGAATCTTATATTTGCTAAAGGATCTGAAACCTTAGATGAGATTATCAAGGTACAATGTTCTCCTCTTATAAAGACAGGTCTTGGATATATCGGAGAATCTTCTCAGGCTTCAGCACCAAATTATCTAAAAGCAGCTACAGCCAGTATACAACATTCTGCCACTCAGCAAGGGAATAAAGAATCTTTACAGGTAAAGCATGACCATCTCAATTCAAAGAACACTAATAGGAATACCTTTCAAAGAAACATCAATCAACAGGTAAATTCAAGTAGAAGACTTCATGATCGCAGAAATTTCTTCTTCAATGGACAATGTTTCTCATGTCACAATTTTGGTCATAAAGCTGTTCAATGTGTTGCATATAAAACCATCATGACAAGAGAAGAAAGAAAGAAAAGGATTGATATTGGAACAAAGAAGAATACATATAACAACTTTTCTCCTCTTCAAAATGAAGTTGAATGTGCTTATTGCAATAACTTTGGCCATGAATAATCTGAATGCAGGAGCAAAGTCCAGCCAAAAGAGCATCTTCCTTCAAGCTCCAAAGTATGGAAAAAGAAGGAATTACAGGTTGAAAATTGTGGCATAGCTTTATTTGCATAAGGAGAAGAAAATAAATGGTACATTGATAGTGGATGCTCAAAACACATGACAGGTGACAAAAACAAACTTCTTGCATATAGTGCTCTAGAAAAGGAAAAGAATGTTACATTTGGAAATGATACTCCTGCTGTCATTAAGGGTAAAGGATCTGTTTTTCTAAAATAAAAGGTGAAAGCTAATAATGTCATGTATGTGGATGGATTAAAGCATAACCTGTTAAGTGTAAGTCAAATGTGTGATCAAGGAACTGAAGTTGTCTTTAGTTCAAAAGAATGTGTGGTACGTGATCTTGATATAGGTAAAACAATTATAAAAGGAAACAGAACTCCAAGCAATCTGTATGTATTAAAGAACTGCAAAGAACAATGTTACATGAGTAAATCTTCAGAAAACTGGCTATGGCATAGAAAGTTGGGGCATCTGAGCTTCTCTCAAATCAACAAATCAAGCAGACTTAAAGTTGTTCGTGATCTTCCCAATATTACACCACCTGAAAGTATAATATTCAAATCTTGCCAATTCGGTAAACAAACCAGAGTGCAATTTAATGCCAAGGAAGGTTCATCAAGTAAGCCTATTGAACTCATTCATACTGACATATGTGGACCTGTGAAGAAAAATTCACCACGTGGTGAACAATATTGTATCTTATTTATTGATGATTTCTCTAGAATGTGTTGGATTGGGTTGATTAAACACAAAAGATGGGCTGTTGAAATATCGGATCTTGACAACTGGTTGAAAATGAATTGGATCTAAAAATCAAGTGCCTTATATTTTTTGGCCACTTCATCGAAATCATAAAGAATCGGTGGATTATTTAATTTATAGGATTGATAGGCTAAGTCTTGATGTGGCATGCATCTCAATTAGTGGATCCATATAGACCATCTTGAAAAGAGTCCACAAAGTGGCTCATGGAGATATGAGAGTGTTCATCTATTGAGGTTGAAAATACATGAACCGGGGTTCCATAAGGCAATATGGAGGTCATAGATGATTTGAGTTTGGGTGATTTTAAAATTTAATAACTGGATGTTTTCATGTAGTTTTTTTTATCTTAAAATTACCCATACATATTTATGAGTAAGTTGCAAATTTTACTTATAGTGTCAAGACGAGGTTGTACGTGAGTCAATAAATAACCTAAAGCACTTGAGAAAACATAATAAAGTGGGTTTTGCTTAATCTATGAAAGTCACAAACGGAGTTTACACAATTCTATTGCAACTATCTCTTTGACAATACACATGGATCAAAAGCAAATGGTTCACTTAATGAATGACTTAGGAAATAATGAGATCCCATCATAAGGAAGGTACCAAGTGTGATTCAAAAATCGATTTAGAGCTTTTTAAGGACATTTAATCATGGTAGCACATGTAAGCACAAGCCTCATATGTTCATTTCATGCCTTGGAAAAACATAATGGACTTGAGCACTAACACTATGAACTGGTTTCAATGAGCTTTGAGAAAAACCTACAATCTCAAGTCATCGATAGCCATTTGAAAGAGAGAATTTGAATAAAAATTTATGCTACCCATGTTTCAATAAATTTAAACTTTTTTGAGAAGGTTTTTATTGTGGTATCTGGTATTTTCCTTCAATAATTGATTCAACATTGTGAGAAATTTACAACACTCTTCTTAGTGAGCATTCCAAACCTCATCAAAAAGGACCCTGCTTTGAAGGCTTAGAGTGGACTCGAAAGTGTCATCAAGCATTCGTGGTCTCTCATTCAAGTCCCGTGGGCTCCTCCATTCGAAATAAGAGTTAGGTTCCATAATTGTTCTTGTGTTCTTCTTGCATATATTTAGTTCATTCTTCTAGTCTCATGCATGTTTCTTCTCTTTTCCATTAAACTTACTGCCTATTCATCTATTATTTTTTTAGCAAGGATTCATGACCACCTTCTACAACAAAATATTTTGGTTCTCCCTCTTGACGAAAATAACAAATTACAGAAAATCTAACTAGATCTTTCACTTCATTTCAACCCTTGTTAGTTTGCTTGGAATACTTACTTCTTCTTTTCTAAATTGTGTTGTAGGTAACTAAAGGAGTTAACCAAACATTAAGATGTTTTCTCAAGTTCTATGTTAAAAATTTTATTTATTTTTATTCACAATTAGTGCATACAATTATTGAAATTTTTTGCATAGTTCACATTGTCCAATTTTCAAATTTATGCACAATTTTGTGCATCTATTTTAATAAATCACATGAATGTGCATTATTATAATTGCAATAATTTTTTCTCTCTACTTTTGGGTAAAGGGCTGCAACCACTAATTTTTTTTATCTTCCTCAATTATGATATTTGGTTGTTTACTCAATCCTACCATGTCTAATTAGGTCACATAGTGGATAAAGGACTTAAAAAGAACCCATTTATTTTTTTCCTTTCCTAAATGGATGGCCATAATAAACAAATTACTTGAGTTAATTAGTTAAATTACATTTATAACATTTTTTAGAGTACGACCATAAGAATTTTTCGGCCAATTATATATTCCAACTCGCCAAATCTTGTGATTTGGTGAATCGAAAGGATTCTAAAATCATCTTCATATCCCTTTTAAATAGTTAGAGCACTTTCTGTTGGTTTCATTCTATTCATATTTCCATGGTGAGTCAAAATTTCTCTTTTTTTTCATTTGCATATTAGGAGTCCCATACCAATAAATTTCTTCCATTCCATTAGAGTCATGTATTCATTGATGGTAGTGGTTTTTCATCGGTTTTCCATCATGTGAAACTTGTTGATTCTCCTCTCTATGGTCTTTAGTCATGGGGGCCACTTTCACTTTGTGAGTCATGTTAATGAGTCATAGGATGGGTCTCATTAGTTCTAGGGTCTCACCATGGTCAGGTATTGAGTCAATTGTCCCAGTAAATATCAACAAGGTCATGAGGAAATCAATAAACTCTAAGTCACGGTACAGGAGAGAATCAAAGAAATGTTTCATTCAGTTTGATGTAATTTTCACCTCAAAACCATGTTTTGTGGTGAAAACACTGTATTCTTTACTTACTTTTATTATCATTTATTATGTAATTTTATGCTACCATATGTAATAAGTCACAATTCAGGAAAATTTGTTATCTCCACAAAGTCATCACCTTGCCTTTCAGAGAAGATTTCCACAACATTTTTAGTGTCAAATCATGTTCCAAGAGTAGATCCCGGTGAAGAGCTCGGAAAGAGCTTTCCAGCAGTATATTACACTCTTAAAGCTGACACGGATTGAAATTTATGCCTGAGTGATAAAGTCCTATACCTAAACCTTCCCCTTTTTTTTTTCCACCTTACCCCTAAACTTTATGTTATTAAAGTTTAATATTTTCTTTATAAAATCCCTTTTTCCCCTTCCGATTTACAAAATTGCACATTTATAAAATTGTTTAAACACAAATGCGATTTAAAACATAACCACTTCCCCCACCATTACCCCTAAAATTTATAATAAAGGTTTATATATATAATCATAAATAGTTCCCAAAAACACTTCCCCTCAGGTATATAAAACTTTATTATAAATTTAAAGTTCATATAATAAATTCCCCCCGTCACAATTGAAATAAACACAAACCACTTCCCCTTTCATGACCCTTTTAAACTTTATATCAAATTTTAATGTTTTATATTATATAAAGTCCCCGTCGATCCTTACATGTCACGAATCGCATCACAACACATTCAAAATGTGCGCTCCTATTGGCCCTCCTCCTAACAAAAACTCTGATACGGTGCCCCAATTGTATATCTTGATGGAAAAACCCCCATTTGAAACTCGCTTGTTTACATTCGCGTCGAATCCAATCGATGATCGGACGACCCACACTTGATAGACGCTTTCAAACGCCTCCTCCACGATTGACACCTTCGATTACCCTCCTTGGTTGATCTCATCATCCCAATCAACGACCCACAACCAATCGGATCATCCCAATCGGCGCAATCACAAAACTATTCCCTCTGCCTTGCTCTAATCTACGGAAGTCTTGGAATTGACCACAGGCTCACCGGATAATACTTCCACTAGTTCATTATAAAAAAGGCCTTCACCTTTGTATAAATTAAATTTTTGTTTTATTTTGTTTATACAAAGAATTCTCCCAATCGCATCGGCAAAGTTTCATTGTGTAATACATTTGGCCTTTGCTCCAAACCCGATTCCGATTGCGATAATTCATACCCGATTTTCCTGTAAAATCCCTCATCTTTCAAATAAAAATCCTTCCTCCCTTTGTAAAAGTGAAAAACCATTTTTATTCATTTTCAAAGGGATTTCCCCTTTCCCATATTGCATTTCACATCAGACCTATGCTGCAATCGCATTTGGAGCTTTTGGAGTTTTGTTTCACATATATCTTTTATTCCTTTGATCTTGATTGCGATTTTTTCTATCGTATACCATGTTTATATACTCCATTTTGTATTGTATCCCCTCCTTCACCTCCCATTGCGATTGCGATTGTGATCGAGCCCCACCTCCTCTCCCTTTAAAAACGGTTTCTCCCTTCACTAAGGCATGATTTCATTTTATTTTAACACAAAAGCATTTTATTAAAGTCGGTTTTCTTCAACGAAATAATGAAACAATGAAAGAAAAGTCAAAGGATGAAGAGCTAAATAAAACGAGAGATTTCCTCTGTTGACATAAAAATAAGGATTTTCTCCTCAAATTTCTATTTATCATTCAACGGCGTAACGGTGAATGCGCACAAGTGGTCAAATGTGATTATGCTCCTTCTTTTAGGCAAATTGTTGGTTTTCTTTTCTGTCTTGATTTTGGTTTTAGTTGTTAAACATCTCCCTCTTTTTGTGGATCCATGTTCCCACATTTCAGCCTATTTAATGTAATTGTAAATCATTTGTAGCGGTTTTTGTAACTCGAAGTAGGGGAATAGTGTGGAAAAGAAAGCTTTTGCGCTCCATTGTAATAGTTTTGGACGGGGAATTAACAAGAGATGCGGCTACGGTTGTGGGATTCATGTGGTATGAAATCTAGCATTTTCTTTCTCCTTGTGTTCATATGTAAATTGTTATTTGTGTTCCATTCATTCGGAAGCATTTCTAGTTGAATGCTTTCCAAGACAGTGGGAATCATTTTATACTCTGCCTTAGGAAATCATTCATACTCTTTTGTGTTTTCTTCTGTTTGAAAAATGATCCATCTTTTATGCCCTTTTCATCTCCTCACCGGTCTTTCCATTCCATCATTATTTAAACTTTATTGCTAAAATTTCTGCCTACCTTGCCCCATGAAATATCCTACATCATCTTTGATTTAATTCCCTAGTTTTCCAAGCTTGTCCCACATTTATTTCATACATCACAAAAATTAATTCATTTATTAAAATCTTTTCCCATTATTATACCTAGCCTAAAATCGGTCCATATTTGTACTTTATTGAATATCCTTTCACGGAGAGAGCCCTCTCCCGACCTTGTAGGGCTAGCCTCTGTGAGGCTAAGTGTGGTTTAGATGTTACCTGTTTTGCCCTTGCAGCACAGGGGTCCGGATACGGTGCTAACATTTTAAAGACACATGCGGGATGTACCCAATATGAGCATCCTTTGAGCTCACACTCTCTTGGCGCTCATTGATCATGTTTATTCTGTTTTCAAAGAAGGTCATAGTCGGGCCACATGTGAATAAGAAAAGTCAATCTATGATCAGGTTAAAAACCTTGGTTATATAAACATGGCAAATTCTTTACAAATCTCTGTTTTGAGAGTAAGAAAGGATTTTTCACTATTACCGGTCGGAGTAATATTAAGTGGGACCCAGCCATTGAAGTTAACGTCGGTAGTTAAACCCCAAACAAGGTTAAAGCGTGGTTTACTTACCACAAACGGTTTTAGAAACAAAACCACCTTTGTGCAACGCTTTTGGCACGGAGCAAAACCACTTCAAAAAAAAAAGCTATGATCCGGTAATATAAGGGCCGCACCATCCCCCGATACCGCCCATATCGTGACCAGTAGAAGTGCACGAGTTATAATTCAAGGTATGATCTGGTGGTTTTCCATTATTATATGTTTATTCATAAAAAAGTGAAATATGGATGCGTGGACCCTTGTTGAAAGAAATGTGTTCCGCGTTTGGTGAAATAAATGGGTTTATGTTATAAGTTCAAAGGTTAAAGGAATCGCACCATTGTTATAATATTTCGATATTATGACTTGAAGTGATAAGGTTTGCCTATAAACCTTTGAAAGATTTGTTTGAAGAAGTTCAAATATCATTGCGAAGAGAAACATTGTTAAAGCACTTTGGAAGGAATATAATGACAGAATTTTATTCAAAGATCCACAGTCATAATATATATTTTTGATATCGAACATAAAGAGAGATCACCCCGGTAATATCTTCCACGATAAAGAATGACAAAGTTTAGATCAGATTGTTGATGGTGAACAACGATCGGATACATATGAAAAGGCTGAATCCATTCACTGACGACTCCATTCATTGTAAAATCCGGTAATAAACACTTCATGGTGACTCCAATGCGCAAGAAGATGAGTAGCTTTAGATCCTTTGTTTGAAGATGAAAAATGTTGCAAGAAGATATGCTCCCATGAATCGAGATCACATTCTAGGTTTTCCAAATAAGATGCCTAAAATAGATTGGAAAGTAATTTTCCTATGTTCGGAAAATGTGAAAGAAATGATGTTTCTCTTCATCTAGTGAAATTTTACATCCATGCATAAGTTAAAGATTGGATTTTCTTGAAGATTTCTTGGTGAAGAAGATGTTCCGCAAAAGCTACTACGGGAAGATGAAGCTCGATCTTGGTATGAAAGTCGTCACTGCTTGTGGCTTATTGTTTGAAGTATTTGCATACAATATTCTTAGAAAGGTATAAAATTTCTGCTTGTCCATCCTTAATATTATTGCGAAATTTTTGTAAACATGTTAATAGTTTCATCGAAAATCTTAGAGTATTTTTATGGAGATGATGAATTCATGGACGAAGAAATCATGGGAGAACGTACAGCCATGAAAACCCATTTTAGCGGCATACGGAAATCTTAGAGGATACTTATCAAGATAGGTAGAGTTTTGGAGATATTTATATAGTTGAACATGATGGAAGACAAGGTTTTATTTCGGATCTTATTGACATAAAGGACGAGATACGGAAAATGATGTTCCAATCTCACATAGTGATAAAATAAAGCACGAGATCTAGAGTTAAATGTGATGAGGAAGAACTTGTATTTATTTCCATATCTCATGAAGAAGTTATATTTTTGAGGTCACCTCAAATGAAGAGAAAACGGATCTATGAACCCTAAGTGTTCTTATTCCATCGAAGAGTCTTCACGAGGAGGTAATTCATTCCCTCTATGAAAAGCAAACTGAAATCTTTGTTCAAGTAAGTAGAAAAAGGGTACATTTTGGATGAATCTTTGTGGTAGATAATAGGAATGTCGGTTTGAGATTTCAGAACACTCATTGTCTTCTCCTATGATTGATGAATGTGAAGTAAGAAACATAAAAATCTGGTTATCATATCATAGAAGGAATGTTCTGACAAACATATTAGGACTAAGGAGAACGTGCAAGGAGCACTTTGAAATACCATTAAGATTCTTCTACCTATGTTTCATTTTTTGAAATGTTTTTCGAAGGGAAATGTTCTCACCTACTTGTTCGAATTTTTTGAAAACCGACAACACATTCTTCTTGAGGTACATTGTGAAGAAAGATCAGAATCAAGACAAAAGGACACCTTGTTTCTTCGGCGGGGTAAATCTTCATGTTTTTAGGATCCGGTGGCAAATCTATTGCGATTGACGATGAAGGTGATTATTAGTATTTTGTGATGAAGGATATCATGGTCAACTATGTTTTTGGATGCCCGGTATAGGTTTCTACGTGTTTCAAAGGATTTGATCGGGGAGAATCGATCATGGAGGCATACGCGATTGGTTACATTGTTTGATATGCTTTGATGGTACTTTGGTTTCAAAAAACATAGGTGGTATCATCGAGTTTGAAACCCTCAAGTCTTGGTCATGTACTACCATTAAAGATTCAATCTTGAGGTTTTTTCTAGGTTAGCTTTAGTCACTTTTGAATTAGTTTTTTGAGTCCAAATTAAGAATTACGCATTGTGTCGATTTTAGTGTTTTTGACTCCATGCCACAGGTGGATAAGGGCTCTTTTGGTCTCACCGGTGTTCTTGGCACATCCAAGGAGCTACCATCCCCATTGGAGCCAATGTTAGTGTCGGTCAGTCATACGCATCTAGTCATCACACCATCGGTGATCAAAATTTCTCTTTTTCATTTGCATATTAGGAGTCCCATACCAATAAATTTCACCATTACATTTAGGTCATGGATTCATTGATGGTAGTGGTTTTTCATCGAGTTTTCCCTCATGTGAAACTCGATGATTCTCCTCTCTATGATCTTTAGTCATCGAAGCTACTTTCACTTTGTGAGTCATGTCCAATAAGGTCATAGGATGGGTCTCATTGGTTTCTAGGTCTCACCATGGTCAAATTGTGTGTCAAGTGTCAATAAATATCGGCAAGGTCATGAGGAAATTGAGCTAAACTCAAAGTCACAATACCTAGGAAGATCAAAGAAATGTTTCATTTAGTTTGATGTAATTTCACCTCAAAACCATGTTTTGAGGTGAAAACATGATACTTTGCCTTTATTATCTCATTTTATTATGTAATTTTATGCTGACATATATAGCTTAAAATTCACAATTTAGAAGCTAATATCCTACAAAGTCATCACCCTTCCTTTCAAAGAAGTTTTCCATAAAAATTTTAGTGTTAAATCATGTTCCAGAAGATCCGGCGAAAGATCTCGGAAAGATCTTTCCAACGGTATATTACACTCTTAAGCGAACACGGATTGAAATTTGTACCTAGGTGAAGTAAAAATTTCATACTAAACCTTGCTCTTTTTTTCCACCTTACCTAAACTTTATGTTATTAAAGTTTAATTTTTTTCTTTATAAAATCCCCTTTTCCCCTTCCTATTTAAAAATCTCATTATAAAATTGTTTAAACACCGATACGATTTATAACATAGCACTTCCCCACCATTACCCCTAAACTGCCAATAAATTCCCTTCGCCATCTAATCCTCGCCATTCCCAAACACTTCCCCTCAATACAAGGGGAAGTTAAGTTGTACGATAGAATTTTAATTGCAATTGAAATAAACATAAACCACTTCCTTTCATGACGCACAACGAAGATTAAATTTTTATATAGTAAAGTCCTTGATCATACATATTCCCGGAAGTCGCATCACAACATTCGAAATACGTGCTCGATTGGCCCTCCTCCCCTAACAAAATTTGATGCGATTGCCCGATTGTATATATAGATGAAAACAAACCCCCCGACACTGAAACCCACCCTATTACATTAAGTAGTCGTCAGGTACGACGTGATTGAATGACCAAACTTGATTGGCGCTTTCAAACGCCTCCCTCTGGGTCGACACCCTCTAGTTACCCTCGTTGTTATGTCTCAAATCATCTGATTGAACGACCCACATCCAATCAGGTCATCCCAATCGGTGCAATCACAAAAAAATGTTCATCGCCTCCTACGATCTCTAGTCTTGGAGTTGACCAAAGATGACCACCACATAATACTTAAAACGCACATTCCATTATAAAAAGGCCTTTCCCTTTGTATAAATTAAATTTTCGTTTTATTTTTGTTTATACAAATAATTCTCCCCAATCGCATCGACAAGGTTCATTTGTGTATAATACGTTTGGCCCCACACTCCAAGCCTGATTCCAATTGCGATTATTCATACACCGGTCCCACCATAAAAGCCCTGCGTTTCCAAATAAAAATCCTTCCTCCCTTTGTAAGCGAAAAACCATTTTTTATTCATTTTCAAGGAGTTTCACTTTCCTTATTTGTTTCACATTGGACCCTATGCCCAATCGCATTAGAGCCTTTGGGTTTTGTTTCACATATATCTTCCTGTTCCTACGGAATCCAGAGTTACGATTGTTCTGTACGTATCTCTGTGTTTTATATACTCCATTTTATATTGTATCCCTCTCCGCCCTTCAATTCCAATTGTGATTGTGACCGGCCACCCTCCTCTCCCTTTAAAAATGGTTTCTCCCTTCACCTTTAAACATGATTTCATTTTATTTCAACTCAAAAGCATTTTATTAAAATCAATTTTCTTGATGAAATAATGGAAATAGTGAAAGAAAAGTCAAGGGCCGAGAGCTAAAATAAAACGAGAGATTTCTACAGCGGCCATAAAAATAAGGATTTTCTCCTCAAATTGCCTATTTATCATTCAACGGCGTAATAGTATTATGAATACGCACAAGTAGTCAAATGTGATCATGCTCCTTCTTTTAGGCCAGTTGTTGGTTTTCTTTTCTATCTTCACATTTTCGAGTTTTTCGGTTATTGCATGACTCCCTCTTTGTGAATCCATGTTCCCACATTTCAGCCTATTTAATGTAATTGTAAATCATTTGTAAAAGCATTCTGTAACTCGAAGTAGGGGAATAGTGTGGAAAAGAAAGCTCTGTGCTCCATTGTGATTTTGGATAGGGAATTAATAAGGAGATGCAACTCTGATTTGTGGGATTCATGTGGTATGAAATTTAGCATTTTGTTTTCTCCTTGTGTTCATATGTAAATTGTTATGTGTTCCATTCATTCCATAGCTTGTTCCGGTTGAATTCTTTCAAGATAGAAAGAGTAGAATCCATTTTTATGCTATGCCTTGGGAAATCATTCATACTCTATATTTTCTTCTGTTTGAAAATGATCCATCTTTTTATGCCCTTTTCGGCTCCTCACCGAGTCTTTCCATTCCATCATTATTTAAACTTTATTGCTAGAAATTCCTACCTACCTTGCCCCATGAAATACCCTATGTCTTTGATTTAATTCCCAGAGTTTTCAAAGCTGTCCCATTTTATCTCCTTACATCCTTGAAAATTCATTCATTTATTAAAAAATTTCCCAGTGTATACCTAGCCTAAAATCGGTCCATGTTTTCACTTTATTAGGGCTTATCCTTTCACATAGAGAGCCCTCTCCTAACCTTGTGGGAGCTAGCTGGGGTGAGCATGGTTTAGATGTTACCACATTTTCCCTTTTTCGACTGAAGGTCCCGGATACGAGGTGCTAACACCCTCCACATTGAATTAATTAAACAAAGAAGTAAACACCCATACATGCATGCCTCTTGTATTTTCTCACAAGGATACAATTTCTTCTAGTTTAATTAGCGACCAACAAAGGATCCAACAATATCCACCTTTTAATTCAAACATATGTGATTGGCATAATTCACTTGCATACACTCAAAAATCACACGTTGCAAGTTCTTTTGGGACTATTGTTTAAAGGTATGCTATTTACCTTTTTTATAAGCAATCTCCGACATAAAATCCAAAATGTTGTCTAAACATGTTTCATTCACTCACTAAGTTAAAAGAGTTAGACCACCCCTCATAACTCTACTATTATTTAAAAGTAACTTTGATCCAACACATTAAGCTCCTCCATCAAGGGTCATAAAACATAAAATTGTAGCTTGGCTAGGAATTTGAGAGTGAACATCCGAATAACCGCACTTAGTCACTTTCATTTGAAACGTAGAAGTTGTATTTTAGGGAACTTTAAATCATAATAATCTAAAAAATATAATGAGAAGAAGAGAAAAATGTGGATGAAGATAAGGCTTAGACCTACTGATTTTGTAAACCTCCTTGATCTCCAGATTGTTAAACACCATGTTAAAAGCACACACAAGAGAAACAACACACAATTGAAAGATAAGCATGAGGCTTTCTTATTTTCCATTATACAAAGATGTACATTTATAGTACAATGGTGTGACTCTTGGTTTCATATTCCAAGGTCACTTGGACTCCATTGTGACTTTTCGCATTCCACACCTACCCATGTAGGATTAGGTGTTCCAACATCCCCCCTTAATCCGAAGGGGTATGTGTGAGTCCAAAAAAAGAGTTGTAATACAAATCTGCAAAGTATGCATGGCAGCACTTGGGCTGAATCAACTCTCTGAAATGTTGGAAAAAAGAGGTGGTTTAAGGATGACCACCAACACTGGAACGCAAAACTTGTTGCAGTTCCCGGAACTCTTCCAAAACTGGCAAGAAGCTAGAGGAATTGTCCCTCATAAAAAGGGGAGACCTTCAACCTAAAAGAAGGGAGGTCTACTACCTGTGATGGTTTTAGGATTACCAACAACTCTGGAATGCTTTGAAGCATTTCCTGGAACTCAACCAAAGCTGGAAAGAAGCTGAAGGCTGCTAAGCTGAAGGCTTCTGCTAGAGGAAGTGTTCCTCATATATGAAAGGGAGACCTTCGACCTAAAAGAAGGGAGGTCTACTACCTGTGATGGTTTTAGGTTATCCACCAACCAAATATGATGGTTTAGGTTGTCCACCAACCAAAGATGATGGTTTAAGGTTGTCCACCAACTGAAGGCATGCTCATGAGCATCCGTGTCTCTGGCTACATCTCTGAATCCGGAATGACGAATTGTGGCTCAGGCTCGCTTGAACTGCTGGCTACAACTCTGAACATGGAATGAGAGATTATGGCTCAGGCTCGCTTGATCTGTCGTCGAAGCTTGTACATGACCACCATTTTCCCCCCTGTCAGGGACAAGGTGAGATGATGGCGAAAACTCAACTACAAGTTTGTTCAATATCTGTGAACAAGTTCTAACATGTGTCGTAAACATCTTCTTGGCTGCTGATGCCCATTGCCAAGAAGCGATCCATCCAAGATGAATCTTGGTTCTTGCAGGAGGCTTGTGTCTGAAGCATTTGTCTGAAGAATGAGTGTGCCAACCACAGTGCTTACATGGATGAAGATCAAAACAGTGATCTGTCATGTGGCCAACTCAATCACAGTGTTGGCATTTTACGATCTGTGATTGTTGTGGAACAGGATCTGGAACAGCTGCAGGTGAGCTGTCATACATGAATCCAGCACTCTGAAATCTGATGGGCTTTGTGTAGTCTGGAATATGAAAGGACACATCCTTGTCATATCCAAGACCAGTTCGGTGCTTGTTGTGGACAAGCTCTTCCCAAGGTCTGATGATGGGCTTAGGAAGTGCAGGTTGAAATGCTGCATCTGCATGTACATCTGCTCTAGTACAAGGAACTGAATGAGGATCAACTGAAACTTTGCTGACTTTCTTCTGATGAGAGTCCTTCTCAATCTTCTGAACAGAAACAGGTTCAGAATGGTGACTCTTTTGCTGAAGTTCTTCTTGTTGGAGCTGAGATTCCAACTGCAAAAACTCAATCTTTTCTTGTGCATCTTGCAAACAACTTTGAATGTTACAAAGAGCATCCTTGCTCATTTTTATCACATCATCAACATTTGAATGAATGAGGTTATTCAACAACACTAATGCCTCATTTATTTTAGCCATTTCAACAACTTAGGCTCAAAAAATGAAAGGGTGTCGGCTTCAACCGAGAATGCACCCGTTTACAATGTGATTCAACAACAAATACAAATGACTCAAGAAATTCTCAAAGTACAAAGTGTGCTCCTCAAATGATGGAGGGCAATCAACAATCCAACAACTCAAATACTGATTATGAATGAAGAATCAATATCAATACAATGTCAATATCTCTGCAAAATATGTGCAGCTGAAAACACTATGCAAGGAGTCTTTAAGGCAGCGGAATTTTCCTTCAAAGAGTTGTTTTCAATGATGCCAAACTTGTCTTCAAATGTCAATTTCTTCAAAAAAATCACCCTTATGTCAATGCCACAAATCACAATGTAAAATCTGCAATTTTCTTGTCATTTCGTCATTTTCTCATTATGCCATTTCTTCTTCCTTTCTGCTGTTCAAGTCTTCTTCCTCTCTCTTTCCTCTTTCTCTCTGCTGTTTTTTTTTTTAATTAATTAAAAAAATGGGAATAATTAAAAATGGAGGGGAAGGGGATTAATTAAAAGGAGGGGGAATTAAAAAAGGATGGGAAATTTATTTGAAATGGGAGAGGGCTTAAAATAAATTTAAAAAAGCGAAGGGAATTAATAATTAAAAATGGGAGTAATTAAAAAATGGGTAGGGAAATTTATTGAAAAAGGGAAATGTTAGTAAAAAAGAGATTATTAAAAAAAGGGAAGGGGGGTGATTTAAAAAGGGAGGGAAATTTATGGGAGAGAGGTATTATATGAAAGTGGAGTCGAATATTAAAATGAGGGGATTAAACATCATTTTTTTTTTTTAATATAAAATTGAAAATTCGAATTTTAAAATTAAATGGAAGGGCCGTATGGTAAATGGGGGGAGGCTGTATTAATTATGAGAGGGGTATTATATTTATATGGGGAGGAGGAGCAACGAGAGAGAGAGAGGGTGCCACGGGAGAGATGCAAGGTTGAAGGGGGCGAAGTGAGGGGGTGAGGGAATATATGGATCTGATAACGTAGGTTGGGTAGAGTGATGAATGAGTCGATTTAACTAGGTAGCAGGGATTGCGAGGTTGGGGGTTAGGGAAGCGATGGAAGCACGGGCGTTGAAGCGAGAGGTGTAAGGCGAGACATGAGAGTGGGGCGAGCGGAGTAGGTAAGTCGGGTATCTTGTGAGAGAGGAGAGAGCGGGGTTTGCGATGATAGGCACCCGGTCCGTGTGGTGTGCGTTGTTGAGGGATAGTTGCGGGTAGAGCGTTGTGCTGGAACAAGAGAGGCGTGAGGTATGGTGTTTAGGTGATTCACGGGTGTAAGGTTGTAGCGTAAGGAGGGAGGGAGTCACGATAAGGGAGGGCGTATGCGGAGTGTGTGAGTGTGAAGCGTATGGTAGGTGGGTGTATGCAAAGTTTGCAAGTTCGATGTTGTTTTTGAGCAGGGGGCGTGGTTTGAAGGGGGGGCGTTGTTTTGCAGGATTTTTATTTTTTATTTTATTTTTATAATATAACAGCAGAGAGGTGAGAGAAATTTGTAGAGTCTTTAGCAGAAATTTTACAAATGTATAGCAGAATTCTAGGCAATGAAATATCTCAGCAGCATAGAATTTGACACTGTAGAATTCGGAAATTTTCAGCAGACAAAACTCAGAAATTTTTCCAGTGGTCAGTCAAGCGAACGATTTAAACATGCGATTTTTCGAAGAAAATTTTTGCATTAAAAATCAGAAATTTTCATGACCAGCGTGAGAGAATATTTTCCAATAAACGAAACGCGATCTAGAAGCTCGGAGAAATTTTTCAATGAAAACTCAAAAATCTTTCTAGGAAAAACCCAGAATTTTCCATAAACTCATTTTAAACACTTTTCTAGCAGCTCCAAAATGGTGCAGAAGTTAAAATGCAGAGATTTTTCAATGGAAAAATAAGCAGTGAGAAAACCTTCAGATGGGCAGTGCTGCCTTTCTCCAAGCCAATTCTTGAATGCTGCCAATTTCTGAACGCTGGGATTTTGAATGCTGCTTCTTCTTCAAAAAAAATTCTGAATGCTGCTTCTTTTGAATGCGGCAAAAACACTGCTGCAGAAACTCTGAGTGCTGCAAAAAATGTCAAGAATTTTTGCAGATATGCATAGGCCATAAACACAAATGGCTCACTCAATTTGGAGCAGGGCCAGCAATCGCCCGCTCTGATACCATGTTAAACACCATGTTAAAGCACACACATGGTGTATGAGGAGAAGAATGCACACACACAAGAGACACAACACAATGAAAGATAAGCGTGAGGCTTTCTTATTTTCCATTATACAAAGATGTACATTTATAGTACAATGGTGTGACTCTTGGTTTCATATTCCAAGGTCACTTGGACTCCATTGTGACTTTTCTCATTCCACACCTACCCATGTAGGATTAGGTGTTCCAACATACGTGCTTCTTCTTGCTCTTGGTCGACATATTGTATCAAAGGTTGACACCTAGAAACTGAGATCATTTTTCAAAAACTAGACAAAGGTAACTTAATGGCCAAATAATAGGGCATCTACTGAATGTGGTCATTGTGAGATGAAAATACACCTAGAGGACATTTTGAATGGTTATTATAAACATTTTTAGCCTCTCCAGAACATGCCCCCAATACCCCTCATTATAATCTCGCATTCAACCTTCATTATTTTTCCTTCATTGAATTCATGCCTCACCGTTGAAAAATTATTGAAGGCCCAGTTACTTTTTGAGTGGAAGGATACAAGGCCTCATAGGACTTCAATATTTTATGATCTTTCATTTTTCACCATCATGAAAATATTCGTCAATTTATTAAAACATTTGAATTGCATATATTTTAAAGAAATTTTCACACATTTTTTCTTTGGCTGTTTTTTTTGTTTTGTTTTCATTCAAATAATTCACTTTGTAAAAACAAATTAAATCTTCCTCATTTAAAAATCTCACGCACTTCATCAGCTATTGATAACAATAAGGGACCCTCCTAGACCCCAATACTCTTGCCTATAAGGCCTCCCACCACTATTAGGAGGTGTTTTAAGTCTTAATGCTTTGCAAATTCAATCTACCATAGAACAATCATCCATTGATTCTACCTTGTTGAGATAATCTGTATTGGGAGAAACCTTGCTTGGTACCACATTAACTTACATTAACACTACTTTTCATAGTCATAAGAACCCCCAACTTACGATTTGTTTCTTCATTGAATATTCCAAATTTAATAAAGCTTGGAAATAACCCCACCAAGCATAAGCGACTACATGACCTCCCATGCTAACCAAAATCCCTTCAAACATTCCAAAGTTTGAAGGGAAGATAAAAGAATGCCCCTTCATCCATACCCATGATATGGTGACACTATGATAACCCACCTATCACACACATCCCTTCTCATGGCATGCAAGGTGTCCCTCCGATGAAAATTACCTTATATACTACCTTGAAAACTACCAATGGGATGTACGTAGAGGAAACTCCCATAAGGGAACCCTTACTACCCTTTCCTCCATCCACCGCAAAACAACCCTATAACTCTACACTATTAAAAATATGCAGGAGTTAATTTGTTTCAACCGTCCTTCGTACAACAAATATTGAAAATCAAATTAACTTAGACAAATATATATAAAACACACATAATAAACTAGACACCAAATAATGGCGGAAAAGGCTTCAGCCTCACAGCTTCCTCACATATTTTATCATTATTAAAAGAATGTAATTTTACAATTAAATAGATGAGGAGACAGTGTCTCAAGATAATATGTGCTATCTTGAACACCTTGTTGAGATAGTTTCTCAACCAAACACACACCAATATAGGAGCTACCTAAACTAACTCCTATCTTAGAGGAACAACACAAACTAAAGAGTTAGGCATAAATTCCTAACTTTTGATATTTATTTTATTTTTGGATTTATTATTGTTTTATGAGAGAGGCTAACATTCCCCCATTCAATGATAAATTCAAAATAAGAACGAGGAACCATCTTCCAAGTTCTCATGTTGATCCTCAAAGACATTGCTTGAAAAAACCGCCAAAGATAGATGCTAAAAAACTACAATCTGAAGAGATCATGAGTCAGCTGCATGTCTGATTCATCTCTGAATGTCACTTGACAACTCCATAATGTGCCAAGTTGCAAAAGGATCTATATGTCCTTTGCGTGAAATCAACATCCTTTGTCCACTGACAAAATTTATTCAACGCCCACTGGCTGATGATGTCAAAAACAACTCTCTATTGCTTTTGTTGTATTGAAAACTGCTTATTGCTTCTTCGTTGTCGACTGCCCACTGGTGAATTTGTTGATGCCCACTGGCTACAGAAGCTGTCCACTGGCTGATTTTTCTAGTTTTTTCGAGACTTTCAGTCTAAAAACCACTGTCAATTTCATTGACATTTTCCCCCCTTGTCAGCTAAAAGGAGAGACACTTCTCTGGAAAATTTTCCTGAATTCCTCCCCTTCAGGTGTAGGAGTTTTACACTGGTGTACTCCCCCATTCAACTGCATGAGAGTGCCATCTTATTTTCACTGTTGACTACACTATGTGTGATTGTATTCGGTTGTAGAACTGAGACAATCTTTTGACTGTGGATGACTAGTTCCAAGGATCGATCCATTCATAATGTATCTTCAATCTAGCTGATTGTTGGTGGTTACGACATTTTTCAGAGGAATGATTAGGCTTGCCACAATGGCGACAAGGATGGAGATCGAAACACTGATCTTCCATATGACTGGTTCTTTGACAATGAGAACATCTCAGTTTTACTATAACTGCGGGTTGCATTCAATTCTGTTTGTCTACAACTTTCTCGGAACTTGCTGAGGTGATTTGTGCAAGAAATCCTGCACTAACAAACTTAATTGGCTTGGAATAATCTGGGATATGCAAGGTGGTGTCATCGTTGACATATCCTAAGCCTTAACGATTCTTGTTATGTTGAATTTCTTCCCATGGCTTGATGATGGCCTTGGAAGAAAGTTGAATTGGAACAACTTCAACACTAGAAGCTGTTTGGATGAATGACTTAGAATCATCTTGAGTTGTATAGTTTAAAGACTTGAAAGTATCACTCTTTTCTTGCAACTCATTTCTTTGTAGTTGCGACTCAAGTTGAAGAAACTCAATGGTTTCATTTGTTTGTTGTAGATGTCGTGAAAGATTAGTAAGAGTTTCTTTGCTAATTTGCACCATGTCTTCATCAATGGAGATGATCAAATTGTGAAGAATTTTTAACAACTGAATGTGTTGCGCCATCTAAACTTGCTCTCTTGAATTTAGGCTCTCTTGTCGTAGATGTCGTGCTTTGAACTGTTTCACTTTATTTTGTTACTTGAATAACAGGCTCGCTTGTTGTGTGGCTTGAATGGCACACTCGCTTGATTTGTTGCTTATTGTGCTTGCTTGGAATACTTGCTAGAGTTGTAGAACTTTCTTGCTTGAACTCTTGAATTCACGCTTGCTTGATGACGATATCTTTGCTTGAACTCTCACTTGAATTAATACTCATGCTCACTTAATGTAGATTTCAACTTGCTTGATTGGTGTTAGAGTTGAACTTGCTTAGTTGCTTTGATGGTTGCTGCAATGAACTTCACGCTGGCTCTCTTGATGGATTGAACTTTGTACTGACATGATGAAAATTGCTTGAATGAACACTCACGCTCGCTTGCAGGAGATGTGAACTTGTTTCTTGTTTGCTTTAGAGTTAAAACTCATGCATTCAATTGATTCTACTTAAAGAAAGGGTGTCGAACACTGTCGAAAATGTACCAAAAATGCTTACAATGATTTTAATGATTCACTTAAAACAATGAATTCACTTGTCCTCTTAAAAATTCATTAACAATGAATTTTTAATGATTCAGTTAAAACAATGAATTTGGATACAAGTTCTTAAATGTATTTGCAAGAACGTTGATGTAGACTTTGCTTTGAAATGCTAGAGTGTCCAGATTCATGAACTTGATTGTATTGAGTGAATTTTTTTGTTTAGGTAGAATGTCGATGTTGAAAAATTTGATTATTTTTTGTAGTGACGCAAATGCATGTCTTGAGCTTAATTATCCTTCTTTGTCGCTACTTTGTTATAGATGTTGTGCTTGTTTGTATTGAGCTTTATGTATGTGTTAAATGAAATCATTTATGTGTCAAAACTAGACACAAATCAAAAGCAACAACATGAAGCATGCACCATCATCAACACATTCTTCATGTACCTAAGATACCTTTATTCAATTTTAGGCGGATCGAGGACACAATCACCACGAAAAATATATGCTTTATTAAACTTTGAAGTACATAATCTTTTAGCTTCACAACATCTTCATGGAATCAAAGTTCCAGAACTTCTTGGAAGAAAAATGACTTCAAAAACAGACTCAACCTCTTACAACAATGAGCTTTCTTTTGATCACTCCAAATTTACAGAAAAGGTGAATCCTTATCACTCCACAAAATTACTTCAACATTCAACTTATCATTCCAAGAATTACAAAATTTTTAATGCAAAACTTACCTTGACACCCATTTCCTTTTTCTTTCTTAGAATTTTTGGGCACGTACATTTGTATTCATTTCATAAAATCATCTCCAATTTCAAAACATAGTTCCATGAAGATCATGAAAAACATATAATATGAGCATTCTCTTTTCAATTTGCTTATGTTACCTAAAAATAAAGTGAAATAATGTTTTGAAATCAGCAACAAGTGAGCGCTGGTTTTCTGGACTTGATCTCTGGCAAGCACTGGTTCTCTATTCTCTGGAACCTCTTTGACCATCCTCTCTTCTCCTCCTAGGCTTCAACTCATCTGCACTTCTTAAGAACACAATTTTTCTTTTTATCCAATCTCTGTTCGAATTATTCAAGGTTCTGCTCCACACTTTGCTTTAATTCAGAAACTATTACTAGTCTCTTTCATCAATAGTTTTAAACTATGATCTTTGTTTGCTGAGATTTCTTTCAACTGTCTGCAACCTGTATTTTGCAAATATCATCTTCAAAACCAGAGTTAAAATAAAACATATCAGCTCACCTTCAAGATCTCTGTGTGATCTTTTTCCATCTCTTATCTGCACTTTCATGCACCATACAACTGCATATTATAAATGGTACGTCATTCACACTCCTTCAAATAAATGCCACTCACGCAAATGTCAAAACCCACATATTATGCATAAAAACCATCTCACATAAAAATGTATGTTCCTCTCTATATCACCCAGTATTAACGCATTTTACCTTTCCATTTATTTAAGTGAAACTTAATTTTCTTTAAACTATAATGGTGATAAAACCTTATACCTCGGCATTTGCAGCATGTTGACATAAATCATCTCCGCAAAATAATTATTTATAAGTTCAATTAAGAAAACCCCAAAATTTCAACACATAACATGCTCAGTCATACCTTTTCCATTCATAATTTAGCTGCGCCACTCTGATTCATATTTTCATACCACAATGATGTAGGAAAATAAAACCCACAATCCCACACTTTCAATTCAGTAACGCAAAAAGGAAAATTCTTCATTGGATCGAATTTACTCTTCAAAAGGACGTAATTGAATTTTTACTTCATGGAAAATTCTTGCAACTTTCTTAAAATATGCAATATTAGAACCTGAATAAACTTTGATTCATACAAGATGTCATTGCAGGATCATATGGGCTCATAATATAATAACAAGATTCTCAAAATAGACAATTGAATCCCAACAACCGAAACATGAAGTCTAATTTCTACAAACACTATCGGTGGGGACTGATGTTATACTTTGTAAGAGACCCAATTCTGGATTCATTAAACAACATCGTCAGCTCTGATACCACATATTGAAAATCAAATTAACTTAGAAAAATATATATATAACACACATAATAAACCAGACACCAAATAATGGAGGAAAAGGCTTTAGCCTCACGACTTCCTCACATATTTTCTCATTATTAAAAGAACGTAATTTTACACTTAAATAGATGAGGAGACAGTGTCTCAAGATATTACGTGCTATCTTGAACACCTTGTTAAGATAATTTCTCAACCAAACACACACCAATATAGGAGCTACCTAAACTATCTCCTATCTTAGAGGAACAACCCAAACTAAAGAGTTAGGCATAAATTCCTAACTTTCAATATTTAATTAATTTATTTTATTTTTGGATTTATTATTGTTTTATGAGGGATGCTAACAACAAAAACAGGAATTCAAGCAACTCAATACATCGAAGCATCCTTCCCAACAAAACAATAGGAAAAAGAAAGGGAAAATAAAATAAAAGGGAAACCAGATACATAGGGGAAACCACCAACAATATAATTTGTAGCCTGGGGAAAATGCCCCTAATAGAAACCACCCTCTAAATCATAGTAACAACAATCCATCGAAGTAGGGGAAAAAAAATAGTCTTTGTACTTTCCTTGTGCAGTATGTGTGGAGTATGGACATGTTGTGGTAAAAAACAACCCCCTCAATTTTACTTTATTATCTTCATAGTAATAATGTGTACCCTCCATGGAAATTTTGGCTAAATCGTTGTTATCTTGCTTGGTTTGGTGAATTTTGTGGGATTTTCATTTTTCTCAATTTTGCATTTTGATTGCTTCATTAAGTGCGGTTTCTCACCAGCTTCACAACGGCTCTAATTTTATTGAGTTTGAACTAACAATTTACAAAAAACGCTTATTCAGAGTTTGAGTGTTTTTTATTACTTAAGTTGAAAATGTAGAAAATATATTTTATTTTTATTTTTGTAAATTTCATTAATTTTAAATTTATAAATATTAATATTTATTTAATTTAATTAATTTAATTAATTAACCTTGATTAATTAAACTAATTATAATTTATTTAATTAATTAAATTGTAAATACTAATATTTAATTTAATTAGTTTTAAATTACTTATTAATTAATTATTATTTTTAAACTATCTTACAAAACCACCGTATTCAATGAAACCCTATATATAAAATAAAATAACATTTTATTATATAAAATAAAATTTTATATAATAAATTCAAATTTTAACTTTCAAGTGTCACATTACCTCCGGGAGCCCATCCCCTGGATGATGTAAGAGGATACCTCGATAATTTAATGAGAAGCTTTTTGTAATGGGTAGATTGGAAATATTGGTTATGGAGGGAGGGCCCACTCCATTTGAGCCCTACTCCCTCCCCTACTCTCTTTTTAAATATTTTAAATACGTACGGACTCATTTTTTTATATATTTTAATTATATATATATATATATATATATATATATATATATATATATATATATATAATTAAACTAATTTAATATACAATATTCAATAATAAACAAAATAAATAAAACAAAACAAAGTTAGAAGTAAATACTAACTTAATACAAAAATAATTTTTAATGAATCAAAATATTAATAAAAAATCTAAAAATTTTGGCAAACTTTATATTTTCCATCATTTTCATAATTTTGGAATTTTTGGAGGTTCATATCTTGACTTTTATTTGGCTAAATGGGGCTTAGGATGGCTTGTTAGAAACCTAAAAGAATGGAGAATATTTTGGGAGTGGTTGTATGACCATATTTGGTCATAAAAGATGCCTAAAAATTAGCATAAATTGGAGCTCCGAATTTGCAACCAAAAATAATCTTATGAGTTGCATTTTTTAATTTTCATTTTCCCAAAACTCCTGCTATTGCAAATTCATTGGAAGATTTCCTCATTTGGCCACAAATATCATTCCAGGGATAATTGGGAGGCACAATTTTCATTTATTTTATTCATTTAATTAGAATGTATTTTGGAAGTTTGTTTTCCCATTTGATTTAGTGTGCAAAAATAATTCATTTTATTTCAATTTTGGTTGGTTTTTGCAGGAGATCTGTTGAAGACGATGAAGATAAAGCATCTTGGAGATATATTTTTACACTAACAAAGGATAAAAAGAGGAATGATAGCTCTAAATTTGATGGATCTGAACTACCTCTAACATCTCTCCAATTTTGATAGATTTTTGTGAATTATAAATAATGTTTTGAAGAATGAGGAAAAAGGGTTCTAGATCTAAAACTATAGGGATAATTCTCTACAAAAAGAGGAATTTTTGCACTACTATAGAAGACAAAATTTTCTAGAGCGTTAGACATTATTTTGGACCATACTTAAGGAGATTCACATAGATGTCTTTAAACTCAAAAGATCATGTTATCATGAAATTTTTCTGAGAATTTCATGTACTAAGAGGCTTGGATCAAATATGTATATCTGTACACTTTTGTACAAGATAAAGGTTGATTGATGTTCCGCATTTGAATGGAATTTGATGCAATTTTGATCTATATAAGTATGTGGTTTTATATGTTGCACTATTGTGAATTCAATTTAATTGAATGCTTATTTAATTAAAGAAAAGCTATATATTCTTGTTGGACCTAGTAGCAATCAAATTAAATGATGAATTCAAATAGATAAACTTGTCATTGTTGTTAAATATTTAGGAGATTAATGTCAAGTTTATCTTCATTTTATCACAATTATATCATGAGAACTTGTCTGTTTTACAGTTGTATAAAATGAATTTGAATTCATTTTTATTTTGAGTTTAGATGTATATGTAACATAGATCTAATGATTGTTTATCAGATAGTTGAATGCATATAATTGCTTGAACTAGTAGTAAGTCTTAGAACTTTTTCTTTGGCTTGTTCAGTACATTTTATTCTAAATTCAAAAGTTGGTCCAAATTTAATTATTTTTCTATTGATTGGGGCTAGATCTACATCTTCATAATCGAGGTAGATTTAACATTTCTTTTATGTTGCTTGCATCTTAGACTATATTTTCATTTATATTTTATCATTCACATTTTAAAAGTCCTTTTACACACGGACAAACTCTAGTGTGGCTTGGTTGAGCCCCTGTTTCAACTTGAGAACTTCATTCTTGCAAGTGCACTGCAAGAGGATTAATCTGGATTCTTTCTTCTTGTTGATTGTTAATTAGAGACATCATAAGTCAGTGAGGAGAGAGGGTAATTGGACCCACTCGAACCAGTGAAATCCATCATTTAAATGGATAAGAGTCCAATTTGGAACTCTGACGAGATGGCCTTCTGAATTGTTGATGAAGTCATTTTTGGCCATCAAAATTTTTGGCGTTACAAGGAAGGCCACAACAAATTGTCATTTTAAGCTTTGAATTTTAAATCTTACCTCCAACTTTAAAAATTTTACAATGGCTCCTTCAAAATTACCTATTTGGATATGTCTTACCGAAATTCCACCAACCGCCACTTTGTTGAAGGCTGGAGAGTTACTTCCTCAACATTACGGATTCCACCCGGTTAGGAGCTTAAAGCAACTTATTTTTCATTGAAATGGTGGGTTCGACTGGGGATAGAGGGACCAGTTTCCCGTATAAGAAATAATTTATATAACAATGGAATAAAATCAACATGAATTAAATGATTTATTCTAATGGTAACATAAATAGAACTAAACCTAACTACTTCCCAGGATTGAACTGATTTACATTATTACAAAGTAAGATTTCATAAGCATGAAACAATATAGATCATTTGCATACTAAATGAGTGTAAGCACATTAAAGAAACTAAATCAATATAATTTATTTAGTTGATGAGGAACATTAATCATATAGCAGATCTCTAAGTCACTTATCTAGCAGCATATCATTCAATAAATTTTATCAATAGTAATAAGAATATATGCCATTTCAATTCTTATCATAGGGAGACAAATAGATAGAAATTTTTTTGCTAAAATCTCATAAACGTAAAATGATCAATACACATATAATAGTACCTGTTGCATCATAGCTAAGTTCTAAAAAGATAGCCTCTGGGCTCAGACTTTCAATTAGATAATTCTATTCAAACAATAATGTAAATTCCAAAATCCTCCTTCTCAAAAATTTGGACCCCTTTCTAAATGCATGAAAGGGGTTTAAATACTAATTAATATTAAAAAAATAGAAGACTTGTGAAAGAAGTCTTCTTAATATAATATAAAATATAAACTAAAAACTAGGAAATTAAAATGCATAAGTTATAACAGTCTCATGATTGTTTCTCGGATCCACTCTCAAGTTGTTCCTTGAGATGGCAGGCTTCGATCATATATTTGAGCTGGGGGGAGGAAGCATTGGCTACATTCTCATATGGCCCATGAATATTGCATCATTGAGTGCTGGAAGAAGTTGAACTGCAGCGTTGGAAAGAAACCTCAACATTCCCAATTGACTGTGAGGCTTGATCAGCAAATAATAGTAAATCTCCATATTTACCTTTGTCAAGTTTTATATTTCAAGAGCTTTTATGCTTGATGTTTCTTGCCAATATTGTTTTAAAAAGCTAACTTCTGGCATAGTGTCTTTTGGTATTTTATGGATAAGATTGGCTTGTAGAAGAGAATATTTTATATAATCATTGGGGGACATATTTTTAGCTCTGATGATAGCTAATTCAACACTTTTCATTTTCATGTCCCAATCTCCAAATATTATATCTTTTATTTATTCTTCAAGACGAGGAAGATCGGTTGCTCTTCCTTGCACAATTTTCTGCCAATATATATACTTTGACACCTTATCATCAGTTTCTTCATAATAAATCCTCAAATTAGAAATTTGAGGGAATAACTGAGCACTTATTTTAATTTCCTCATTAATTTGTTTGTACTTCTGATAGAAAACTATCGGTTGATTTACCACTAATGTTTCTAGTTCGGTTGCTTCTTTCTTTACCTCATTGAGCTCTAGTTTCTCCTGCAAATTTTGAACGTTCTACTGTAATTTATGAACTAACAGATCCTTCTCTTTGATTTCAATTTCGAATTTGAGTTTGAGACCTTCAAACTCCTGTTGTAGATTATTAATACTTGATTGCAACTCCTGCTCTATCGTTTGTTTTTCATTAAAGAAACTTTGCTCCATTTGAGCTAGTTTCTGATCCTTCTCCTTAATTTAAGACTCAATATATGTTTCCTTATGAATAGTTTCATCTGCATAAGCACCTGCAAACTGAAATAATCTACTAAGTTATTTTTCTAGAGTTGACTGAGTTCCTTTCTAAAGAACTTGCATTGATGTTGCGTCCATAGGCAGTTCTAGATAATCTTCAATCTTTCATTTCTTCTCTGATCTGGATACATTGGCTTTATGCTTTGGACTATAAAATACATCTAATGGAGGTATTTCCTCAATTTTCAGTATTATTTCTGTTGTTGGAAAAGCAGGGATGATCTCCATGTCTTGGGCCGATGTTTCTCCTCTATATCATTGATATTTAGTATCTAAATTTGCTGAAGAGAAATTTCGAAAACCTCTGTAGTAAATGAGATTTCTCAAATTTCTCCTTGATATTTAGAGTTATTTAGATTAGAGGAAACTTTTTGAATGCTTGATTCACCTATATGAATTGTTGTTTTTAGAGAATCTTCAGTAGGAAGAGTTTCGATCAAAATAGCACTCTAATCAGCAGGAGTATTAGTATCAGATAATTATTTTTCAAAACTTTCCCAGTATTGATTAAACCTCTCTTCCTGTAAAATATCCATGATTTCTAGTTCTGATACTAGTCCTGGTACCTGAACTAGAGGAATCAGAACTAGAATTTGTTCTACTTATGGCACTTGGACTAGAGGAATTGGAATTTGTTCTGGCATTGGCCTATGGAACATGTAGTCTGGAAAATGAGAATTCCTTTGCTCTAGATATTATTTGAATTTTAGAGAATATTCAAGACTAAACCGTTGTGCTACTATTTTTTGAAATCTTGAAAATTCATGGATTGACTCGAACACATCATCGAATTTATCAGGCTCACTTGTAAATGTTCGCAGGTTAACTTGATTTTTTATTTCTCTAGCAACACCATATGAATCATAAATTTTGGTGGGTAGGATTGGAAAATTGAAGGGTTTTAATCGATCAATTTCAAGACAGACATGTTTGAAAATTTCAAGAGTATATGACCCACATGAAATAGGAAAAGTTGGCCAATTTTTATTTTTGGCGTCTTTCATAAATTTATTCAACCCATTCCATACAGTCTAATAAGAAATTTCCTTAGCCAATAATTTTTCTGGTATATATAATGGTAGGACATGAGGGCAAGCATGAATTCTAAAAATTCAGATATATGTGTAAAATTCTTCACCGAACCACCTTCCTATAGGGTTGAGACTTCTGTTGGCTTCATGGGTGACTCTAGGGATTTTTCTTTTGAAAATGACTTGAAAAACTAGTAGCATTATATCATTACATATTTTAAACATATGAGAATGGTATTTTTATTCCCACAGGAATTATAACTATACAAAGATGGGGTTTTTGACTTCTCTGGTTCATTTCCATCCTAATTACGGAAATTCAATAGAAAAATAGACAACATCTAGGATAAAAGAACTCATATAAAAAGGAGTGACTGTACTGGATGGGAGATTACAATTTTCTCTATAAACAGTGATACATCTAATCAAATTATCAAACATAATATTAGCCCAGTCAAGACTATAGTCATCAGAGGTTGCTTCTATCAGGGGTGTCAAATTTTCCTTAAACTTGGTTGTATTTGCAAACCCAAGAAGACGACACATCATTGCAGCAATTTGCGAGTGTTGGAAGGGGGGTTCCTAGCCCTAATTTTGTCCAATTTTTGTAATATTTTGGCACTATTTGGTCTAGCGAAGGGGTTTTGGGGTGGGTCAAACCCTGAATGGATTGTAATGGGTCAAAAGGGTAGACCTAGGGTCCACAAACCATGGTTTGCGGACCATAGGATAGCGCAGGCTAAGGTACTATAAATAGATGAATAGATAGAGTCTAGAAGCAGGTTAAGATTGACAGATACTAGTTGCAAACTGTTGAGATATGTTTTGGTTTATGGTTGAGTAAGGACTTCGGCTGGTTGTGTGCATGGAGATCATCATTCCTGCTGTGTGCAGACCCCGCTGGCTGTGTCCGCGGGTGGTAATTGGGGTTTGTAACTGGGTTTTGACTGTTAATGAATACATAATCTATTGGAATATCTTTGTGTCATCTCAACTATCTGTGTTACAATTTAAGTATCTCTGAAATAGTTTCAATTGTTCTGTTATGATAATTGTTTATGTGCACGTGGATGCGAAGGTACTGATGAGATCTACATAATAATAGTTTCTTTGTTTATGCTTACATGTTGTCTATGGGTGTATGAGCTTTTCTTTCTATACTGTTAGAACTCTAAAATAAGGCTACTTCTACACAAACCTAATAGATCTCAAACCGAGTTGCCTCAATAACCCTCTTTCTCCCGGGGTGCAGTAACCTGGTTCGAGCACCCATCCATACTACTTTGGGTGAGACCTTGGCTTGCGCAAGCAGGTCATTGCCGAAAGGGCCAGTAGTATAGGGGTTTGTTGGCAAACCTTAAAGCTGAACCTAGGTCAGGACTGATCAAGCCAACAAATTGTTCTGTTATCGAGACTGGGAACATTTTGAGAGAAATAGGGTAATGCCACGAGGTCACTAGCGGCCTGAGAAGTCTAAGCTTGAAGACTGGTTTGAGAAACAAATCCAAGAATTTTCCTTAAAAGAGAATCGAAGTACAAGGCTGGTTGCCGAAGGGTGGAAAAATAAGTATATCTTTACCGAAGTATATGATATTTTCTTTGTAACATTCTCACACAAATTATAGGAGTGGTTAGAAAGGTTAGCAGAATTCTAGACCTGTGGAAAGGATGATCAAGTTATGCAGTGGACTCCTTAATTGATCCAACAGTTGGAAAAGGCCGATAAAAAAATCCCCCAAACTATGGACAACTGGGTGGATAGTTTCTTGGGAGGATTTGTAACATAATTCGTATTTGACCAGTTCATATCTTATTCTGAAGTTGAGAAGAGATTCTTTAAAGGGTTCAGAGGTAAGTTCTTGAAAACGTTGCCACTATTAATTAAGATACTATTGTGCGAAAAAGGTGTGTTGTGCAGTCATACCACATGAATGACCTCTATCAGAGTGAAAGTACAACACAAAGCAGTAAATAATACAGGGTTAACCAAGAAGGGGACCGATCGGTATATAGTCCTCTAAGAGAGTCGCCTACGTATGAAGGAACTAGTCCGTCGGTCACCCCGCGATCAAATCCACAAAAGGGTTAGAACTCTCCTGCCCCACCACAACCACCAAAAGACAACATGGCCACAGACATGAAGCTACCTACCTTTAAGGGTGTAGAGGATGAGGACATGGACCAATTTTGGTTTGTGGCAGAATCGGTATGGACTGCACAAAATGTGGCTAGCGATGTTGTAAAAAGGGTGTAGCTATCCCTAGATTTTGAGGGAAGAGCCTTGGATTGGTTCATGGGGTACATTGGCCAGCATGTGAATCCATCAATACAATAAATTAAGGATGCCTTAAAACAACAGTTTCGGAAACTGAAGTTCTATTCTCAACTGGTGATTGACTTAAAATATTTCTAACAAGGACCTACAGAATCGGTATGGGAGGCTGATCAATGGCTAAATAACATTATCAGGGATGGGGATTTCAAGTATGAAGATAGAAAGAACAAATAATGGTTCATTTCCATGCAATTACCACACCTACATGGGCCTATGGGCCAGTAGACAATTGATACACAATAAAAGGCCCTAGAAGTTGCCATGAAGCTAGAAGCTACGCTGAGGGACGATGCCCACTTCAGGGTGCAGCAAATCCAGGGCCAGTTGGAGGTGATGCACCTAGAAATTTAGACTCTGCAAAAATAACAAGGAAAAGAAGCTAGTACAAACATTTGGTGCATACAATGCAGGGTATCAGGTCACACCAAGGATCAATGCCCTCTGCTATTAGACTACATGCAGGCTGGGGGACCTAACCCGTTACGAACCAACGAGGTTGTGGGACCTAGCAGCTATACATTATGGTGCATAAAATGTCGGGTAGTTGGGTTGCATGATACAAACAATTTCCCCTGACTCGGTGCCTATGTCCTAGAACTAAAGCAACAATGGTGTAGATTTTTCTCGCATATAGGACATGATGAGCACAATTTCTAAACATATGATTTGACGCTAGATAGAGGAAACATGTATAGGGTACAGGCTGACCCTTATACACCACTATCTCCCTCTGGATAAGGCAGTTACCCCACACGAGGCCGAGAGGGGGTGTTGAGGAGGTAAATCCCCTCTGCGGACAGAGGCGATCCCTACTAGCCCAGCAGGGGTCTAGCAACAATCATCAAATGCTACAGCGCAAGTTCCTAATTGCGAATAAATAAGCCAACGATGGAGGCCTACCTGGAGTCTAGTGCTATGATTCATAGAAGAGACAGCGTTCCCGTTCCTCAGCCTCGGCAGATCACGATCCCCACGATCTCCATGAATGGACACCTGCACATGCAAGAAACAACACGAATACAAGCATAAAATCCAGAATGCGCAACTGTATATCAGTCAGAAAGGATATAACTCGTTATTAACATAAGTGAAAAACAGAGTGGAACTATAACCAGTAGTCATTCATTAATAAGCAATTGAAAGAGAGTACAACCAATGTTCTGACGCCGTGATCTCCTTCAGAAGGGTCCCCAGTCGTTCACGTCTCACAAAGCTCGCCAGGGAAAGGGAAAACCTCTCTTGAGTCTCTCGACGATAGTCTCCTTACTTGAGTCGGCCTTTAGGGAAGAAAGAGGGCTCTTACAACACAAAGGCTCTTGGGAATTTGGAGATTCAAAGCTTAGGCACTTCAAGGCTAGCTTGCAATTGCAATAGGCAAGCTTTTATAGATGGGGAAGGAGGGAGTTGGGATCCCTATTATTGTGGGATTGGCCCTATCATCAAGGAAGGTTCCATGAAAGGTGGCAAACCACTTCCCTTCCATAGAACTCCCGTAGCCAAACCTCCCAACTCAAGATAGGCAATGGTTTATGAGTTGGTTGAAACAAAACTTCCGCAATATTTATTTAAAAAACACTCCTTAAATTGGTTGGCGCGACTGCTGCTCTGGGACAAAGCGCCAGTTGGCACGGCCTCTTTGCAGGATTTTCCCCATTGGTGCGAGTGATGAACTGTCTACCTGCGCCAATGCAAAAGGAGATGTTTTCATGGTTTTTTGCAAGGAGATGTCTTTAGGGCAATTGAAGCTCATGTTTAGAGGAATGAAATGATGATGGTTTCAAGGCATGACATTGCTCACAGGTCACATAATGGGTCCTCCATTGTGTGGGACGGGGAATGGTAGGGACGGTGACAAATTACTGTGTAACAGATGCCCCCTAAAGTATGAGGCTCGAGAGAGAGAGGGGTGAAATGCTTTACGAGATCATGTTCAATTGAAGCCCTGCCGTTGGAAAACCTGCGTAGAAAAATACAACTGATATCTCAAGTACATGATGCATATGGGCGAAGCCATCCGAAACAGAGTACACTATAGTCCGGATCCAGGGTATGGGTGCAGCCATCCAGCAAGGATCAAAATAAATAGACTCAGGTATGGTCGCAGCCATCCAATCAGTGAGTCATGTACAAAATGATAATAATCCACAATCGCAGCCTGGATTACAACAGACACAATCTAGGGTCTTGTGCTCCATCTCGACCCAAATAAAGTACAATTTCAAGCATGCAAATATGTGAGCTGAAGTCGAACATGCAAGAACATCGTCTGATTACCAGCCAATGATGAGAGCTGTTAACAAACGCGAGAGGAACCACCAATAATGACAATGGCCCTCAAGATACTATAGGTACAATCTACAGCGTGTGAATCAATGAGCTGGCATTGAACACCCGTAGAATCACTCGATCGGAGGCCAATGATGAAAACCTCACGTCGAATGCGACGAACCTGCCATAAGGCATGCAGGCTCCAAGGTACCATAAAGGAGTCTCTAGATCAACTTCCTGGATAATGATCTGAATTCGACAGGAAGTGACCTTGATTGAAGGTGGGCCATAATGTTTCCCACATCGTCGACATGAGACAGAGGAACATGATGTTTTGTTTGTGAGTCAGGATCATAGAAGAATCAGAGGAAAGGTTGATATTCGCAGAGGTCAACTTCTCTTGAACATGTAACAACACTAATAGTGCTTTTGGCAGTATTTGACATCAACGGATCAGAGGTCATGGTGACAAGGCAATGAGCAGAGGAGAGGTCAAAAAGGATTACCCAAACCCATGGAAGCAAGTGAAAAAACGAGATGAGATGTCCCCAACCCGACACAAATGCAGAAAAGTGCCATGTTCAAGAGCGAAATACTGCCGACACGACAATGATTACAGTTCCATTTTTCCCCCACCATTTCTGGTGAGTACCCCAATTATTTTTGATAACAAGCTTGAAGGGGATAGCATATGCTTGTAATGTAAGTCCGCCCTTTGGGCGAATCCATCCTAGTACATTTAACGAGCCCTAGGAAGGAGGAACTCGGAGAACGTCATTTCGACTGAATCCGATGTCATCAGGGTTTAACGAGTCTGACAAAGGAAGAAATCGGCGTCTTTTCATGTTTAGAGAGTTTGAAAAGACAGCAGAAAAGTAAACTCCAAAGGTCCCTTTTCGTAAATAGTTTCTCAGATCCGAAAAGGTAGAAAACAATATCCGAGAAAACCTCCTAGTCGTGATAGGCTAGGGTATTCCTTTTTCGTAATCAATCCATCCCAGCCCGAAAAAGGGGTAAACGTATACTGGGTAGATGTCGATTCGTGTCCATTTTAATGAGATCGAAACGACAAGGGCCTCGGCAATATTTTCATGTTTAGAGAGTCAGAAAAGAGCTGAAAGATGACTCCAAAGTGACTTTTTCGTGTATTTACCGAGTCCGAAAAAGTATAAAATACAACTCGTTTCCACCGTTAAAGTTGCAAAAAACCTGCTGCTGCACATACCAAGCAAGCGTAAAACCCATTTTCGACATAACATATTAAAATATTTGATAAAAATAACTTTTAAAACCCATCCTATGTCGAAAAAGTTATAAATATGCCAAAATGGTAAAAACAAAATTACATTTACTATTTACCTTGGTAAAAAGCAGCAGTGGTCCATTTGGAGTGCAAACTTCTGACGGCGATTGCGACAGATCCGGTTGACCATTCATATTCTCGTCTGCTACAGGTAAGAGGTGCTTCCCTGTACTTCATTTCAATCCATTTTTTAATAGTTTTCCCTTATGTATCAGCCCTCTGTGGCCACTCTTTGAATTTTTAGGGCCGCGCTCATTGGTGCGGGTATCGGGCATGGACCCGCGCCAATGGGATTTTTATGCAAAGGGCTCGCGCCACGTGGCGCGACTGTTCACAAAACAACCGCGCCAGCGGCCGAACCCAAAATTCCGCCTAAAAATCCGAAATTTTAATCATTTTAAATGAAATTTGAAGCCTACCAGAGATCTAATTAAGGGTTTATGACCATGTGGATGCAGGAAATCAAGAAAAATGGTGATTGAGTGGAAAGAAAGAGAGCATGGAGAAGAGGATGAACAGGCCATAGAAAGTGAGGCTTGCATGAATGCCCTCAGAAACTGTGGGCTAAAGAAGTTCTTCCTTACACCCTATTTATGAGCTCAGCCCGAGCTCCTCCAGTATCTGATTAGTATTTGGGACGAACAGGAACAAGTGTTCAAGTTGCGAGACCAGGTATTGGAATTGGAGGTCTCTGATGTGTATTTCATAACCGAACTGTCTCGCAGAGGTCCAACACCCATCCTGACCTGGAGCAGACCATCTGGCGAGAAGATGGAAGAAGTGATGGCATGAGTGTGCCCAGACGCACAAATGGGATCAGGGAGCAAAAAGGTGGATATCCACACTATCCCCGACCTGGCATTGAGAGTTGTCCTACATGACATTACGCGGGCTGCAGGATTGCAGGCACTGCACGAGGCCACAAAGGCCCAACTCCTGCTGGCCTCAGAATGCATGAGTCCCTTACTATTTGACTGGGCTACAGCAGTAACAATAAACATGAAGAGACAACTCACAAAATGCAAGCAAGCTAAACTGAAACAGTTTGGCTATGGTTCCATCCTGGTATCGTTCATTCTGGAATGCTTACCAATCTTCCAGGGCCAAGGGGCTGTAGTAGTAGATCCGATACCACGAGAGCCAAGAATGGCTCGCTGGGCAACACTAATGCCCAGAGCTGGAGGCGGCCAACAGATGTCCTGGAGGCAGGAGTTCTTTAGGTGGTTACGACGCCAGTTGATTGTAGTGGAGGACTGGCCATATGCAGGAACTGAATTCACCGGAGACCCAAATCTCCCACTGCCAGAAGGAGATGACTAGGATGAGGAGTTGGGTAAGACCTCATGTTTTTTTTTTTTTTTATGTTTTATGTTTTTTTGTTAATACACACTCGTCCTAACACATTTTATATATGTATGCAGACGTGGGCCCTGAGAGACCAGCCGGTATGTCTCCAATCTCGCGGAGGACTCATCTCGCCCCTGATCCTCAGGGAGAGGGCACAGGAGGGGAGGAGTTGATCCAGAATCTCGAGGGGATTGCCTGAGGGATCCTGGACTATGCTCGGCTGGCGGATGTACCGATGGCGTAGCAGCGTCATACAGTGGGAGTTCTAAGTCAGATCCACCGAATCCTGAGACGCTTAGTGTGTGCAGTTACATGTTATCATGAGCACTATGCGGATTAGCTCTTAGGGATTATACCAAACATATTTTTTGAGAGACATGTCATCTCCGGATGTACTTAAGACGATTATGTATATTTTTTGACTTTATGTGACGCACACTATGCAAAAATTTCGACACACACATATATATATATACATATGACTATTTTGAATGGATCTTTTACATGTGATGATGTTTTTTTTTATATTTCATGCAAATGTTTAATACAAATTTAATCTAATGTATCAGTTACATAACAAACGACCCAATGCGAAATGTATTCACACAATGTATCTACTCACACATTTCATTTTTACACAAGCTTAAAAGCACACATGAACACACACATATGCAAACTATGCTTGAAATGAGGAAGACGGGCATGCCCCCCAGCATGGTGTCTCAATTCGAGGTGCATGCCCCCCAAGCTTCAGTCCATTGAAAATGGAGTGAAGGTTCAAAACAGAAATTCGAATTGAACATGCTCGTGTTTCATTATTTTAACGAGGTTGACACACTTAAAAGAACTATCCTCAAACAGCTTGTTTCATTGTTTTTAGGAGCTCGACACAAGTGGAGGAACTATGCTCCGAGAACCTGGTTTCATTTTTTAAAGAGCTTGACACAGGGAGGAACCCGTGCTCTAACTGACTTACATAAAAATGAACAAGAAGGCGGTGCTTCCAAGAGTTCCTCTCCCGGTGGAAGGAAAACATCCTGGAAGTCAGGGCCCAATGCCCCCAGTACACTATGCACGACGGTGTCTTCACTAAGTGCAGGCACATGGTAGGTAGCCACATAGTTGACCTGCGGTGGGGTAGATACAATGGGTGGATAAAAACCAGGAGGGGGTGATGGCGGACCAGTTGCCACATTAGGACCAAAGAACGAAAGCTGATCAATGGTCACGATCCGTCCTTCATGCGGAAAACAGGCCACACGAAAAAGGGAGGAGACGAGCGCTCCCATGGCATAGGTGTAATCATGCCCCAGGAGCAGATTGAAATCCAAGGGGACTGGAACGACCATCACATCCATATGGACGGTTTTACCTCCCAAAGTAATCGGTAACCTTGGAAGGATCCCCAACGGTTGACTCGTCCTTCTGTTAAAAGTCAACAGATTCTGCGTAACAGGCGCAAGCGGCGACGAACCGAAAGCTTGCCAGGTAGTTGAGGATAGAATACTAACAGAGGCACCTTCATCTATAATGGTGCTGGGTGCGACCAGACCAAGAGCCTGTACTGTGATCTCGAAAGGCACGTAAGACGGAAGGCGGAATCCTGTAAATCGACTCCAATCAAAGGAAGCAACCAAACTACTCGGAGGGTTTACCATCAAATCGAGAAGGTCTTCCCCTGGTGTTATGGAAGAAGGAGCATCCTCCATAACCTCCATCTCGAAGGCGGGAGGGATATCCTCCGGAGCCTCCATCATGGGAGGCGGAGGAGGAGCTTCTTGAAGTACAGGAACAGGAGAATCTTTCTCCAAGTCTGAAGAATCTGAGGAAATCAAAAGGAAATGGGGGGTGTGAGATCCACTCTCGACAGAAAAGAGCTGGTGCACTGAAGACGGGGCCAGTTCAACCGATCCTACGACCAATAGTTGGTCAGGGACAGATTCGTGAATTCGAATTTCTGAGGGAGTGGAAAGGACAAAAGATGACTCTTGACTAGTCGTAGGATTAGCTGGTGGACGACTCAAAGAAAGCCGATTATAACCAGATGGAAGGCGTGGTGTAGAACCGGTTGGGTTGTCCAAAACTTGTTTGGCTTCATCCATATAAGGAAAAAGGTGAATGGCATGGTGCCCTTCACACAACTTACAGGGATTGGTGATCCTACCCTGCTTCTTAGGAGTCTTATCAGCACCAGTTGAAGACGTGCCCCCAACCTGACTCCCGGAAGTCAAAGACAATGACGGACGGCCGTCGGACCATGCTTCGAGCACCTTGGGTATGCCAGGGCAGTCTCGAAGAAGATGGTCTCCCGTGCACAACATGCAAGGGAACTTGACTTTCCGTGGATGTTTAGACGATTTATCAAGAGGAGATATTTCAGAAACAGTGGCTGCACTTTTAGCCTCTCGCTTATCAGACTTCTTCTTCTTTGTCTTCTTTTTCTTCTTCTTAACCACCTGGTTACTCGAATCTAGGCTTTCACCAGGCGAAGTAGAAGATGAGGACACAGAAACAGGCGAAGAAGGGGAGAGGTCCACCTTGGAATCAACATGATGTTGTTCCGGCGGAGGAACTGATTGAACAGTAGTGGAGACATTCGGGACTACAGAGGTTGAGAAAAACCAAACAAGCGACCCAACAGTTAACCCAGGAAGGGACAACGTCGCCATATAAGGAGCACCAACATTTCCAAAAGGAGGAAAATGACCAGGATTCCCTTCTGAGGGGATTCCTTGGTTGGTAAACTCTGAAAAAGTTTCCATCAAAACTCAGAACCACACACGGGCCGAAAAAGAGTCAAGACACACGATCAAATGGCCAACAAGAAAAATCTAATAGGGCGTGTAATCGTGGGTGATTAATTTCTTACCACATTGAAAAATAAAAAACTCCACCGTTTCATGTTTTAAGAGTCGAGAAACGATAAAAGGTGACTCTATCTCTTTCAGATTTGACACAAGCGTGAAAGGACAAGTACTTGGCGATCTTTTCAAATTTAGGGAGTCAGAAAAGATCAAATGACTGCTCAAGAATACTAGGCAAAAGGGTGTGCCAAATAACCGTGAACTGCAATATACACCTGGTTTCAATAATGAAACAGAAATCGACCAAGGACTTTCCGTACGTGCAGGCAATCTCCCCGAATGTTGTGTTCGGTGTATCACGAGTATAGGGCGGCAGACTCGGCTTCCTATGGATAAAGGATTGAAAACCTAGAGGGGTCTCCCTTTATATACGTGATGGTACGGGGAGCACAAGTCTGTACTAGCGTTGTCTAAAGCCAAAAGGTGAACGATAGCTTCTAGGTTTAAAGACGTCGGAACACGTCTCTAGCCTAGACCTCTAAATGTGTTTCGTTAGATTTCAATGTTGCCTTAGGTTAATTGAATAAATTTTATGGTTTATCTTCAATTAGGTTTCAGTTTTCAAGCCCTACCGTATGTACTATCTTAAAAGACTCCTAAATGCAAACCTACATGCCACAGTACAACATTTCGTTCGATGAAAACTAGCTACAGAAGAGTTGAGAGATTTTACACAAACAAAATGATCGGAAGACAAACAATGATATCTCTAATGCAACTAATGAAATTGAAAAATTTTCATTCAAATCACTAATCACTAGTAAAATTGGAAAGGTTGCAATTTGCACTAATCAACCAAAAGCAAAAGAGATTTTTTTTTTAAATTTTCAATGTTTGATAGCTAGATGCACTAAACAAACTGAAAACAAATGGAACCACTTGAGAAACGATATTAAGAGAGCAAAACAAATCAATTTCACTCAATGACACCACAATCAGATCTCAAATCGACCAAAGTCTCTCAAAACCAAGAAAAAGACTCAAAGGCTCCAATGGACCATGTGATCTGGGTCCAAAGCAAGACCAAATGAAATTTGAATGAAGAAATGAGCAATCACCCAAAAATCACAACAAAACAGTGAACAACTACTAAGAGAATGCGGAGGAGCAATCAGAGAGTTGACTGGATAGACGAAACACCAAAACTCCCAAGGAGTGCTCGATACACAAAGCCACTAGATGCCCTAGGGCTTGAAATGTGAAATCGATGGAGAAAAGCAAACAACCAAAGGATGAAGGTAGATTCCCAGTCAAACAGGACTCCAACACACTCAGGTAGCCGAAAAATCAAGAAGAAAAACACTGACCAGACCTAGAGAGCTCAAAACTGAGCAAACTCAAATGCCCTACAGGAGTGGCATGACTATAAGGCTATAACTGGCGCCAGCAAGAAATTGGCGCGGGAAATACAAATGCAACATGCGCCAATTAGCACGACTGTCGGGCTAAAAAGCGTGCCAGTCGAGTTTCTCAGCCAAAAATAAAAAAGAACTACTCCAGAAGCAGATCAATGTAAACTAAGCAAACCAAGAAACGAAACAGCAAAAGAACCCAGGCCAAAAGGCTAACCAAGCAAGGAAAATCATAAAAAAATCAAAACGAGACAACCCAAATGAGACAGTGAAAACTAGACGATCCCCAGCGGAGTCGCCAAATTGTTGAGGAGGTAAATCCCCTCTGCGGATAGAGACGATCCCTACTAGCCCAGCAGGGGTCTAGCAACAATCATCAAATGCTACATCGCAAGTTCTTAATTTCGAATAAATAAGCCAACGATGGAGGCCTACCTGGAGTCCAGTGCTATGATTCGTAGAAGATACAGCGTTCCCGTTCCTCAGCCTTGGCAAATCACGATCCCCACGATCTCCGTGAATGGACACTTGCACATGAAAGAAACAACACGAATACAAGCATAAAATCCAGAATGCGCAACTATATATCAGTCAGAAAGGATATAACTCGTTATTAACATAAGTGAAAAACAGAGTGGAACTATAACCAGTAGTCATTCATTAATAAGCAATTGAAAGAGAGTACAACCAATGTTCTGACACCGTGATCTCCTTCGGAAGGGTCCCCAGTCGTTCGCGTCTCGCAAAGCTCGCCAAGGAAAGGGCAAACCTCTCTTGAGTCTCTCGACAATAGTCTCCTTACTTGAGTCGGCCTTTAGGGAAGAAAGAGGGCTCTTACAGCACAAAGGCTCTTGGGAATTTGGAGATTCAAAGCTTAGGCACTTCAAGACTAGCTTGCAATGGCAATAGGAAAGATTTTATAGATGGGGAAGGAGGGAGTTGGGATCCCTATTATTGTGGGATTGGCCCTATCATCAAGGAAGGTTCCATGAAAGGTGGCAAACCACTTCCCTTCCATAGAACTCCCATAGCCAAACCTCCCAACTCAAGATAGGCAATGGTTTCTGAGTTGGTTGAAACACAACTTCCACAATCTTTATTTAAAAAACACTCATTAAATTGGCTGGCGCGACTACTGCTCTGGGACAGAGCGCCAGTTGGCGCGGCCTCTTTGCAGGATTTTCCCCATTGGCGCGAGTGATGAACTGTCTGCCCGCGCCAATGCAAAAGGAGATGTTTTCATGGTTTTTTGCAAGGAGATGTCTTTAGGGCAATTGAAGCTCATGTTTAGAGGAATGCAATGATGATGGTTTCAAGGCATGACATTGCTCACAGGTCACATAATGGCTCCTCCATTGTGCGAGATGGGGAATGGTAGGGACGGTGACAAATTACTGTGTAACAGGGGGGAAGAGGATAGTTGATTTGTTATAACTATGGAGAGGTGGGACACTTTCACAGTACTATCCAAACCCTGCACGACAATCTTGTATATATTGCAGATAGTTGGATCATGCGATCGAAGATTGTCCTATCCTAATAGAAAAGATGCAGGAAAAACAACAAACACCAGCGCAGAATGGGCAAAGGGTTAAAGCATAACCGCGTGATGAGGGGCCAAGTATTAACATAATTACATGTAATGGCATGGTCATGGGAGGAGTTGAGGAAATAGCCATATTCGAACCACTTATCAGGAAAGCTACTGACAAAAGGGAAAGCTTGGACTTACAAAAAGAAAAATAAACCTTCCTTGAGGCTGGGAAAGAATTTATCAAAAGAGAGACACCCACATCTGAGACCCCAAAAGGCCTAAAAGCAGACGAAGAAGTAAATTCATTCCTATAGGCATGCGTGAAGTTACTACGCAACCAAAAGGTAGTCAAGAACCTCCAAGCATTGATCGACATTTTCACAGAAAAGGTTGCCCCATCCACAGATGTAAGAGATTTCAACAAAATTTATAAGCATAAGAAGAGGGATAGTCGGGAATTCTGGCTAACTGTGTAGATCGGAGATTATGAAATGGATCAGGTCATTCTTGATCTAGGATCTTATGCGAATGTCCTGCCTAAAATGGCCTGGTAGAGGATGGGAGAACCCAAGCTGGAATGGTCTACTATACATCTCCGCATGGCGAACCAACAGAAGATAATACTGCTACGAAGGCTATGAAAGGTTATGGAGACATTGTGAGAGCTAAGGTACACACAGACTTTGAGGTGATTCAAATTATAGATGGTGAAAACCCTTTACCTGTGCTCTTAGGGCTAGATTGGGCTATCGACATGGGAGGTATCATCAATTTAAAAAGTCGAACCATGGTTTTCGAAAACGAGGGCACACGAAAAATAGTCCCTTTAGATCCGGCAGAGGGCAAGCAGTATACAGAATTAGTGCACGAAGGGGATGATGTTAACTAGTTATAAAAACTAACTACCTAGAATGAGGACTAGATCAACCCTACCGTGGATGGTGTACTTTGCTAAGAGAAGGACAGTGACTGTCCCTCTGATTCAGATAGGGAAATCAAAAATTGGTAGAACCGGTTGCATGATATATTTGTGCTACAATGCCTAAATATCACAAAGAGCTTTTGTTCCATCTCCTCAGAGGTAAGAGAATTTCCCTATTTTGATGATTCTGGAAGTATTAAGAAATTTCTTAAAGCATTCGAAGTGGAAGTCCCAAGGGAATGAAGGATGTGGGCACTTAACCTAAATAAGTGTGCAACCCATGTGCAGTGGTGGGAAACTCATAAGGGGACTTTCCAGGATTGGGAGGAATGTCGTAGGATGCTGATCTTAAGATTCAAACCTTCGGTCAATCTACCTCTGAATATTTTCCTCGGCCATGGGGACCTGCGCCAGCACTTGTCGGTATGGATGGAAGCATGGTGTGAAAAAACTTGGGATGAATGGGTCCACATGTTTATCCATGCCTTGGGACCTATCCCCACCATGTGGTATTTGACCAACATACTCTCCATTGGGATACCATGAGCGAAGATTTTTTTATGACGTTCGGGTTGATAGGAGGGACTGAAAAATTAGAGGAAGCCCTACAGGACATCGATTCTCTAATGTTTGATAAATCATGTCCTTGCATCGAATGGGGGAGCCCTGCTTGGGATGTGAAAATGGGATATTGCCATCTTGGGTTGTTCATCCATTCCAATGTTAACTTCCTTGATTAAATGTAGGCTTAGTCACATCTAGTCCTTCATGGCTTAGATTCAAGGAAGTTAACATTGGAATGGATGAACAACCCAAGATGGCTAGAATTTGGGATTACTGGGATGTTGATACCATTGGAAAAGTTGCAGAAATTCTCACTGAATATCAAGATCTATTTTCTACAAAATTCTCAGAACTCAAAGGTATTGTAGGGGACCTAGGTGTCATGAAAATCACCTTAAAACTAGATGTGTGTCCGGTCAAGTAGTGACCTTACCACTTGAACCCAAAATATAAGCAAAAGGTTCGAGACGAACTCAATAAAATGATAGTTGTTGGCATTATCGAACCAGTAGAACAATCTTATTGGGTAAGTCCTATGGTGGTCCAAGAGAAGAAAACGAAAGGTGAAATCAGAATCTATGTAGACCTGTGCAAGCTAAATGACGCCTCCGTGCATGATCCCTTCCCTACACAGTTCTCTGATGAAATTCTTGACAGTGTGGGTGGTCAAGAAGCATACTCGTTCACCGACGGGTTTTTCGACTACCACCAGATCATAATCGCACCCGAGGATTGCAGCAAAACTACTTTCGCAACTGAATGGGCATCTTCCCAATACACCGTCATGCCCTTTGGGCTCAAGAATGCCCCCGCCATCTTCTCACGAGTTGTAGTGGCAGCATTCAAAGAATTTATTCACAAGTTCCTGGAGGTATACTTTGATGATTGGACAGCGTTTGGATTGGTAAAGAAACATGTATCGAATCTGTGCATGATGTTGGATGCCTACAGAAAGCACCAAATCTCCCTAAACATTAAGAAGTGCATATTGTGTGTACCATTTGGGATTTTGTAAGGACATGTGGTATGTCACCAAGGATTGATGGTTGATCCAGCCAAGGTAGTAGTGATCATAAATTTAACAGTCCCCACAACTAAGAAAAACTGCACTCCATCCTCGGTCATACTGGCTAGTTTAGGAAAAAATTTCAAGGCTACGCACTGATCACAGCACCCATGAAAAAAATTCTAAAGAAGGATGTCTCTTTTTTCTGGGATGAGGATTTTCAAAAAAAAATTGAGCTTCTCAAAGAAAAGATGGTCTCTGCCCCTATCCTCATATTTCCTGATTGGGCGAAGGTTTTTCATGTCCATGTAGATGCTTCAAGAATTTCCCTTGGTGCAGTCCTCATGTAGCCCAGGGAAGGGGACATTGACCACCCAGTTGCATTTTCTAGTAGGAAACTTTCTAGCTCATCACAAAATTACTCTACTACTGAACGAGAGGGCCTCACCATGGTGTATGCTTTGCAGAAATACCAGCACTATCTACTGGGAGGGCACTTCAAGATGTTCACGGATCATTCAACTCTAAATTACCTAGTTAATAAGCCTGTGTTGGGGGGAATATTTTCCGATGGTTACTATTGTTTCATGAGTACGATTTTGAGATAATTTTAAAGCCTGGGAGACTAAATGCTGGCCTGAATTGAGAATGATGAAGAGCCAACTAACCTAGAAGAAGGCTTACCTGATGCACAACTCTTTTCTATTAAGGTGATTGATGAGCACTTTGCCGATATTATTCAATTATTATCTAAAGCGAGGGCACCTACAGATTACTCAGTACAACAGAAAAATAATTGGTCACCCATGCCACGGACTTTACCATTATTGCAAGCCAACTGTACAAGATAGGAGCTGATAAGGTGTTGTGGAGGTACATTATGGAGCATGAAATACATGCCATTTTAGCGGAAGCCCATGGAGGGGTGGCAAGTGGTCACTATGTCAGAAAATCAACTGCGCATAAGATCCTTAGAGTTGGGTTGTGGTGGCTCACACTGCATAGTGAATCCCATGCATATTGTAAAGACTGTGACGTGTACCAATGGAAAGGAAAACCTTCGCACTAGGATGAGATGCCCTTGCAACCACAGACAACCCTATAGGAATTTGATAAGTGGGCCATTGACTTCATAGGTCCCATTAACCCCCTAGAAAGAAACAGGTACTCAGTGACCATCTCACGCCCTGGTCAGATGACACCCTCAAGCTCTCACAAGACTTAGATGGGGCAGTGAAACAATTGAACCAGACTCTTGACAATGTCACTGCTGCCACAGAAGGGCCAACCTCATAGAATCTGGTAGACATTGTGCAGACTGCTACCATGCAGAGCCTCAGTATTTTACCTCCACTGACTACCACACTGGAAAAACTCAAGGACAAGATGAAGACCTTATCGGCACTATGACTCTATACGAGTCACAAGATTGTGTTATGCGACTATTGGAATGGCGGTTCCTAGCCCTATTTTTGTCCATGTTTTGTAATATTTTGGTACTATTTGGTCCAGCAGAGGGGTTTTGAGGTGGGTCAAACCCTCAATGGATTTTAAACAGTCAAAAGGGTAGACCTAGGGTCCGCAAACCATGGTTTGTGGACCATGGGATAGCACAGGCTATGGTACTATAAATAGATGAATAGATTGAGTCTAGAATTAGGTTAAGATTGATAGATTCTACTTGCAAACTGTTGAGATCTGTTTTGGGTTATGGTTGGGTAAGGACTCCGGCTGGCTATGTGCACGGAGATCCTCAGTCCTGCTATGTGCGAACCCCGTTGGTTGTGTGTGCGGGTGGTAATTGGGGTTTGTAACTGGGTTTTGATTGTTAATGAATACATAATCTATTGGAATATCTCTCTGTCATCTAAACTATCTGTGTTACTATTGAAGTATCTCTGAAATAGCTACAATTGTTCTGTTATGATAATTTTTGATGTGCACATGGATGCGAAGGTACTGATGAGATCTGCTTAATAATAGATTTTTTTTTTATGCTTACATGATTTCTATGGGTGTATGAGCTTCGCTTTCTATAATGTTATAACTCTGCAATAAGGTCGCTTCTACACGATCCTAATAGATCTCAAACTGAGTTGCCTCAATAACCCTCTTTATCCGAGGGTGCAGAAACTTGGTTCCAACACCCACCCATACTACTTCGGGTGAGACCTTGGCCTATGCAAGTAGGTCACTGCTGAAAGGGCCAGTAGTATAGGGGTTTTTTGGAAAACCTTAAAGCAGAACCTGAGTCAGGACCCCTCAAGCCAACAACGATAAATGGATTTTAAGAGAAACTACTGAGTACATACCTTTATCATCTTGTTTATGGCGATTAGGATCATTTCTCCAATCCTTGATTATATTTGCAGAGTGTTCATTCTCTCGTGTGAAATTTTGAACAAAATGGTTGTCATATCTTTTCTAGGGCTCAAGCAATTTATACATATGTTTCAAATCTGAAGGCCTGAGAGAACCAATGATTGTTCTATTTCTAGTAACAAATTATTTATCTCAACTGTCCACATGATCCAACACCCATTTTACTAAGTTAGTGTATGGCAGTGTTTTAGGACGTGCAACAACTCTATGAAGAAAAGAGTTAGTTGTGTTGGACCATGAGTATGAATCTGTGGATGCAGAATCACCAACTACAGCTTTTCTGTTAAAAAATAATTGTGGATTTTCATTCTCAAACAAATTATAGATACCTTCCCAGCTTGAGGAGCCAATTTTTAGATTTCATGTTGTGTCTAAGATTAAAGGAGCCATCTCATTGTTTTCCTCTTGTTGAACAACTAACTAAGGTGGGCTGGTGAACTTCCTTTGTGCTTTAATCAGCCTTGAAATCCTTTTATGCCTAAGTTTCTGGAATTACCCTATTGAAAGAAAACCAGAGAGTGTAAGTTGAGATCATGTCAAATGCTATTAACTTTCGCATCAATTTAACTCGTGCATAATGGGAATCCTCAGTATTAAATTTGAAATAATTATAAAATCAATTGCAAACCTCGAGATCATAAAAACACCTGAATTATCATTAAATTGATAGCATGGGTTCATGTGAGTTTGACAGTTATTATCTTATGGAGATCTGTAGATCGGCCTTATCATGATTAGCGAATTTCGATTCGCAACAATGTGCGACATGCGAAAATGCGATATTGCGATCGTTTTTCTGTTGGATGACAGAATGTGATATCTGTATATGTCAAACGACATATTGAGATATCGATATCTGTTACATGACGTATTTCACAACTTTGCACATCACTGTTTTGCAATTTCGCATATTGGTGATTCGCTTGTTTCAATGATTTGTCATTTTGGCAATTTTTTGTTTCGGTGATTTAAATTTTGATTATTTAATTGCCGCTCTTGTACTTTTAGCCTTTACGGGTTCCTTAGAGCACTTTTTATGATTTTCTTATGTTTTTTAAGAAAAAAAAAATTAATCTAATAGACTCCAATTCTAAGCTTTATTTCAAAAATGAATTTAATCCTAAAATTTTTAAAAGGGTCCCCATTGTTATTTCTATACTATTTTACTCCAGAAAAATGGGGCGGTTGTTGTAATACTACAACAATTGGTGATACACTAGATGAATCTAAAATCTCTGATAAATATTAATAATTAAAAGACAATATTATAGTAAATTTATAAGTGATTGAAATATGTCTTAAATATAGGTGAAATTTAATCCAAATAGCTTGGTTTTTCTTGAAAAATTTTCTTACTTTTGCAAATGGAATTTCTCTCTAAATGAATCAAATTGTAGTAAGTTGAAAAGATAAGTAAGAATTCAATCAAAGTTTAGCTTGTTTTATGAACTTATTAGTCACTAGTAGAGCCTATGCTACCAATAGGAATTCATAGCCTTGACAGGGTTACTATTTAACCAAAATGAACCAATATCCCGTTCATAACATAATAGACATTTCCAAAGGTAATGTAATTACTTTATTTTTTGTCACTTTAAAATTATTATCCTGGTTTGGTAGCCAGAAGTGATAATGTCTTTCACTGGTTATAGTAAATTTGAACAAGATGACTTGTGATGAGATCCCTTGTCTAAGGTTTTTTAGGCCATGAGCCACTATCCTAGTTTGGTAACCAGTTTGATAATGTCAAGTTTACTAGTTTCCTATGAACATGATGAGTTGACTCGCAATGAGATCTCTCAAGTTTAAATTTTTTTATATTTTTGAATTACACTTTGAAAAAATATATAATATGAATAAATGGGGAGGTTATCATTTTTCTCCTTGTGAGCTTTTGGATGACCATTTAAGTAAAAAAAATGCTAATACTTCAATAAGATCCTACACTTTGTAAAAATAACTTTTCAAACTTGATTCATGTCAAAATAATTTTTCAATTTACATGGGTTAGAAGAATTATTCTTTCTAATTGGCTATTTGAATTAAAATTTTCCAAAGAAATAGAGATTTCAATTTGATGATTTATTTCCTAGTTTTATATCTTTAAAGATTAACACTTTCATGTTCAAGGAAATGATGAAGTGTTTCACTTTCTATGTAAAATTACAAAAACCTGTTTTATTTTAAATCAAAGTATGTACATATTTGTACAAAATCACTGCTTGTTCTTTTAAGAAAATTATTTTTTGAGGATAATTCCATTAACATGAATAATTTCCTTCTTCCGTCGTAAATTTTGCAAAATGAAAATTGATGGATCTATTTTTCGATTATTTGAAAAGGGCCAAGCCAGAGTTTTTGAAATTTTGTATTTTTTCCTTTGTCCTCTTGCACTTTATCCCATTTCAATACCAAATCTCCAATTTCAAATTGTTTAGTTTTAATTGTATTTGAATGAAATGAACTTTTAATCAATTGTTGATGATGATTATGTACCATTTTAGCCTTTTCTATTTCCTCTTTCATTTTAATTGTTTGGGCCATTCTTTATTGTAATGAAGAGAAAGGTTGTTTGTTAATGAATTTTATTAGGGTCGTTGATCAGATAACTACGTTTAAAGGTAAAACTTATTCTTTTCCATATACCAATTGAAAAGGAGAAGTTCCTATTGAATATTTTTTAGTGATCTTATCAACCCATAACGCAAAATTCAAAGCTTTGTGCCAATTCTTCTAATTTTGATCAATGGTTCGTTTAATTATTCTTATGAGGTTTATATTTGTGGATTCTTCCAAACCATTTCCCTGAGGATAATAATTTGCAGAATATTTCAATTTAAACCCTCTTTTCAAACCAAATTCAATCATGGAATTTCTGAAAAAATAAGAGGCATTGTCAAATACTAAAGCATAAGGGACACCAAACCTTGTGGTGATGAATTGATCAATGAACTCAATAATATTTTCAGATTTGGTTGTCCTCAAAGGTATTTCTTATACCCACTTTGTAAAATAATCTGTAACGATCAATATATATTTATGTTGTTTAGAAGAATGAGGAACGATCTCACCTATTATGTCGAGTCCCCATTGTTCGAAAGGTTATTCCATATTGATTGGTTAAAGTGGCATTGAGGCTTTTCTTTGTCTTCCTATTGTAGTTTGACAAGTCTTACAATTTCTGACATAGCTATGTGCATCCTTGAATAATGTTGTCCACTAATAAACTACATGCAGAATTTTATAGGTTGTGGTATCTCCACCAAATTTTCCGCCTACTGGTCCATCATAAAGTTCCTGGAGCACATTAGGTATTTCAGTCTTCTCAAGACACCCTAGTAGAACATAATCGTATTTTTTTCTGAATAACACATCACTGACTAAATGATATTGATTAGCCTTCAATCTCAATGCTCTTTTTCTTTTGGAATCCAAATTAAGTGGATCGTAACCATTCTTTAGATAAAAGATTAAATCATCATACTGAGATTGAGCGTTAATATTGAGTACCTCAGTGAACTGTTCAATATTAGCATTTACCTCATAAGGTGATATATCATTCATTCCTGTAATCAATCTGCAAAATCCTTGTCCTCTCACAATTTTAGCAGGCTTAATTTTTAAGTAATACTCTTGCATGGTAGTTACCCAATTGGCTCTCTTTTCTCCTAGTTCGTTCTGTATAAGTGATCAGAACTAGATCATGCACCAGAATGATAGCTCAAAATTCAAATTTCTTGGAAGAGTTCCAAACCTAAACAACTGGAAAGGTCTCATCGTTGCGATTCTGGCACTATGAACGATTTTCAAAACTGAGGTCATATGCAAAAGTTACTGAGGTTTGAAATCGTCCAGTGAACTCCAAAACACGATTTTTTGACTTAATTGACTATGCCAATTTTATTCAATATATATCTATATATATATATATATATATATATATATATATATATATATATATAAGGGAAAGTTAATTTTTTTTATTATGTTAAGAGGGCCTATAATAGGGTGCCACGTTGCCCCAGGCCAAATGGTTTGAAATGGCACAAAAATTTGGAGGTCATGGGATTTGAACCCCTGACCCGACAACCCGGGAAGAGGGACCCAACCGGCACGCTACAGGCATTTTTTTGATGAGTTGAGCAGGCTGTGAAAATTTAGTTGGGTCATCGTGAATGTTTGGGCAGAGAAGTTTGGGGGCCATCCCCTCAAGGCCAGCCCCGTCGCAACGTGACCGCAATGAAGAATCGAGGGCTTAATCCTTTGAAACGGCGGAGAAAACATAAAAGGGCTAGCCCTCAGAGCTAGCCCTGACACCATGTGCCCTTACATGGTGACCAGGGGCCCAATATTTAACCTTAACCACACAATTCAAATGGGTCATGTGGCCAACACCCACCTCATCTTTAATGCTAATGGATAGTTGCAGTTTTTTCAGCGGTTAGAGCAGAAAACTGCATGTTACCACTCCCGCCTAGCATTTAATTTAACTAACAGTTAGTCCGATGGTTCCACTGGCGGACCTCCTAATCCAGCGGAATTTCTAAACTGGTGGATTTAACTGGAGTTCTCCCACTTTTAGTGGGGTTTTTGGGGTACATTGGGCATTTTTCTTGCAGAAGTCATAACTCCCTCATAATTCAACCAGACAAGATGAAATTTTAGTCAATTTTGGATTTCTTCTGCATTCTAAAGAGTTTGGCATAGGTTTCAAGTTGAACAAAGGTAATCTTCAACATTTTCTGCTTCAAGGAAGATGAAGGGGCCATCAAGGCCACCATGAGACAAAATCAGTTTGAGGCCTAGCCAGGGAAGCTAGAGTCCTTTTCCAGAGTTACAATAGTCTAAATTGGATAAATAAGATGTTATGAATTTGATGAGATGGTTTTCATAGCATGTAGAGAATTTTTAAAGGCCGAAAATCTTCAGTAAAATTCCAGGGGTCATGAGTGCCAACTTTTGCCAGCAGTAGTGTAGGGATTAGCCAGAGCTGCTTGAGACCATATGCAGTGAAACAGTGGTCATTCCTGACTGAAAAATTCATTCTGAATCTAATAACAAAGGTTTTAGAAAATTTTAAATACTTTTAGAGGTTGAAAACTCAACAAAGAAGTTTTCATTAACCCTAGTGCCAGGGGGTGCTGATAGGTGATTAGGGCGAAACCGGAGCAGCTGGGGGCCATTTTTTATGAATGAAAACTATATCTTGACTATTTCAGACATTTTGGAATGAATGGAAGTGGTTTAATAAAAATTTTAGAACTTCTAGAGCTTGAGAAGATGATATGAAATTTTGGGCAGCCTTGGGAAAACCGTGGAGGATAGCCTATTTTTGGAATGCAGTACTTGATTTGAGAAATTTATCAATTGATATCTGGTGTCTGATGTGTGTTGGATACAGAAAGCTTGGTTTCAGTGACAGAAACAAAATTATAAGGAATTTTGTGCCATTTAGAAGCTCAGAGTAGCTTAGTGTACCAACAGAAGGAATCGTGTCAACAAGAGCCTAAAGCTGTTTGCAGAGTTTGGACAAACATTATAGGGATATTGATGGTATTTTGAGTCCTTTGGATCATTTTTTTATTCATTGGAGTTAAGTATTTACTTGTAAAAAAACTTACCATAATCCCAAATAGCCGAGTCAAGATGACCAAGCTCAAAGGAGATGTAGCCCACGAGATTTTGGGTGAACTCATAGATTAAGTTTGTTTTTTTTTTTTAATGATTATTTTCTGCATTATGTTGTTGTTATACATGTTAAATTTCAGCAAGAACAAATGAACTTAAGACACATAAATAGTAAAAATTCATAAACCACTTTCAAGTAAATAATTCCACAAAATTCTCAAGTTCAAGCTATATCATTTAATTTAAATTGAGTGGTAGGTTTTTGAAATACATACAAGTTATCTAGACCATTTTCAATTTAGGTTGATATCAGAGCATATTTTCTTGCTTGACAGAGCACTTGGTTGCTTGATTGTATAGCTTGAAAGGTGTTTAAACAATGTAAAAGATTGACTGTTTTACTGTTTGCAAACTGATTGTTGTTTGAGTTTGCTTAAGATTTGGGGATAGCTACTAATTAGCTAAGTCTTGGAGAGGAAAAAAAGGAATAAAAGGCATGAAGGCATCTTCCTTACCCCAAGGGACCTCAAGGTCACTTTTGGAACAAACCCTCTTGATGATTGTTTGTTAAGAAGCTCTTGGAGTTTGTTTATTGTTTGGCTGCTTGAATAAGAGTTTGTCTCTACAGCCATTTGGTTTAAAAAGCTTTGTAATTTGTTTTGAAAAAGCTTTGAGAAATTTTTTTGAAGTTAATTTGTTCATTGACATCATAATGACAACTTCTACAAGTGAAGTTTCCTCCTTCACAAGATTCTTCGATAATGATATGAAGCATGACTTTATTATATTGAAGGACATGGTGCAGATTTTGTTTGAGGATGAAATAGAAAGAACTGAACTTTGTGAACATTTTTTTTCGATGAAGGAAGAGAAGGAATAAATTCTTCAAAAATTGCATGATATGGAGATACAGCTCCGTCAAGCCCAAGAGCCTTTGACCAAGAAAATTCGTGAGGAAGAGGTAATCCATTCTAATTTCTCTTTAGTTTCCTCTATAGAAAGATGTGTTGGTTCTTTCTAAAAACATACAAGAGGTATAGGGTCCAAGTTAATGATTAAAATGGGCTATGAAGGCAAGGGTTTAGACAAGCATGCACAAGGCATGGTTCAACCCCTTTTTGTTGAGGAACGAGCCAAGAATCTTGGTCTTGGTTATGTGAAATTTAATGGTGAAGACTCCAAAGCCATGAAGGCATGTGAGGCTATTTCAAAGAGAACCTTTATTCCTAGTTCTAAGATGCAAATATGTCAAATTTGTTTCAAAGATGATTGTCATTGCTTTAAGCCTTTTTGCCAGCAAGAAGATGGTAGACATGCATCTTATGGCGAGCATGCAAGTTCATACAGTTTTCAAGACAAGAACGATGATGTTAGTCTGCAATTGAAATTTGCAGCCTCTACTTGTTCATCTCCTCATGAAGGCAAAAAGGATGAACATGTAAAGCAGCACAAGAGGTATAAATCTTCCCATAATCAATTTGATTGTGTTTCTGCAAGGCATGATAATTTTGCATGCTTAAATGGAAGAAATATTTGTTGTATGTATTGTGGTTGATTTAACCATGATGTTTCAAGATGATGGATGAGGAAGAAAGCATACAGGAAGCAGATGAGGAAAAGACAACTTTCAAAGAAGGTGCATAATATTTTCAAATATTGCCAAAAGACGGGACATGTTGTTTCCCATTGTTGGACTTTGCATCCAACTAGTCGTCCCAAGCACATGCAGCAAGAGGATAGAAATATTGGTGAAGGTGGAACCAAGGATTCCATTATTGATGTGCAAATGGAAGTTTCACATGAGGAAGAGTTTCAGTAGCAAAAGTCACCATGGAAGTGGCTTGGTAAGAAGTGGATGGACTTATTAACACAGTAAGACGTCCTCATTTTGTAAATATGCAAATTTCGGTTGTATGCATGTATTTTATGCTATAATATCTCGTTTGTTTGAGCCACCTTGGATCATTGATCAAGGCAACGATGTTCAGTTTACTTCTGCAAATTTCTTGCTAGAAATTTTTTGAGTTAGTGCAAGAAAGACAGTTCTTAACAGGAGGACAAGCGCATCGAGGAAGGGAAGTGTGAATTTCTTTCTAATTGTGGTTCAAAGTCACTAACCATGGAAGACAAGTGTTTGGAGGCTGAAGAGAAGAGGGTTTCGTACTCTCATTTACTGTACAGATTAGTATTTCAGTCTTTTGGGGTCCAAAATATTCCCAGTGGGGAGGTGTGATCAGAACTGGATCATGGACCAGAATGATAGCTCAAAATTAAAAGTTCTCAAAAGAGTGCCAAACCTAAATTACCGGAAAGGTCTCGTCACTGTGATTCTGGCGCTATGAATGGTTCTCAAAACCGAGGTCGTGCACAAAAGTTATTGAGATTTGAAATTGTCTAGTGAACTCCAAAACACGAATTTTGACTTAATTGACTATGCCAATTTTATTCAAAAAATAAATAAATATAAGGGCAAGTTAATTTTTATTATTATGTTAAGACGGCCTATCAGAGGGTGCCACGTGGCCTGCTGGAGGCTACCACATGACCCCAAGCCAAAGGGTTTGAAATGGCACAAAAATTTGGAGGTCATGGGATTTGAACCCCCGACCCGAAAACCTGGGCACCCAACCAGCACGCTACAGGCATTTTGTTGATGAGTTAGGCAGGCTATGAACATTTAGTTGGGTTGGCGTGAACGTTTGGGCGGAGAAGTTTGGGGGCCAGCCCCTCAAGGCTAGCCCCGTCGCAACGTGACCACAGCGGAGAACCAAGGGCTTAACCCTTTGAACCGATAGAGAAAATGTAAAGGGGCTAACCATCAGAGCTAGCCCTGACACCATGTGCCGTTACACGGTGACCAAGGGCACGGTAATTAACCGTAACCGTGTGGTTCGGATTGACCATGTGACCAGCACCCACCTCACCTTTAATGCTAATGGATAGTTGCATTTTGTTTCATAGTTAGAGCGGAAAACCGCATGTAACCACTCCTACCTAGCATTTAATTTAACTAATATTTAGTCTGGCGGTTTCACTAGTAGAGCTCCTAATCCAACGGAATTTCTAAACTGGCGGAGTTAACTAGAGTTCTCCCACTTTTAGTGGGGTTTTTGTTTGGAAAAATACTGAGGGGGGGGGGGGGGGTGAATCAGTATTTAGAGCTAACAGGTAAAATTTTTACTTTTCTTTTCTCAAAACCCATACGCTACTTTACAGAACAAAACTAGTGTATATACGCGAATATCCTTAAGGAAACTTGCGTATGCTCAGAGCTCTTATTATGTATTTGATTCTTAAATAATTGCATCATTTATTCATCAGATGTTAAGCAGTAAGCATGTGCAGTAAAAACAGAATAAATCATCACACATAAGCAACACACATGAACACCAGGATTTAAGGTGGAAACCCAAGTCGGGAGAAAACCACCGCTGCCGTCATCTTAGTCTTCAATATTTATTATAAATAAAACATCTTACAACCATGTACTGGCGCAGACTCATACTAGCATGCAGGCACCCACCTACAGAAGGCTACAACCTTCTCTCGTTTACCAGCCTCTCCTGGAAGGGAGCTACAACCCCCTGCTCTCGTTTACCAGCCTCTCCTGGAAGGGAGCTACTACCCCCTGAAATTAGCACCAGCCTCTACTAGCAGAAAGCTTCTACTTTCATACTAAAGGCTTCAACCTTCAGATCCACTGCAGACCACATTTCATCAATTTTCATACTGGATCAAACAGCTTCAACACAACCCTTCACTTATCAACAAACATACTTTGCCCAATACTTCAAATAGAATAGTGAGACCACTGTAACTAGAATATCAAAGATAACCTAGACTTCAGAACAGATATGCAGATGTAAACTCAACCTTGAACATTCATTGAATCAAATATCATACGCTACTTTTCTTTACTGAAACCGCGTACATACGCGCTTTCCTGTACACCAACCCGCGTATACTTCTGTGTATTTTATTCTTCAGAAAACCCTATACGTGCCTTTCATTAATAGAGACCGCGTATACACGCGCTTTTGCAGAGACCAACTAGCGTATAGATCTGTAAATGGAAAACTTTACAAAACAGATCAGATCTATAAACTTACCCAGATTTCTTCATTATCTTCAGCAGACTTTGTGCCAGATCTTCACCATTTCTTCTGCTGCAAATCATCCTAGAGATTTATCATCATCATAAGATCTAGAGATCTTGAACCATCCTCATATCCATGTGTGCATCAAAGATTTAGATCTATCAATTAAGAACAAAGTTCATTCATGCAGATAATCCTTAGAGATATTTATTCATCAACAACCCTTACTCATGCACACCCTTGCACAATGATCTTCTTCTCCTTATATAGATTTAGCCTTTATCAATACCATGAGTCAAAACCACACAACTTTAGATGGTATTCCTGAACGGGATCAAATAGATAATCCAGCACTCAATATAGTGGGCCAATACCATGGTAATGGCCCTAGGTATTATAGTTTTTAGAGCGCAAAAGGCATACGCGACTTTGAGCATGCTTATCTGCATGTATACGCAACTTTGCCTAATAAAAACTGTGTATATTCTAACCCTGAATGTATACGCGGGTTCCCTTCACAAAAGTAGAGTATATACGTGGGTTGCCTTCGCAAAAGTAGCATATACATTGTGACATATTATATTTATCATTTTTCTGGCACTTACTGGAATTGTTTTCTCTGTCACATCTGAACTGATCTGTAGATACATCATTCTTACATCTTTAGCACATAGGTTTCTTATCATAGGCGACTCATCAAGTAGGTTTCCATCAAGGCCAAATTCATCAAGTAGGTTGCCATCAAGGACAACACATTGCATCATATTGCCAACAATCTCCCCCTTTGGACTTGATGGCAACCATGATGGTGTTTGATCACCACAACAGATAGATACATTGAATATAACCATTATGCAACCACCATGATACTCTCCCCCTATTAAAACACCATAAACACCATGATACTCCCCCTATTCAAACACCATAAACCATGATACTCTCCCCCTTTGACATCAAAGGAAAAGGGCGGATCAAAACCAAAACAAGGTTTTTCTTCTCATTTAGAAAGAAGAGCTCTGTAGATCTGATGTGCACTGAAGCTACCATGCTCCCCCTGAGTTCATGCTAAATCTTCAAACATATTTTTCAATGAAGTACATGAATCTATGACATTTCCTATCACCAAGGACTCATACTTACATCAATGATCCAACCAAGTGGATTTACATATGTTACTCGGGTACCCAACCAAGTGGGTTTACACATTTTGACTCAACTATCCTACCAAGTGGGTTTACAAATTTGACCAAGTCCTTACATGATTGAATATTACAATTTTACATCATAGGTCTCAACATGACCTTTTCATCACATTACAAATATGACCTTTTGTTACAAATACCAAAAAGAACTCAAGAGAGAGATCATATTTTAGAACCATCATAATGCCAACAATGCATCCTTTTCACATGACCAATTCTCCCCCTTAGCTTGTGCATCCTGAACACTTTCAACAGCAAATCATCAAGGCATCTTCACCCAATATCAGAGAATGAAATAGAAATATAAGAGCTAAAATATCATCAGAGATACCCAACAGCACCATAGCTGTGCTGAAGAATGCTAACCCAGAGAAAAATTGTCAGAAACCACCCATACGCGGTTTTATCTGTATAAACTCGCGTATATATGTGATTGTCTTTCATGAAATCCGCATATCCAATTTAATCTTCTGCATGGAAAAAACTACTCCCAGCTTCTGTCTGAGATATTCGAACGCTTCCCTGGGCAGAGGTTTGGTAAATATATCAGCAACTTGTTCTTTGGAGGGAACATACTCCAACTTCACCTTTTGTTCAAGCACTTATTCACGTAAGAAGTGATACTTGATGGGAATGTGCTTGGTCTTGGAATGCATAACAGGATTCTTTGAGATACTGATGGCACTTGTATTATCACACATAATGGAGATAGGAGGTGAACATTTGATTTGAAATTCTTGTAAGTTTTGCATCATCCAAAGAAGTTGAGTGCAACATGATGCAGCAGCCACATATTCTGCTTCTGCCGTAGATAAGGCAATAGAATTTTGCTTCTTGCTGAACCAGGATACTAACCGGGGCCCCATATAGAATGCACCACAACTAGTGCTTTTCCGATCATCAACATTTCCAACCCAATCTGCATCAGTGTAAACATGAAGAGTAAGATCAGCATTCTTTGGATACCATAGTCCAAAGTCTTGAGTTCCTTGTAGATATTTGAATATTCTTTTGACAGCCTGAAGGTGAGACTCTTTTGGATTAGCTTGGAATCGTCCAACAATTCCAACTGCATGCATAATTTCTGGTCTAGTCCCAGTGAGATAAAGTAGACTTCCTATCATAGATCTGTATTCTGGTTGATTCACTGTGGGAGAATCATCATGAGAACTGAGATTACATCCGGTTATCATTGGTGTACTTACAGGTTTGCACTCTTCCATGCCATACTTCTTCAGAATTTGCTTAAGGTATTTTTCTTGTGATAATAATATGCCATCTGTAGTTTGATGCACTTCCAAGCCAAGAAAGAATGTTAGTTCCCCAAGTAAAGACATTTCAAATTCTTGCTGCATAGCAGAAGCAAATTTCTGACTCATAGATTCTTCATTGCTTCCAAAAATGATATCATCAACATATACAACCACAATCAATAGTTTATCATTTTTAGTTTTTGTGTATAAATTGCTATCAACAGACCCCTTTGAAAATCCTTGTTGATGAAGATATTTGTCAAGACGATAATACCATGCCCTTGGAGCTTGTTTGAGACCATATAGAGCCTTTCTAAGTCTGCAAACAAGTTTTTCATCATTTCCCAAAATGAATCCTTCTGGTTGTTCTATATAAACTTCTTCTTGTAGATCACCATTGAGAAACATAGATTTAACATCCATTTGATAAACTTTGATTTGTTGGAAGCTTGAAAAAGCAAGAAACATTCTTATGGCTTCAAGTCTAGCTACAGGAGCAAAAATTTCTTCAAAGTCTATACCTTCTTGTTGAGCATACCCCTTGCAAACAAGTCTAGCTTTATTTCTTATAACATCCCCATTCTCATTTAACTTGTTTTTGAATATCCATTTAGTTCCGATGACATTTTTGTCATGAGGTCTTGGTACTAATTCCCAAGTGTGATTCTTTTCAATTTGATCAAGCTCTTCATTCATGGCTTGAATCCAACATTCATCTTTGCTAGCTTGATTGACATTGTGTGGTTCAATAGTGGATAGAAATGCCATATATCTAGAAGATCCCACAATAGTCCTTCTTGTTTGTACACCTGATCCCTTGTCTCCCAAAATTTGAGATTCTGGATGATTCTTTTGAACATATCTGGATGGATATTTTTCAGATAACTCATCTTCAGGTTCTTCATTGGGTTCACTGTCTATATCATTGCTATTTGATGTAGGAGGACATATGTCACCATCGTCTTCATTTTTTGTTTGTTTTTCTTCTTTTGGGGCTGCAGGAGACTCATCAATAACAACATCAATACATTCAACAATATTTCGAAGTATTTTATTGTAACATTTATATGCTCTACTCCTAGAGGAGTAGCCAAGAAGTATTCCTTCATCTGCTCTGGATTCAAACTTGCCAAGTTTTTCATCATTATTTTTGATAAAACATCTACTTCCAAAAACTCTAAAATGCTTCACAGTGGGAGGATTACCATACCAGATTTCATATGGATTTTTATCAATATTTACTCGAACATGTGCCTTGTTAGGAATATTTACCGCTGTATGTGCTGCTTCTCCCCAAAAAGTGTCAGGTGTTCCGGAATCATCAAGCATAGCTCTAGCCATTTTTTGAATTGTTCTATTCATTCTTTCTGCTACACCATTTTGTTGTGCAGTGCCAACTACAGAAAATTGTCTTTTTATACCATGTTGTTCACAAAATTCAAGGAATTCATTTGATGTATATTCTCCTCCTTGATCAGATCTAAGACACTTGATTTTCAGATCTAATTCATTTTCAACTAGTGCTTTGAAGGTCTTGAATTTCTCAAATGCTTCATCTTTGTGTTTAAGCAGCCCAATCCAACACATTCTAGAGAAATCATCAATAAATAAGATATATTATTGTTCACCACGTGGTGAATTTTTCCTCACAGGTCCACATATGTCAGTATGAATAAGTTCAAGAGGCTTACTTGATGATCCTTCCTTGGCATTAAACTGTACTCTGGTTTGCTTACCAAATTGGCAAGATTTGCATATGATATTTTCGAGTGGAGTAATATTAGGAAGATCACGGACAAATTTAAGTCTGCTTGATTTGTTGATCTGAGAGAAGCTCAGATGCCCCAACCTTCTATGCCATAGCCAGTTTTCTGAATATTTTCTCAAGTAACATTGTTCTTTGCAGTTCTTCAATACATACAGGTTGCTTGGAGTTCTTTTTCCTTTTATAATTGTTTTACCTGTATCAAGATCACATACCACACATTCTTTTGAACTAAAGACAACTTCAGTTCCTTGATCACACATTTGAATTACACTTAACAGGTTATGCCTTAATCCATCCACATACATGACATCATTAGCTTTCCCCTTTTCTTTTAGAAACACAAACCCTTTTCCCTTAATTACCGTAGGAGTATCATTTCCAAATGTAACCTTCTTTTCCTTTTCTAGAGCATTATATGAAAGAAGTTTTTTTTTGTCACCTGTCATGTGTCTTGAGCATCTGCTATCAATGTACCATTGATTTTCTTCACCTTCTGCAAATAACACTATGCCACAATTTTCAACCTGCAATTCCTTCTTTTTCCATACTTTGGAGCTTGAAGGAACATGCTCTTTTGGCTGAACTTTTCTCCTGAATTCAGATTCTTCATGGCCAAAGTTATTGCAATAAGCACATTCAACTTCATTTAGAAGAGGAGAAAACTTGTTATAGGTATTCTTCTTTGTTTCAATATCAATCCTTTTATTTCTTGCTTCTCTTGTCATGATGGTTTTATATGCAACACATTGAACAGCTTTATGACCAAAATTGTGACACGAGAAACATTGTCCATTGAAGAAGAAATTTATGCAATCAAGAAATCTTCTACTTGAATTTACCTGTTGATTGTTGTTTCTTTGAAAGATATTCCTGTTGGTGTTCTTTGAATTGAGATGATCATGCTTTACCTGTAATGATTCTTTATTCCCTTGCTGAGCGGCAGAATGTTGTAAACTAGCTGTAGCTGCTTTTAGATAATTTGGTGCTGAAGCCTGAGAAGATTCTCCGGTATATCCAAGACCTGTCTTTATAAGAGGAGAACGTTGTACCTTGATAATATCATCTAGGGTTTCATATCCTTTAGAAAATCTAAGATTCAGAGTCTTTACTTTCTCAAATTCTTTTCTTAGACTTACCACTTCACATTATAATTTCTCATTGTGTTTCTTCGCTTCTTCAAATTGCTTTTCCAGAGATTCTATGGTTATTTTCCTTTCTTCTAAGAGTATTTTACTTTCTTCTAAGCATATTTTGAGTTGATTATTTTCTTCAAGAAAATCATTGTCCTCTAGAGCATCCACAAAAGTATCCTTTTCTTCTCTAGATTCAAATGCCATGAGAAGTCTAAGATCTTATTCACATTCTTCCTCACTATCAGATAACCCATCACTGTCTTCATGAGTATAGTAACTTTTTCTAGTGTTAAACCGATTCTTATTCCTTCTTGCTACTTCCTTCCCTTTTGCAGGTGTTTCTTTATGAGGACACTTAGTAGCATAATGACCAACTCTTCCACACTAAAAACATTTGAAAGGAAGCTTACCTCTGAACCGTCCTGTGCCAAGTTGGAGTTTCTTTACAAAATTTACCTCATCTTCTTCTGAGATATATCCTGATCCTTCTACTTCTTGTACTTCTTTCCCTTTTGTAGAAGCTCTGAAGACAGCCTCTTTGACTTCAGATGGTCCTCCTCTTCTCATTTCGTATGCAGTCAGTATGCCATGAAGTTGCACCACAGTAAGATTTTGAAGATCCTATTTTTCTTCAAGAGAAGAAACTTTTGACTCAAATTTTTCCGTTAGTAATCTTAAAATTTTCTCAACCAAAGTAGATTCGGTTATTGTTTCTCCCATATTTCTCATACGATTTACAACATCATCAAGACGTAAAAAGAAACTGGCAATATTCTCATCACTATGCATCTTTAAATTTTCATATTCAATTCTGAGAGTTTGAAGTTTTGCACTTTTTACCTTTACATCACCTTCATAACTTAGAATGATTTTGTCCCATATCTCCTTTGCTGTATTCAGCTGCATAACTTTGACAAATTCTGATTCAGTTAGACTTCCCGTTAGAGCATTGACTGCCTTTGCATTTGTTTCATAATTCTTCTTTTCAGTTGGATCTGTTGGTACAACAGCTGGATATTGATATCCTCGTTCAACAATGGCCCATACATCTGCTCCCATAGACTAAAGATAAGATCTCATCCTTATTTTCCAGAAGATTAAATTTCTTCCATTAAAGAGCGGAGCCTTGATAGATGTTGTTCCATCTTGATTGCTCATCTTGCTTGACCTTCCTTCTAGCGGCTAAGATTTTTTAGAAGGACCTGCTCTGATACCAATTGTCGGGAAAAATACAGAGAGGAGGGGGGGGTGAATCAGTATTTAGAGCTAACTAATAAACTTTTTACTTTTCTTTTCTCAAAACCCATACACTACTTTACAGAAAAAAACTAGCGTATATACGCGGACATCCTTAAGGAAACTCACATATGCTCAGAGCTCTTATTATGTATTTGATTCCTAAATCATTGCATCATTTATTCATCAGATGTTAAGCAGTGGCGAAAAGTAGAAATTGCATTAAACCATCACACATGAACACCAGGATTTAAGGTGGAAACCCAAGTCGGGAGAAAACCACCGCTGCCGTCATCTTAGTCTTCAATATTTATTATAAATAAAACATCTTACAACCATGTACTGGCGCAGCACTACACTGAAGACGCAGCACTCCACCCTGTATACAACCTTTCTCTCGCTTATAAAATTTTCCCTCCCCGGAAGCTAATCTTTTACTCCCCTCGCTCTCGTTTACCAGCCTCTCCTGGAAGGGAGCTACAACCCCTTGCTATTAGCACCAGCCTCTACTGGCAGAAAGCTTCTACTTTCATACTGAAGGCTTCAACCCTCAGATCCACTGCAGACCAAATTTCATCAATTTTCATACTGGATCAAACAGCTTCAACACAACCCTTCACTTATCATACTTTGCCCAATACTTCAAACAGAACAGTGAGACCACTGTAACCAGAATATCAGAGATAACCCAGAATTCAGAATAGATATACAGATTTAAACTCAACCCTGAACATTCATTGAATCAAATATCATACGCTACTTTTCTTTACTGAAGCCACGTACGTACGCGCTTCCGTGCACATGAACCTCCGTATCCTTCTGTGTATTTTATTCTTCATAGAACCCTATATGTGCCTTTCATTAAAAGAGACCGCGTATACACGCGCTTTTGCAGAGACCAACTAGCGTATAGATCTGTAAATGGAAAACTTTATAAAACAAATCAGATCTATAAACTTACCCAGATTTCTTCATTATCTTATGCAGACTTTGCGCCAGATCTTCACCATTTCTTCTGCTGCAGATCATCCTAGAGATTTATCATCATCATAAGATCTAGAGATCTTGAACCATCCTCAGATCCAGGGGTGCATCAAAGATTCAGATCTATCAATTAAGAACAGATTTCATTCATGCAGATAATCCTTAGAGATATTTATTCATCAACAACCCTTACTCATGCACACCCTTGCACAATGATCTTCTTCTCCTTATATAGATTTAGCCTTTATCAATACCATGAGTCAAAACCACACAACTTCCGATGGTATTCCTGGACGGGATCAAATAGATAATCCAGCGCTCAATATAGTGGGTCAATACCATGGAAATGCCCCTAGGTATCATAGTTTTTAGAGCGCAAAAGGCATACACGACTTTGAGCGTGCATATCCACGTGTATACGCAACTTCGCCTCATAAAAACTATGTATATTCTAACCCTGAATGTATACGCGGGTTCCCTTCACAAAATTAGAGTATATATGTGGGTTGCCTTCACAAAAGTAACGTATACATTGTGACATATTATATTTATCATTTTTCTGGCACTTACTGGAATTGTTTTCTCTGTCACATCTGAACTGATCTGTAGATACATCATTCTTACATATTTAGCACATAGGTTTCTTATCATAGGTGACTCTTCAAGTAGGTTTCCATCAAGGCCAACTTCATCAAGTAGGTTTCCATCAAGGACAACACATTGCATCATATTGCCAACAGTTTTTGCGGGACATTGGGCATTTCTCTTGCAGAAGTCATAACTCCCTCATAATTCGACCAAACAAGATGAAATTTTAGTCAATTTTTGGTTTCTTAAGAATTATGAAGATTTTGGCATAGGTTTCAAGTCGAACAAAGGTCATCTTCAACAGTTATTTCTTCAAGGAAGATGAAGGGGCCATCAGGGCCACCATGAGACAAAATCAGTTGGAGGCCTAGCTAGGGGGGCTAGAGTCCTTTTCCAAAGTTCCAATAGTATAAATTGGATAATTAATATGTTATGAATATGATGAGATGTATTTCAGAGCCTGTAGAGAATTTTTGAAGGCCAAAAAGCTTTAGTAAAGTTCCAAGGTCCATTAGTGCCAGCTTTTTCCAGTAGCAGTGCAGAGCTTAGCTAGAGATGCTTGAGACCATATGCCATGAACCAGTGATCATTATTGACTAAAAAAATTATTTTGAATCTAATGACAGAGGTTTCATCAAGTGTTGAAGACTTCTAGAGGTCACAAACTCAGCAGAGAATTTTTCATTGACCCTAGTGCTAGGGGGTGCCGATAGGTGATTGAGGTGAACCAGAGTAGCCGGAGGCCATTTTTGATGAATGAAAAGTATATATTGACTATTTCAGAAATTTTGGAACAATGGAAGTGTTTTACAAATATTTTGAGAACTTCTAGAGCTCGAGAAGTTGATGTGAAGTTTTGGGCAGCCCAGGGCAAACCGTGGAGGATAGCCTATTTTGGGAATGTAGTGGTTGACTTGAGAAATTTATCAATTGATATTTGGTGTATGATCTATGTTGGATATAACATGAGTGGTTTTAGTGACAGAAACAGAATTATGAGGGATTTTATGCCATTTAGAAGCTCAAAGTATCTTAGTGTACCGACAGAAGGAATTGTGTCAACAAGAGCCTAAAGCTGTTTGTAGAGTTTGGACAACCATTAGATGGTTTTTTATGGTATTTTCAGTCCTTTGGATAATTTTTGTATTCATTGGAGTTAAGTATTTACTTGTAAAAAAAACTTACCATAATCCCAAAGCGTCGAGTCAAGATGACCCAGATCAAAGGAGATGTAGCCCATGAAATTTCAGGTGAACTCCTAGATTAAGTTTGTTGTTGTGTTTAAATGATTATATATTGCATTATGTTGATGTTATACATGTTAAATTTCAGCAAGAACAAATGAACTTAAGACACATAAACAGTAAAAATTCATACACCACTTTCAAGTAAATACTTCCGCAAAATTGTCAAGTTCAAGTTAGATCATTTAATTTAAACTGAGTGGTAAGTTTTTGAAATACATACAAGTTATCCAAACCATTTTCAAATCAATAAGTATTTGTTTAACTGAGGAGAAAGGAACTATTACTTTGACATGAGCTTTCAAAATAAAAGGGCGTAAATATTTGACCTCTTTATAAGCTGCAAATGCTTGTTTTTCAACTCCTGTATAGTTCAATTCAGCTCCTTGAAAATTAGAAATAAAAAGGAAATTTGAGTTTCAAAATTATTATCATCTTGTTGAGTTGATACTACGGCATCTGATAGATTAGAAGCGAAAGTATATAGAATGAAATCATTGGTAAAATTTGGAGTTGAGAGAGAAGGAGCGTCGGAAATTTCCTTTTTAATGATTTGAAACGCTTCCTTTTCTTACTCTCCCCATTTAAACAATTCATATTTATTTATCATATTTTATAATTGAAGGACAATATGTGAAAAATATGGAGTGAATTTTTTTACGAAGTTTATCTGTCCTAAAAAGGATTGCATTGATTTTTTGTTATGTGGTATTGGAATTTCTAAAATTGTTTTAATCTAGTCAGGATCAATACAAATTCCATTTTTTGAGACGACAAAACCAAGAAGTTTACCTTCACTTAAATAAAAAATTGACTTCTTTGGATTAAGAGAAATCCAAAATCTTTTGCATATTTCAAAGATCTGCTTTAAGTCATGCAAATGATTGTTTATTTTTTTTGAATATATTGTAATATCATCAAGATAAACGACCATTGTTTGATTTATCAATCCTTTATAGGAAATATACATGGCCCTCTGAAAATTTTCTCCTGCATTCATTAATCTGAATGCCATCTTTTGGTATGCATAGGTTCCCCACTTCATTCTAAATGTAGTTTTCAAACGATCCTCTAGATGAACCAAAATTTGGTTATATCCTGAAAATCCATCTAAAAAACACATTAATTATGAACCTGCTACTGACTATAAAACTTGTTCCATTGATGGCAAAGAAAAATTATCCTTTTGAAATGCTTTGTTCATATTTCTAAAGTCAATACAAATTCAAATATCACCATTCTTTTTTCTCACAAGTACTAGATTAGAAACCAATTTTGAATGTGTAACAGGAAAAATGATTGTGGCTTTCAAAAGTTTGTTTAACTCATTTTTTATTTGAGTTTCAAAATTTGGATGTATTTTCCTAAGATTTGGTTGGATGGGTTGAACATTAGGTACCATAGGAATAATATGTTGAATGATGGATGGGTTGTAGGTTTTAAGATCTTGATAATTCCATGGAAAAGTATCTTTGTATTTTTTCAATAATGAAATGAATGCATTTCTTTCTCTGGATGAAAGGGTAAGCCCTAGATTTATATCTTGATGTACTTTATCAGATCCAGAGTTAACTAATTCAAACATTAAAGTAGAACTTTTCAGTTTGCAATTGTTGATTTTTTTGAATCTGTCTTTTAAATCATATAAATCTTCAAGTTTTACCACAGATTTTGGTAAAATATTCTTATCAGTTTGTTTCTTGATTTGATTATCATGTTCATCTTCATCTAGAATTTGATCATCGTATGATTTTCCTAAAGTAAGAAAACTTAAAATATCACTATCGTCATTGAAAACTCACTAACTAGTAACATTATCCAGGACAGATGGACGAAAAATCAATTCGATAGAGAATCTGTCGTGACTTAAATCTTCTGGTGGAATAATATTGGATGAAACGTTAGTCAAAAGATCAGCCATTAGGGGAATTTTGAGGTCTAAAATGGGCCTCCTAAGGAAATTATAAAATGATAGTGGAAATAATAAAATAAGATTTGATTACATCATCAAAATTTGGAGGGAAAAAAGAAAAAACTATTTTTTCAACTCATAGTTTCAACTTATCTCCCAATTTTTTTACTCCAATTTCAAAAGGGAGTACTCATTGGATTCAAAATTCAATTCCTCATCCAAGGAGTACCCATGTTGCATACTTTCGATGGGTCCTGCTACATGAAAAATGAGAAATACATGAAAAACGTGATTGCAATCACGTTTTGTTTTTTTATGTATTTCTCATTTTTCGTGTAGCAGGACCCATCAAAAGTATGCAACATGGGTACTCCTTGGATGGGGAATTAAATTTTTTATCCAACAAGCACTCTCGCTCAAAATTTGAGTAAGAAATTTGGGAGATAAGTTGAAAATACGATTTGAAAAAATAGTTTTATTATTTTATTATTTTTTAATATTTTTACCCTTTTACTTAAAAAATCGTGAATCATCCCCCATGGTTGACATCATCATCTTGAGTCTTATTGGTTCTTATATAGTTTATTTTTGTTGTATGTTTTTCTTAGGAGGCCCATTTTAGACCTCAAAATTCCCCTAATGATTGGCATTTTTTGATCTAGGAATAGAAGAGATATTGAATGCTAAAAAATGAGATGTGAGGTTTTGAACTAGAGATTGATAATGTTTTAATTGAATTAAGAGACAGTGAATAGTATTTCGTACTTTTCTTATGACAATTTCTGGATCTCCAAATACGTGAATGTATTGTATATCAAGACTTATTTCTTTACGAAGACCTTGAACTAATGCTTCATATTCAACAACACTTTTAGTGCATTCAAACTCAAGTCTACAAGCTAACATAGTTTTTTCACCTTTTGGACTAACAAGCATGCATATTTCTCCTGCACCATTATTGGATTTTGATCCATCAAAGAAAAATTTCCAAAACGGAGAATGGACTACTGTTTCTTCTTCAAAATTTAAGCATCTGGTCAAATCATTTTGAGAAAAAAAAAACTATTTGTGAATTAACAGAATCAATCAAGTAAGGTGAAAATTTAGTATTAAAATTCCACAAGAATGAATCTGCAAAGTAATTACCCAAAATATTTTTATTGAATGTTATGGGTCGATTTTCTTCCCCAAGATCTGTAACTGAGTATTTTATATGTTTTTTATGATCAACTCTGATTTGGTTGGGTTTTCCATTATATGGAAGCCACATGTGAGACCAGTCTGTTGCAAAATCTCCATGTAACTTTTCAGACCATTCTCTGCTAAGAACTGAACCATAGAATTCAGTGATGTCTGCAATCAATATATCGATAATCTAAGAAAATTTTTGATTTTATGACCATCGAATACTTACCGAATTGATTTCTCCTAAGACCTTAACCTTTGTTCTATCAAATTGAACTATACGAACCAATGATTTATGGGGTGCGATATTTAACTTCTCGCAAATTGAATATGGCATTATATTAGATGAAGCTCCAGAATCAATCAAACAGTTATGAACATTTCTATTGTATATTTCATAGGTTAAGAGGAAAGGAGGGGTGTGAGAATTAGATCTATCACCAATCAAAATAGCATCTGAATAGTCAACCTTGTTTGAATTGTCGATTGGAGGTTTCCCTATCCCATTAGCAGCATTAGCAATAACAGTTGAAGGAAGAGGAGAGGCAGTAACCTCATTCAAATCTTTTAATAAAATATTATATTGCTGCTTTAATTTTCTAACTTCATGAAGAGAAATATTGGCTTTAATTTCTTCATATCCTCGATAATGTTGTATTCAATAGTGTCAGATACTACCAAAGTTTTAGATTGAGGATTGGGTGTAGATTTGATCGACTGGGAATTAGTAACAACTTTATGAGATGGTTTGACTGGAGGGTTTTTATTGACAAGTTTTTCTTTAGCAATAGAAGTTGGGATTTTCTATTTCTGTATTGATTGATATGGTTTTGCAGAAGTCTTACTTATAGTGCTAATAGGAATTGCTTTAGATTTTATCTCTTCATCAGAGGAATGTAAGAAAAAGTCCCATAATCCATGTAATTCGGCTACTTCTTCATCTTGAGACTCGTCGGCAGAAGTTGTAGTTTCTTCTTCTTCTCCTTCTTCAAATTCAACATTAAGAAATATTATTGTGGGGATGTGATACAGAAAAATGATTTTTTTCTAAATGATCTAAAGGGTTTTCTAGTAGAATTCTTAGCAACCTGTTTTTTTTATTTCAACCATTTCATTGGACATGGTATTCAGAACCTTTTTCAATTCTTCAAGATCGAATGGATCTTTGGGAGTTTTCTTCTTTTTCTCATCTTTAAATGTTACTTTTTTAGATTTTTTATCTTCCATCTCAGACTTCTTCTATAAAGCTACAATTCTTCTCTCAACAGAAAAGGCTTCTTTCATGTTTTCTACAATTGTATGCTTATTGGCTCTATCTACAAAAAATGTTATATTAGAATGAAGGGAAGATATGTACCATTCTATTTGTACATCCAATCCTGGTCGAGAGGCAACTAGAATTTTATTCAATAACTTGTCAAATTTGGAGATGAATTCTTTGATCTTTTCATTTTAATTAGCTTTTAAATTAGAAATCATTGATTAATGAGGCAATTGTCCTATCATCATCAAATTTAGCAAGAAATAGGTCTTGAAAAGTATTCCAATATCCTATTGAACCGGAAGGGAGGGAAAAATACTAGGATGTTGTAGATCCTTGAAAAGTATGTGGAAACAATATTACTACAACATTGTCATGTTGCATACAATGGAGATTCATGGCCAACATAAAATTATTGAGATGTTCTACAGTGGGAAGGCCATCATCAAGATTATATTTTGGTAACCATTTTTTTGGAAGATCTGGGAGAGGATGTAAATTTTCCAATTGAATAGCTCCCGGATTAACCCATGGTAATTTCACCATTATTTGGCTTGTTGCTTGTCAATATGATCTAGTGGGTCCAGAAGAAGATGTGGATGGAGAAAAAAATACTACTCAACTAGTACTACTTATAGCAACATTTATTGTTTGAATAGAAATGGGTTGATTAGAGGAGTTGGTGGGAGTAAATGAGGATGAAGATGATGTGATCTCACTAATACCTGATTGAGATGCTGATGTGGTTTCTTTCTTACGATGAGATAAAATAGGAAACTTGAAAGGAGTTATCCCAATTTTTTCACTTTGTGATCAGGTTAACACACTAGTACCTCGAAATTTAGAGGTAATACTTTCTTCAGAAATTTCTGATCGGTTGTCTTATTTGGAGATATTAATATAGATATTTGTTCTGACCTTTCAATTAAAGACTGAACTTTGGGAGATTCAGGAATATGTTCTAAAGAAGGTCTATGAGGTAATGTTTCAGGAGATGTAAGAAATGGTTCTACAACTTTAGACTTATGATTAGGAGATAGTGAATGAGATCTAGAAGTCGTAGAAAATTTGGAGGGAGTTTGAATCTTATGTTGGATTTTTAATTGAGATTCAGCTTTATATGCCATACATAGTCGAATGCCCTCCTTCTAGCGCCAAAAATTTTGAAGGCTGGAGAGTGACTTCCTCAACATTAGGGATTCCACCCAGTTGGGAGCTTAAAGCAACTCATTTTCCATTAAAATGGTGTGTCTGACTAGGGATATAGGGACCAATTTCCCATATAAGAAATAATTTATATAAAAATGGAATAAATAAACATGAGTGAAATTATTTATTCTAATGATAACATAAATAAAACTAAATCTAACTACTTCCTGGGATTGAACTGATTTATATGATTACAGAGTAAGATTTCATAAGCATGAAACAATATAGGTCATTTGCATACTAAATGAATGTAAGCACATTAAAGAAACTAAATCAATGTAATTGATTTAGTTGATGAAGAACATTAATCATATAACAAATCTCTAAGTCACTCATCTAACAACATATCATTCAATACATTTTATCAATAGTAATAAGAATATATATCATTTCAATGCTTATCAAAGAGAGACAAATAGACAGAAAAAAACTTGCTAAAATCTCAAAAACATAAAACGATCAATACACAGATAATATTACCCATTACATCATATCTTAGTTTTGAAAAGATAGCCTTTGGGCTCAGAATTTCAATTAGATACTTTTGTTCAAACAATAGTTTAAGTTCCAAAAGCCTCCTTCTCAAAAATCTGGACCCCTTTCTAAATGCATGAAAGGGGTTTAAATACTTATTAATATTACAAAAATATAAAACTTGTGAAAGAAGTCTTCTTAATCTAATCTAAACTATAAACTATAAACTAGGAAATTAAAATGCATAAGTTATAACAGTCTCATGACTCTTTATTGAATCCACTCTCAAGTTGTTCCTTGAGTTGGCAGACTTTGATCATATATTCTAGCTGGGGGGGAATGCATTGGCTGCATTCTCATCTGGCCCATGAATATTGCATCATTGAGTGCTGGAAGAAGTTGAACTGCAGCGTTGGAAAGACACCTCGGCACTCCTAATTAACTATGAGGCTTGATAAAAAAATACCAGTAAATATCCATATTTACCTTTGTCAAGTTTTCTATGTCAAGAGCTTTTATGCTTGATGTTTCTTGCCAATATTGCTTTAAAAAGCTGACTTCTGGCATAGTGTATTTTGGTATTTCCTGGATAAGATTAGCTTGTATAAAATAATCTTTTATATACTCGGATATGTTGGAGAACATATTTTTAGCTCTGATGATAGTGAATTCATCACTTCTCATTTTCATGTCCCAGTCTCCAAATACTATATATTGTATTGATTCTTCAAGACGAGGAAGATCGGCCGCTCTTCCTTGCACAGTGTCTTTCTAATATATATACTTTCACACCTTATCATCAGTTTCTTCATAATAAATCCTCAAATTAGAAATTTGAGTGACTAACTGATCACTTATTGTAATTTTCTCCTGAATCTATTTGTACTTCTGATAGAAAATTGTCTGTTGATTTACCAGTAATGTTTCCAGTTCAGTTGCTTCTTCCTTTACCTCATTGAGATCTCATTTCTCCTGCAAATTTTGAAAGCTCTATTGTAATTGATGAACTATTAGATCCTTCTCTTTGCTTTCAGTTTCGAATTTGAGTTTGAGACGTTCAAACTCCTGTTGCGGATTATTAATACTTGATTTGAATTCCTGCTCTATCCTTTATTTTTCATTAAAGAAACTTTTCTCCATTTGAGCAATTTTCTGATCCTTCTCCATAATTAATTCTTCAATCTTGGTTTCCTTATGAATAGTTGTGTCTACATAAGCACCTACAAAATAAGATAATTTGCTTAGTTCTTTTCCTGAAGTTGACTGAGTTCCTTTCCAGAGAACTTGCATTAATGTTGTGTTCATAGGTAGTTCTGGAGAATATTCAATCTTTGTTTTCTTCTTTGACCTAGATAAAATATCTTTATGCTTTGGACTATAAAATACATCCAATGAAAGTATTTTCTCAATCTTCAATATTATTTCTATTGTTGGAAAGGCATAGATTATCTCCATGTCTTGGGCCAATGTTTCTCCTTGTTTCTCCTTTGTATCATTGATCTTTAGTATTTGAATTTGTTGAAGAGAAATTTCAGAAACCTCTATAGTAAATGAGATTTCTCGAATTTTTCCTTTATATTTAGAGTTATTTAGATTAGAGTAAAATTTTTGAACGCTTGATTCACCTATATGAATTTTTTTTTTAGAGAATCTTCAATAGGAAGAGTTTCTATAAAAATACCACTCTGATCAGCAGGAGTATTAGTATCATATAATGCTCTTTCAAAACTTTCCCAATCTTGATTAAACCTCTCTTCAAATAGAATATCCATGATTTATGGTTCTTTTACTGGTACTGGTACCGGTACCTAAATTGGAGGAATCAGAACCGAAATTTGCTCTTCTTCTAGCAGTTGAACTAGAGGAATTGGAATTTGTTTTGGCATTGGCTTGTGGAATGTGTAGTCTGGCAAATGAGAATTCCTATGCTTTCAATATTCTTTGAATGTTAACAAACCTTTAGGAATAAACCTTTGTGCTGCTATTTTTTGAACTCTTGAAAATTTTGGGATTGACTCGAACACATCATCGAATTTATTAGCCTCGCTTGTAAATGTTTGCAGCTTAACTTGATTTTTTATTTCTATAGAAACACCATATGAATCATAACTTATGTTGGGTAGGATTGGAAAATTGAAGGGTTTTAATCGATCAATTTCAAGACAGGCATGCTTGAAATTTTCAAGAGTATATGACCCACATGAAATAGGAAATGTTTGCCAAATTTTCTTTTTGGCATCTTTTAGAAATTTAGTCAACCCATTCCCTATGGTCTGATGAGCAATTTCCATAGCCAATAATTTGTTTGGTATGTTTAAGGGTAGGACATGAGGGCAAGCATGACTTCTGAAAATTTGGATGTATGTGTAAAATTCTTCACCGAACCACCTTCCTATAGGCTTAAAACTTCTATTGGCTTCATGGGTGACTCTAGGGATTTTTCTTTCGAAAATGACTTGAAAACCTAGGAGAATTATATCATTACATATTTTAAACATATGAGAATGGTATTTTGATTCCGATTGGAATTTGAACTATACAAAGATGGGGGTTTTGACTTCTCTAGTCCATTTCCATCCTAATGACGAAATTCAATAGAAAAACATACAACATCTAGGATAAAGGAACTCATATAAAAAGGAGTGATTGTACCGGACGAGAGATTATGATTTTCTATATAGACAGTGATACATCTAATCAAATTATCAGACAGAATATTAGCCCAATCAAGAATATGGCCATCATAGGCTGCTTCTATCAGGGGTATCCAATCTTCCTTAAACTTGGTTGTATTTGAAAAAAAGACGACACATCATTGCAGCAATTTGCAAGAAAGGGATTTTAAGAGAAACTACTAAGTACATACCCTTATCGTCATGTTTATGGTGATTAGGATCATTTCTTCAATCCTTGATTACATTTGCAAGGTGTTCATTCTCTCGCATGAATTCTTGAAAAAAATGGTTGTCATATATTTTCTGGGGCTCGAGAAATTTATACATATCTTTTAAATCTGAAGGACTGAGAGAACCAATGACTATTCTATTTCTGGTAACAAACTATCTATCTCAAATGTCCACATGATCCAACACCCATTTTACTAAGTTAGTGTATGGCAACATTTTAGGACATGCAGAAATTCTGTGAAGAAAAGAGTTAGTTGCGTCAAACCATGAGTCTGAATCCATGGATGCAGAATCGTCAGCTACAACTTTTTTTTTCAAAAATACTTGTGGATTTTCATTCTCAAACATCTTATAGATCCCTTCCCAGCTTGAGGAATCAATTTCTAGGTTTCATGTTGTGTTTGAGATTAAAGGAGCCATGTCGTTGTTTTCTTCTTGTTGAACAAATAACTGAAGTGGGGTGGGAGACTTCCTTCTTTTTTTAATCAGCCTTGACATACTTTTATGTCTAAGTTTCCGTAATTACCTTGTTGAAAGAAAACCATAAGCATAAGCTTAGATCACGTCAAATGCTATTAACTGTCGTATCAATTTAACTCATGCATAATGGGAATCCTTGGTATTAAATATGAAATAATTATAAAATCGATTACAAACCTTGAGATCATAAAAACACCTAAATTATCATTAAATTGATAGCATGGGTTCGTGTGAGTTTGGCAGTTGTTACCTTATCGAGATCTTTAGATCGGCCTTTTCATGATTAGCAAATTTCGGCATTTCGCAGCAACGTGCGACATGAGAAAATGCGATATTGCGATGGTTTTTTTGTTGGATGAGAGAATGTGATATCGGTATATGTCCGACAATAGATTGTGATATTGGTATCCCTTACATGATGTATTTTGCAATTTTGTACATCGGCGATTCGTAGTTTCGCATATTGGTGATTCGCCAGTTTCAATGATTTGTCAATTTGGCGATTTTTTGTTTCGGCGATTTACATTTTGGCGATTTAATTCCCGCTCTTGTACTTTTAGCCTTTATGGGTTCCTTAGAGAGATTTTTATGATTTTCTTATGTTTTTTAAGAAAAACAAAATTTAATCTAATAGACTCCAATTCTAAGCATTATTTCAAAACCAAATTTAATCCTAAAATTTTTAAAAGGGTCCCCATTGTTATTTCTATACTATTTTACTCCAGAAAAATTGGGGGGTTATTGTAATACTACAACACACTCCAATAAAGGTAGTCAAGCTCTTGTCAAAAATAAAATTCAATGGTAAGAATTTAGCTGTTGATCATCTCCTTCGATGTATTTTAGATTGAGATAATTTTGATATTGATGAGAATGTCATTTGCAAAATATTCACTCTTACTTTGGCAAGTCAAGCTAAATATTGATGTCGATCATTACTAGTTTCCCTTGTACATAGTTGGGATGAATTTTCAAAAAAAAATCCTTCACGCTTTTAAGGAATACAATTTTGAAAAGGTTTGTGATCAATTATAAGCATTGCGTAGATTGGAAGGTGAGGCATTGGAAAATTTTCTAATTAGCTTTAAAATTGTTTGTTTAAAATTGCATTCCAAAGATATGCCTCCTGAATATCAGTTATTAGGATAGTTTAGGCATTTAGTTTCTCTCGGTTGTATTTCTAATCATTGTAAGGAACCAGAAGATATGAAATTTGTGAGAATATGCATAATTGTTGAATAATCAATGGCTCAAAATAACAATGTTAATCCGCTACAAACAAAAAGTACAAATTATACCAGTGATCAATGTCAGGAAAGAAAAAATGCTAGTAATGGAAATGTTGCTACCAACCAATCAGCTGCTTAAAATCAAAACAATTTTGTTTATTCAAATCATACTTCTTCTACTGAATTAGAAAATAAACATGTTGCAAATTCAACAAACATCAAGCAGCAAACAAATCAACAAGAAACAATGTAAATCGAAATTTCCAATGATATACAAATTATTGCAAGTAATATCAAATATACTACTGCTGAAATCAGTAATCAATCACAAGTTACAGAGCAGTCTACCATCAATTTTGAAATCAGCAAAATACATCTCTCTCCTTAGATTATTTCCAATAATAGTGAGTCTTAATTATGTGTTGATAATTAGCAATCCAAAATCTACAATAATACAAATGTGGAAGAATCTGAAATGTGCATTTTGAAAAATCAGTAAATTTCTTCAAACATGGAAATTTTCAGGTTCATAACTTCAAATTCCCATTTCTCTCTTTATCCTGATCAGTTTGATTATTTTAATTCCTTGAATAATATTTCAGCAACTCCTTTCTACACAAATATTATTTCACAAAATGAAGAAGCTTTCATTAGTGATGAATTTCTGCTTAATTTTGAAAGGGATAGAGAATATTCAATTATCAAAACTTTCAGTTGTCCTGGAAATTCTCTTAATAATGCAATCAATTTTCTTCTTCGTTTTGATTTATTTTATGGAGAGCAAAAGAACACTAGTGAAATCATTTATGATGATGATTTGAAGTCCAGGAATTCTGAATCTCTTCACTCTTCAGAAAAAGTTTTGTCATATTCTCACACCTCCAATTCTTCAAGTCCATTCATATTTGAATATGGGTAAAACACAAGTTCTCATTTTCAAACCTCCAAGCGTTGTGATGATTTTCTTATTCAAGAATTCACTCTTATTTATTATTCTTACAATGATGAAGTTCATTGTTCTATTCAAGAGATGGAAATTTTTCCATTTCCACAAGTAGATGTTAATAATAATTTTAATATCATTATTTCGGTTGACACTTGTGGGAATGAAATTTGTGTAAACAAACCTCATCTATATTGTACTATTATTTGTAACATGAGTGAAAATTATGATTTGGTTTTTCTTTATTTTCCTCGGTTGTAATGTATTTTTCTTTCGAATTTTATTTTTTGAATTTTTGGACATATTATGTTGGCACTTTGAGCACTTAGGCTCTAAACACTCATAAAATGCATTAATGGGCATACATGAAAACCAATTTCAAATATTTAACCATGAGCATCAACAACTCACAATTTTTCAATTTTGTTTGATGTTTATTTATGCCAATACATGCTTTCTTTTCAAATCAAACTCTTTACAAGTTCCAGCATTTGAGAGTGCATTATTAAAAACTAACCAGCATTTCAATTTGTCTAAAAATATTCTTAGACATTTATTGGGCTTCGCTTTTCGTTGATTCATATGAAAATTATTTGAAAAGCTCAATCTCATAAAAGAATTTTTGTGATGTTTCTTCTTTTGTACAAAATGCTAACTTATCACTACTTCCAGAGTATTTAAAGATAAACTATTTGAACTTGGTATGTGAACATCTCTCCAATCATTAGCAGAGATTCATCCATATTTTTACTTTTCAAAAATGAGTCATTGTAAATAAGCTTATTTTTGTAGATATGTTAGAAATAGATGTACATATTGCATTTATGTTTATTTTTTTTGTTTTAATCATATTTTTACTTTTGTTAATGATTTTTTATATGTGCATATGTGCATAAATAAAATTGAGGGAATGGATTCATTGGATGTGTGATTATACTTGGTTTTAGTATGCTCTGTAAATTAGGAGTAGGATTAGATTATTTTGTTTGTTTTTCTTTTGTTTCTTTTAATATTGCAGATTTTGAATAAATATGTAATGGGCCCAAGTGTTTCCTTGGTATTCATTCCATTCCGTAGCAGGATGCATTTCACAATCCTCACAATGCATTTCTAAATAATGTCTTTTACCATTTCTTGTTATGCAATGCTGAAGTGGATGCAAATTAATGACTCATTACTTCACATTTAACATAGATTGAATAAGTAAATGATTTTGAACATATGCAAATTCTAAGAAAAAGCATAGTAGAATGTTAACATCTATGGGGTAAACTTAAAATTAAATTCTTCCAGGTATGCATATATATGTGCATCCTCATCTGTTGTTAATTTTCATTTCAACAATTGTTTTCCCTTTAGCCAATTTTTATTTCTTATTTTGTTGTACTTCTTTTTGTGGGTCTTCATTGGCTTGAATTGAAGGCTTGATTTTGTTTTCAAATTAAATTTCAATATAGTGAGCAACAAGACTTTTCCAAGTCACAAACATTTTCAGGGAAAATTTTGTTTTCTCATTGGAATTTTTTATTTATATGCCATGTATAAGGGCTTTGCTTTATAGTTCCTTTTCTTTTTGAATTCGCAAGATGAATCATGAACATATTTTGCTTCATATTGATGTAATTAAAATGAAATGATTTGATTTTCTTGTTGCAATTTTCCACGGGCCTTTAGCTTTTCACATTTTGAATGGAAAATTAAAGATAGGTCATGAAAAGAAAGGAAAATTGCAAAGAATATTGCTATGGTTGTAAAGTACACATGTCCATGTCTATACCTTCCTTTCTGTGATTTTTCATTTTCTAAGGTCGTGATAAACTTTTTTTTTTTATCCCATATCTTGTCTTTTGGTTTGTGCTCCTTTTACAAATCTCAGGATAATTATTGATTACTCAACATCCGGACAGTTCATCGTGTGCACACTGAATCATTTTTTTCTTACCTTATCTATGTTTTTATTGGCCATTCATTCACACTTTCCACATATTATTGGCTACATTACATCGGTGCTTTACTTAACGCATATTTCCATTCTGTTAGGAATAATCTTACGTGATGAGCTATAAATACCCCACGTATATGAGAATGTGTGTCGATTGGGCCTATCACAAATTAGATACATATAATCCTTGTCAATCTATCCCAGAGCATTCAATGTGCAACCCTTTCATAAATGTCGGGATTAACCTAGTGGGATTACTCATCACCTGTGAGTCCCATTTTTATCTTTATAATTGACCTAATTTTGATTGCATCATCACGCTTGATTCTTTTCGCGAACAAATATATCACATCTATTCTTTTCCTTATGGGCTTACTCAGTAAGCTATGCACTCATTATGGTTTAATTTTTATTTGATTTACGTGATATTCACTTTACACATTAGCCTGATACCCTTTTAGCCTAGAAGTTACATTGTTTGCAACTTTAATAAGTGTCAGGATAGCACATTGGTCATGGCCCCTCTTTTCGTTGTGTGATTTCATTGATTCACCCTTTTTGCCACTCCCTTTCCACATTATCCCGTATTTCTTACCTTGGAACCTACCTGTATTTTTTCATTTCGAATAGTTGGGACGTATTCACTATGAAAACTCATAATTCACAGTCGACATGCATCTCTCTTTCTTTTCTTTCCCATTGGATGCTTAGCATTTTCCCTTTCCACATTCGCCCACTCTATTCATCCCTCTTGATTCTTTAGTGTGCATCTTTCATTATTAACATGTTTGAGCTACTGGGATGATGTAAGCAACCACGACGTCGGTTAACACGACTCATTCTAATAAAGATTGCAATCTTTGTTATGCTCAAGCAATGGTTATATTACGTAACAAATCAATAAGAATGCACAGGTAAGTTGGATTGGTGGTTAATTATTTCGATATGGGGATTCCATTGTATTTAATTATGTTTATATCACTTCAATTTAATTCTTATCACGCAAAGGTTATGTTGTCACTCGGATTGAACCTCAGGCTGAGAAAGGTGATTTCGAGGTAAACTCAAACCATGCTTAGCCAAGTAGCTAGCCCTAGTAGGAAAGGAGAGGGCTCTCTCCGTAAATATCACAATCAAGATGATTGAGGAAAGAAGATATTAGGTTAGGTATAGTAGCTCAGGGTTTTGATTTTGATTTTATAAGGTTGTGTTGGATCAGAAGGAGAAAAACAGTCAGGCCAAGGGAAATTAGGTCAAAATTTGCAGGGTGTTCTATGGGGCATGGTAGGTACAATGTGTATCACTTTAGGATTTCAATGGGTGGGATGATCAAGACAGGTGAGGAGCTAGAAAGATCATGGTGAAAATCATGGTTTCTTTCTAAACTGAAGAAAATTATAGACTGTGAATGTCCACCCAAAACAGAGCATATGAGAATGGATTTTGTTTATCTAACTTGCATACATTCACTTAGAAGTTATGAAATGATGAATAAAATCAACAATACATTTCAATACATGAAAATAAAAGGAGAAATTGAACTAAACACCATACCATGGGGATCCCATAAAAATAGCTGCAAAGTTTATTAATATTCCTGCTCAGAACTGATATAATGTATGTCTTTTCAAGCATCCAACCGAGTCCAACCCGTACTAATGACTAAGAAAATACATGATATAGACCTCAAACCAACTCATCCTAGCTTCAGGGGGTCAATCAATGAGAGGAGGAGTTGTTACAAGAAATACTGAACTGACAACTAGAGAATAAGGTGGTTAAAGTGACTCATCCCAAATTTGAGAAAACTGATTCATTACATGTCATTGAGGCCATTTACTTAATATATCTACCCTAGGTAACATCTATATCACCATAATGACATAATAAACCACTTATTACATTAGTAAAAAGTCAACCAGTGAGATAAAACTCAAAAATTCTGTGAAAAACAGAGAAAACTCTATAACAGAGGAACTTTGTCCTAAGCGCGGCGACAAGGTGGAAAAATTAGGTCTTTTTGTAGGTCACTTTTGACTGGCTTCTTGGTGTCCAAATTGAGCTCATGATAGCTCATTGGAAAGTATGTCCTAAATAATTTCTAGATTTTCTTTTGGTTTCTGATTTGGAGTTGTTTTGTCCCCTCAAAACTGAATTCTCCCAAGACTGCCTCTAAGCACAACACCATCTTGAAAAAGAGGCGGAAACATGATTTTCTGGGTTTTTTGGCCCTTTTTCCTGACCAGTTTTGCTCCAAATGCTTAGAAAAAGTACAAGTGGTATTTCCTCATCATTATGAACCCAATAATGTATTCATTTTACTAATTATATGCCCCAACAAAAAGCACAGCGCCAAGGCTCTATGCTTAGGGCAGAATTTCCTGTGTTTTTCCAAAATTGCCAAAAAACCTCAAAAATCTTCAAACTTTTCAAAATTTCTCAAAATTTGTGGGATGGAACCACAACTACATGTAAATTTTGAGTAAAGGAGGCATTATTAAGCATATTTATTTTATCTTCTCCTTTCTTTCCCTTCCGGATCTTCCTCAATTTATCCTTCATCTATTTGACCTTGATATTGTAAATTTTGTTCCGGATCTGATAGTGATGGGCCATGTGCCTGAGCATATGATTGTATTTTTTGGATTTAACTAGAAATTTCTCCTAAAATTTGACTCTCTCAAGCCACACTTCCCTGTTATCTTCAATCTCCTTTGCCAACTACTAGTCAAAACTCATAATTTGGGCTTCTTGTTTTTTTTTCTCCAATGCTCTTTTGAGGTTTCTTGTCTTTGGCCATCAAACTCATCATCATTGTGTTCTTCCTCCATGTAATATTTGTCCTTTATCTCCATGCTTGTTTCTTGGCACTTTGGAAAACCCTAGGGAAGAGGAAAGAAAGGGAGAGTGAGTGAGAGAGTAATGGGAATAGGAGCAGGGAAGGAAATGATGAAATGAGGGCTTTAGGGGATAGGGATAGGGTCACAAAAATTAAAGGAGATGGGGAAAAGGATTAATAAAATTGGCGAGGTGATGGGAGGTGAAAATATGAAGGGAGATGAAAATGATAATTTAATTACAGGTCAAAGATATGGGGGAAATCTAGGAAAAATACTGAAAATCCTAAAAATTGGGGTTTTGATGGAAAGGGGTAAAGGGATTTAGGAAATGGTAGTTTTAGTGTTTTTGGGAATATGGGGTGAAGAAATAAGGTCCAGGAATAATAATTTTGGGACAAAGGGTTTTTTTGGGAAATTTTGTAATGGGGAGGGGAATTTTGGGAAAACTAGGGTTTTTGTGATTTTCTTACCAATATGAAACTTTACCCATAAGCATAAAATGAAGGAAAAGGTATCAAAGAGGGTTTACTTACTTGATTTAGAGAAGAAGGGACAATGTGGAAGAATTTGGAAGATTTTGGAGGGTTTTTTGCCTAAGCGTAGTGCCTCACCTAAAAGCGTAGCGCCCTTCTCCTAAGCACAACGCCATTCAGTTTTACACTGGCAGAACTTCCCTAAGCGCAGCGCCTAACCCAAGAGCACAATGTCATTTTATCTCCAACATTCAAGATGCTTTTGACTGCCTTCCTGGTGTCCAAATTGGGCCCAAGATACCTTGTTGGAAATCCCTTCAAGTTTAATTTCCAAATCTACATTTGGTTTTCTATTTGGAGTTTATTTGCCTTGTCAAAAGTTGATTTTCCCAAGACAGGTCAAAAAGTACAGAATGAAGGTATAGAAATGAAGAGTTTTGTTGTAGGAAACTTTTCAAGGCATTCCTCAACTCCAAATTGAGATCATGATAGGTAATTGGAAATTTCTCTCTGTCTAGTTATTATTTGACTCGTCAAGAAATTCATTTGGACACTCTAGCTAGGAGAAAACTTGATTTTCCCAAGGTCACTCTAGAAGCGCAACAACTCTCCTGTGGTACCCGTACTTTTTACATTTATCAAAACCCATGATACCTGTGTGAAAAATGAAGGAGGTTTTCTTCCTTGGCCTATTATGGACAAAACCCACTCTCACTTTTATCAAATTCATCTCTGGTTGGTAAAAAACATAGTTTGAAGCGAAACTGGCCTTATGAGTGGCAAATGGCTTGACTCTTGGAATGCTTTTCTGAAAAATGATGGAGACATGATGTTTATGATTTTGGAATGACCTAATACTTACTGATATGAACTACCTTATGCCTCCTCTACTCATATGTCTTTGATTTCATATCAAACCCTAGCTCAGTGGGAAAGGAAATTAAGGTTTAATGCTTGTGGAAAATCATGACTTAGGCACCCTTGGAAAAAGACAACTCCCTTTGACATTTGATCAATTGTTGGAGCAGACACTTTTTTTATTTGGCACTTGATGTGTTGGCATGTGGAACTCTGAGTTGGCATATTTGGGAGACTGAGTACTTATTACATATAGTGACTTTAAAATTACATAAAACTAGAACGCAAAAAATATCTATGATTTTTAATCTCAAAAGTGAGATTTTGGAGATGAAAACTTACAAAATGAAATGTAAATTTACATGGAAAACCCGACTGAAGAAAATTATTATTTTAATATGGGTCACCTTCACACCTTCTACTTCCCTTTATTGAAAATGAAACAATGCAATGATTTGACCTAATGAAACCCTAGTGACCTAATGAGAAATGAAAGAAACTGACTCAATGGGTGACTTCAACTAAAAGTGGAATGAGAGAAGACTTTGTTTTCAGCAACCACCAATGGACAATGGAAAATGGGACACTTGACAAGGACAACCACCAATGGAACAATTTTATATCACGACCTAATGGAAATTGAAAATTATTTAGAGTGAGACACCTAAGATGCGCATGCAAAATGTGTTTTGATCCCTGGTGGAAGTATGCAAATACTGACACTAACATTGACTCCAGCTGAGGATGGTATCTCCTTGGAGGTTCCAAGAAAAACATAGACCAAGTGCTTATTCATTGGGCAATGGAGTCAAAAGCTAAAGACTAACTAAATACTGAAAACTGACTCAATAAACTGACTCAAGACTAACTGAAAAAGATGCTCGGAATTGAGCTTATTCAATAAAACCTACTCCAACTAATCCATTCATCACTTGAAGAAGTGAAATGGAACAACCAATGCAACTATATAAGCATTATAGCTGCTATTTGAATTTTCCACAAGTGCTTGCTTATGAGCAAGAAGAAAGAAATACTAAAAGGAAACTCCCATGAAAACTTGTCAACATATTGAATCTTGATAAAATTGTAAAGTATGAGCCCACTGCCTAACCTCAAGAATGTTGTGAAAGGATCTTCATTGGAATACATATTGATTTCCAGCCCATCTAATACATTACTTCTCTACTCTAGGTAGTCTTCGTACCTTGGCTTTAAAATTTTCCTAACATCTATGCTTTCTTTCTTTGATGACTGCAACAAGTTGACAAAAGGATCCTGAAACTTGTGAATAGCTATTTTTTCTTGATGATCAACAATAAAACAAAAATCTTCTTCATTACACTCTTGATATGACTACAAATATTGGTATGAGCTACGTAATGAATTACCTGCTGAACAAGACAATGAAGTCGGCTTTCGGATCAAGTTTATATCAACACTCTTTTCAGGCTCACAGTTAGCTAATGGAGAAGGAATTTTACTGTAGATATCATCTAACACATCAGCCATTGGGTCATGGAAAACTTGAAAAGACTGTTGAATCGTATCCATCCATTTTAATGAGACCGCATGACACTCTACAAGCTTCTCATCCTTTTATTTAGAGATATTATGAAAATTTTCCTTTAAAAACTTAAATGATTCCAAACATAATGGTACAGAATCATCTTGCATCATTTGATCATGTGTTTCAACTTCCATACCTTCATCTACAACTTGAAATTCAATGTCATTCGGTGGCTGCAAATCTAGAGCTAAGGAGGATTCTATGTTGCAAATGATTTTCTCAACCAATTTAGGAGAATGCTCATCATTTATAGTGTTGAACAATCACTTATCTACTTTCTTATAGTTTTCTCTTATTTTTGCAAATGAAGAGAAACACAAGGGTAAGGAGCTCTTATCAAAAATTTGATTATCCTCTTCATTGTCAAGATCAAAACTCAATGACTGTTGATTTATGATCGCATGAAAGTTATCTCTGATGAACTGAAATGAAGTAAAACAAAGAGGCAAAGATCCTTTAGTTACTTTCAAATATTTTTCATTTTCCTCATCACTGTCATAGCTGATATGCATCAGTTGATCACTATTTTTGAGCTACTGAAACTAAACTTCCTCCCACAAACCAACTGTTGATTTCTTTGCAAGATTAGCTTTTGTTTGGAGAAGATAATCATCATCATACTTATCAAACTTTGGAAAATCATCAATGTAAGTAATTTCACCAATAATACACATTATATTATCAGATTTTTTCTCCTCAGATTGATCTACAAATCCATTTTCTGATCTATGGTGGCTGGGATTAGCAGGAGAATATTTAGGGCTTGCAATCTCTTATTTTTCTGGGATAAGTGGGTCATGATGATCTTGAAAGGAAAATACATCTCTCGTGGTTATCCTTTGTATCATTTCCTCTATTTTACTTATCAAAATTCCAAGATTTACCTCTGAAGATGTCAGGTGCTCTACAATTTTCTTCTTCTCTTATTCCTTCAGCTTTGCCCTTCTGATCAGTAGATTAGCCTTTACATCCACTCCACTATTCTACATCTCTTCAAGTGTTGTAAGGATCCTTTCTCTCAGCTGAAACTCCATTTCCGAATGAAAGGAATCCGGGTAATGTAAAAGAGCTGAGTCAGGAGGGGGTTGTATATCAGCCAGTATTGAATAATAGACTTGATTGAATCTGGCAGAAAAGTGTTGTACTATCTCCCCTAGCTGTCTTTTCAGTTGGTCATACTCTTTTAGAATTAAGAAAGGGTTTTGTTTGACCACCCACCTGTCAAGGAAAAATTTGACGAACTACGAGAAATCTGAGATGCTCATAGCAGGCAAGTTTTTGAACTAACTCTTGACTTTGCCTTGCAAAGAAAGAGCAAATAGCTTGATACTGACATCCTCTTTTTCAACTTCAAAAAGGTCAAAGAAAGTCTCAAAATTATGCATATGTCTCTCAGGAGTGATGTTTTCATATTCACCATCAAACCTCGGTAGATATAGGTAATGATTTTCAGGGAAAGCATGGAGCATAGGAGGTAAGATGAGTGGTTTGTATCGATCCAGGACTATAGAAGGTGTAGGAGTATGTACAAAAGATATAGGATTAGTCTTGATCTCTTTAGGCTCATCAATTTTAATATGGTCATCATAAGGTTCAGAAAAAGGATGTGGACCAATATCAAAGGAAAACTCGGTATTTACACTTTTCGAATAGGTAGAATCAAGATTCTGATCATCTTTATCATACAACAATCTCCGAAAAAATTTCAGGATAGTTTCAGGAAAATAAAAGAAGTAATTTACAAGAAATCAGATTAGATCTTGAATACAATTTCACTTTGAATACCTGAACTTTGTGTAAGATCCTTCCACTTTCCTGCTGGCAAGGTCGATCCTCAAGTGGAGTCTTTACATCACGTTGGTGTCTCTAGGTGAAGAGTTCAACCTTCATATGCATCTGATTGTTTTCCACCATTAGCAATCAGTTCTAAACTTTGTTGTTCTTTCCCAGGCAAGATATGATCTTTCGTCTCCCTAGTATGGTCACCAAAATGTTATCACTCAGATTGAACCTCAGGTTGAGAAAGGTAATTCCGAGGTAACCTCAAACCACACTTAGCCAAATATCTAGCCCTACTAGGCAAGGAGAGGTCTCTATCCATAAATATCACAGCCAAGATGACTGAGGAAAGAAGATATTAGGCTAGGTATAGTAGCTCATGGCTTTTATTTTGATTGTATAGGGTTGTGCTGGATAAGAAGGAGCAAAATAGTCAGGGCAAGGGAAATTAGGTCAAAATTTGCAGGGTATTCTATGGGGCAAGGTAGGTACAATGTGTAGCACTTTAGGATTTCAATGGGTGGGATGATCAAGACAGGTGAGGAGCTAGAAAGAGCATGGTGAAAATCATGGTTTCTTTCTAAACTGAAGAAAATTACAGACTGTCAATGTCTACCCAAAAAAAAGCATATGAGAATGGATTATGTTTATCTAACTTGCATACATTCACTTAGAAGTTATGAAATGATGAATAAACTCAAAAATAAATTTCAATACATGAAAAAAAAGGAGAAACTAAACAAAACACCATACCATATGGACCCCATGAAAATAGCTACAAATTTGATTAATAATCCTACTCAGAACTGATACAAAGTATGTCTTTTCAAAAGCCAAGCATCCAACTGAGTCCAACCCTTACTAATGACTAAGAAAATACATTATATAGACCTCAAACGAACTCATCCTATCTTTAGGGGGTCGAATCCATGAGAGGAGGAGTTGTTCCAAGAAATATTGAACTGACGACTAGAGAATAGGGTGGTCAAAGACTCATCCCAAATTTGAGAAAACTAATTCATTACATGTCATTGAGGCCATTTACCTAATTTATCTACCCTAGGAAACATCTAGAACACCATAATGACATCATAAACCACTTATTACATCAGTAAAAAGTCAACCAGTGAGATAAAACTCAAAAATTCAGTGAAAAACAGAGAAACTTTCTCCTAAGCGGAGTGCCAAGGAGGAAAACATAGGTCTTTTGCAGGTCACTTTTGACTGACTTCCTGGTGCCCAAATTGAGATCATGATAGCTCATTGGAAAGCATATCATGTATACTTTCCATATCTATTTATTTTTTTCTGATTTGGAGTTGTTTTGTGCACTAAAAATGACATTCTCCCAAGACTGCCTCTAAGCACAACGCCATCCTAAAAAAGAGGCAGAAACATGATTTTTGGGGTTTTTTTGGCCCTTTTTCCTGACTATTTTTGCTCCAAATGCTTAGAAAAATTACAGGGGGTGTTTCCAAATCGTTATGAACCCAATGATGTATTATATTTTCTCATTATATTCCCCAAGAAAAAGCACAACACTAAGGCGCTGCGCTTAGGGTAGAATTTCCTGTGTTTTTCCAAAATTGCCCAAAAAACTCAAAAAATTTCAAAATTTTCAAAATTTCTCAAAATTTGTGGGATAGGCCCACAACCATATGTAAATTTTGAGCTAAGGAGGCATCAGCAACCATCTTTAGTTTATCAACCCCTTTCTTTCCCTTCTGGATCTTCCTCAATTTATCCGTCATCTGTTTGACCTTGATATTGTAAATTTTGTTCTGGGTCTGATAGTGATGGGCCATGTGCCTAAGCATCTGATTGTATTTGCTAGATTTAACTAGAAGCTTCTCCTAAATTTTTTCTCTCTCAAGCCACACTTCCCTGTTATCTTCAATCTAATTTTCCAACTGCTGGTCAAAACTCAGAATTTGGGCTTCTTGTTTTTTTTTCTCCAATGCTCTTTTGAGGTTTCTTGTCTTTCACGATCAAAATCATCATCATTGTCTTCTTCCTCCATGTAATCTCTATCCTTTCTCTCCATGCATGTTTCCTGGCACTTTGGAAAACCCGAGGGGAGAGGAAAGAAAGGGAGAGTGAGTGAGGGAGTGATGGGAATAGGAGCAGGGAAGGAAATGATGAAATGAGGGCTTTAGGGGATAGGGATAGGGTCACAAAAATTAAATGAGATGGGGAAAAGGGTTAAGAAAATTGGTGAGGTGATGGGAGGTGAAAATATGAATGGATATGAAAATTATAATTTAATTATAGGTCAAAGTTATGGGGGAAATCTAGGAAAAAGAGTGAAAATCCTAGAAATTGGGGTATTGATGGAAAAGGGTAAAGGGACTTAGGAAATGGTAGTTTTAATATTTTTGGGAATATGGGGTGAAGAAATAGAGTCCAGGGATAATAATTTTGGGACAAAGGGGTTTTTTGGGAAATTTTTTAATGGTGAGGGGAATTTGGGAAAACTAGGGTTTTTGTGATTTCCTTGCCAATATGAAACTTTACCCATAAGCATAAAATGAAGAAAAATGGATGAAAGAGGGTTTACTTACTTGATATAGAGAATAAGAGACAATTTGAAAGATTTTGGAGGATTTTTGTCCTAAGCGTAGAGCCTCAGCTAGGAGCGCATCGCCCTTCTCCTAAGCGTAGCGCTGTTTATTTTTAGGCTGCTAGGCTGCCAGAACTACCCTCGGCGTAGAGCCTTTGGACTAAGCGCAACACCTAACCTATGAGTGCAGAGCCATTTTACCCCAAACTTGCATGCTGCTTTTTACTGCCTTCCTAATGTCCAAATTGGGCCTAGGATAGCTCGTTAGAAATCCCTTGAAGTCTGATTTCCAAATCTACATTTTTTTTCTGTTTGGACTAGTCAAAAAGTACAGAATGAGGATGCAGAAATGCAGAGTGTTGTTGGAGGAAACTTTTAGAGGCCTTCCTCAACTCCACATTGAGCTCATGATAACTCATTCGAAATCCCTCTCTTTTTAGTTATCATTTGAATAATCAAGAAAGTAATGTGGACAATACAGCTATGAGAAAAATTGATTTTCCCAAGGTCACTCTAGAAGTGTAGCAACTCTCCTGTCGCACCAGTATTGTTGAAATTTATCAAAACCCATGATACCTGTGTAAAAACTGAAGGAGGTTTTTATTCCTTGGCCTATTGTGGACAAAATCCTCTCTCACTTTTATCAAATTAATATATGTTTGGTTAGAAACATAGTTTGAAGCGAAACTCGCCCTATGAGGGGAAAATGGCTTGACTCTTGGAATAATTTCCTGAAAAATGATGGAGACATGATGTTTATGAGTTTGGAATGACCTCAAACTTATTGATATGACCTAACTTATGCCTCCTCTACTCATATGTCTCTGATTCCATAGCAAACCCTAGCTCAGTGGGAAAGGAAATTAGGGTTTAGTGCTTGTGGAAAATGATGACTTAGGCTCCTTTGGAAAAAGACAACTCCCTTTGACATTTGATCAATTGCTGAAGTAGAAACTTTTTGTATTTGACACACTATATGTTAGCATGTGGAACTCTGAGTTGGAAGCTTTGGGATAATGAGTACTTATTACATATACTGACTTTAAAATTACATAAAACTAGAACACAAAAAACATCTCTGATTTTTTATCTCAAAAATGAGATTTTTTAGATGAAAACTTACAAATGAAATGTAACTTTACATGGAAAACCTGACTGAAGAAAATCATGAGTTTATTGCGCCGAGAGGTGCATCTACAGCCCAATATATGTCAGGTGGGTCATGTCCTCATACAAAATGTCGGCTTAAGTTTTAAATTAAAATAAAAATTAAGTGTTGGCTTCACAAATAAATTTTAACAATCATATAAATAAACAAAAAAAAAATTAAAGCAACTCATCTCTGCAATTATTTGATCGACAAGGTGAGGTGAAAAAAATTAAAACAACTTAGCTCTGTAATTGCATTCAAACTCAATCGACTTTTAATGAGTAAATTCACACAACATGGGAGAACTAGAGTATAAAAAACAGGCTTTGAAAGACCAGCAACACCTTCATAACATATTCGAAATGGCATCTGCATATTTTCTGTTTATAACTTCATATGATAGTGCAGTATGATGAATGGTGCAATTCAAACCATTAAGAACATACGTACGATTTTCCATTAGAAATAAAATTAGAGTACCATTTTGATCTACAAATCTGGAAACATTAACCAGTATTGAATACAGACGTTCTTGCTTATCACGTTTTAAAAAATTCAATTTTCCACATTCAAGACATTCAAATCTCTACGTCGTTGACGACTGAGGTTTCGACCAATAGGAGATTTATGTATGAAGTTACAGATTCTTTATTTTGATACATCAGGCGAAGACGTAAAGTGTAAAAAAGGCCGACCTCTGGAATTTCGAACATTAGAAAATAGCTAACAATTGTTTTAAGGCCGACATAAAGATGTTAACAAATCTAGATGATATGATATTATACTAGTGGAATGCCTACATTGAACAGTTGATGCTAGATTTGTTTTTTTCACCACTCACATCTAACGACTTATATTAACAGCCTTTTGTTTCTAATGTATAAGATTCCCACTAGTATTTTTTCTTTTTTTGTTTTTGTTTTCTTGAATGTATCAAACTGCCAACTACTCATTTTGCTTTTTGTTATCCTGAAATAGTAAATAATCGTTCAAGACTTATCTACCAGTTGGAAAGGGCTAGAAAACATTATGCATTATAAAACAGTAGAAAAAAAGATGAAAATAACTATGGATATTTACTATTTCCACTAAAAAAAGATGAAAATTAATTTCAGTGTAGATGTTGATTTCTAATTATATTTGACTACTTCCACTAAATAAATAAAGCCTCTTTTTATATTTACTCCATAAACCTCTTTATTTTTACAATAAGTCAAAAAAGAAGTTTTATTTAGGTGAAGCCTATATGCCAAATACCATGGGCCAAATTATTATTAATACCATGGGCTAAATACCATATTTATAAAAGAGCTATGGTAAATAAATAAATCAATATAAAAGAGGTATAAAGAGGCATGATAAATATATAAAAACATATCAAATATCATTATAAATCAACATATAATTATATACCAAGTCTATGGGCCAAATACCACTGTAAATAAAAGTGGTATGGTAAATAAATAAAACCTATTTTTTTTATATTTACTCTATAAATCTCTTTATATTTACCAACACTCAAAAAATAGGTTTTATTTAGGTGAATCCTATAAGTCAAATACTATGGGTATACTGTGGATCAAAAAATTTCGTTATTGTGATTGGGTATACTGTGTCTGATTTGCTAATGCACGATCTGTATATTAATTTATTTGTAACTCTGCGTTTATCTTTTTGGATATCTTGTGAGGTAGGAAATATTTTCAAATTCATGATAAATTTGGAGCTGAATATGATAGAAACTATAATTGTTTGGCTGCGTTTCATACCATTGAGTTATTTTTAGTGAGATGTCAATCACGAAATTAAAATTTCTGTAAATCTTATACAATTCTAAAAATTTGTATGTATTGTAAAAATTGGTTTAGTAATGAGTAAGGTGTGCAATGACGTCATGTGTTAATATGGTATCAAAAGAAGTCACGAGTAAGATGTGCAATGACGTAATGTGTTAATATTGGTTTAGTAATGAGTAAGGTGTGCGTAATGACGTAATGTGTTAATATGTGTTAATATGTTGGAGATATGGAGTAGATAATAATTATTATTAATAAATAAATATAAAATAGGTATAAAGAGGCATGATAAATATATATAAACATATCAAATATCATTATAAATCAACATCTAATTATATACCAAGTCTATGAGCCAAATACCATTGTAAATAAAAGAGGTATGGTAAATAAATAAAACCTATTTTTTTATATTTACTCTATAAATCTCTTTATGTTTACCAACACTCGGAAAATATGTTTTATTTAGGTGAATCCTATAGGTCAAATATTATGGGCCAAATTATTATTAATATCATGCCAAAAAAACCATTATTATCCCTAATATTAATATCAAAATATTAATAATAATAATATTATTATTAAATCTCTCCGGATGCGGATGAACATTAGGGACATGGGGATTATTGGCTCTGGCCAAATCCCAAAGCACTCGGCGCGTGGTAGCCACATGGGCCTCCACGGCACCATCACCTCTGCATTTACTCGGTCTGCAGGCGGCATTAACTCTCACCACCGCCGGCATTATACTCCTTTCATTCTGCCTGGCTCAAGCATTATGCTTCTCCTTCTCTGGTTCGACGAGACCACCATCTCTGGTTGCGCATGTATGGTGACCCTGCTCTGTGCTCTGAGCGTTTATATGGTGCCATTGAACAGTGCATGCCTGACCCACTGCGCGGAGCCGAACGCTCGCACAAACACGGGCAGACGATGCTCGCTCTATAGCTGCATAGACTTTGGTTCGGGTGCTCATTTCTCCCACAGCGATTTATGTTCTGGTGATTCCAGAGCTCCTCAGCAACCTTTCTGCGCTCCTCTCCAGCTTGGTCCGGATTCTGTCTCTACTGTTGACGCTCTCCAGATTCCCCAGCCTTTTGACCCTGTGCCTTTAACGCGCGGATTTGCCATGCCTAGACTCAGGCAACGCATGATCGCGAGGCGGGGAGGCACGAGAGGTAGTTCGTCTGGAGATAGCCCCTCATCCAGCAGGTTTTTTTCTGAAGCTCCTCCAATCTGTGATTATGGCCTTCCCCCTGCCTCTCATACGCCTGCTGCTCCTCATCGCACCACCTCCCCTGCACCTTAGTCTGCCAGCTCCCGCCTCATTCGGCAAACCACTCAAAGAGTTGAATTGAAGTTTGATAGTGCCTTCAATCGGCCATCTATCACTGCTTACATCACCATCACATTGCGCGAGGACGCCACCCTCAACCCGCCCACCTGGACTGTTGATCCTTTGGCTCCTCGCGCCCCCCTTCCTGGCGAACTTCGGCCCTCTCTTGCTCCTTCTCACAGTGAAGCCTTCCCCGAGCCGGCAAACTTTGCCAAACCACCCTCTGGTCCCTCTCCTTTGCAGGTCAACACTGAAGCTGAACAAGCTGCGGATGAACACAACAAGCAAAGCGAAGCAGAAGATCCTGGAGCGGCTTACAGCTGCCCGATAGTGGAGGAACCGTCATCGCCTACCAACTCCATCTGAATTGCAATGTCTGAACGCAGTAGGCTTACTCAACTTGGTTTTACTGTTAGCAATGCTGGTCATTTACAGTACATTACATTTTTCTGGTCTTTGTCTATGTCAGTGCTAGTTTTTTGCTACTGTGATAAAACAATCACTAATACTCCACCGGTTTCCCTGTACAAGGGCGGTGAGAATGTCGCTATAGAGCTGGTTTCCCTATATGGGCAGCTTCGATCCAGAACTATGTTTGGCTTCCAAGCCCAGTCTCAGGCTAGTACAGCTGAGCTGAGGCAGTTTTGTAACATTATATCTACGTAAATAGAATTAGTCAGATTTAGAAAAAAAAAAAATATTATTATTAAATCTAATATTCATATTAATATTATTATATTTAATAACTTTGGATTAATACAATATTCAATATTCTATATTATTATATACATTAATGTATCATGATATATATTAACTCTAGATATATATGGAAGGGAAGAACAAAGATATAGAGTGGTAGAGGTGGAGAGATAGAGGGAGTGAGAAGGGAGAGATGGGGATAAAATCAAGGAGAGGGGAGAGGAGGAATGAAGAGAGAGAGGGAGAGGAGTGAGAGAGGTAGAAAAGGGTATGCGAGGAAGAGGGAGACATAAATATGGAGGGGGGTGGGAGAGGAGGAGAGAGGGATGGAGATAGTGAGAGGATTGGAGGGCAGAGATAGAGAGAGAGAGAGAGAGAGTTATGGGGGAAGAGAGAGGATTAGAGGGAAAAGAGAGAGATGGGGGAAGAGAGAGGAAGGGAGAGAGAGGAAGGGAGAGAGAGAGGAGAAGAGAGGGAGGGATATAGGAGGAGAAAGGGAGGGATAGAGAGATGAAGTTGGAGGGAAGAATAAATACATAGAGAGCGAGAAGTGGAGAGAGAGAGGGAGTGAAAAGGGAGAAATAGAGATAGCATGTGTATGTTTTGGGGTGAGATAAATAGAAAAAGGAGAGATGGAGGGAATGGGGGAGAAGGAGAGAGGGAGGGATATATTGACAGAGTTGGAGGGTGAAGAGAGGGAGAGAGAGGGAAAGAGAGAGATATATACATGGGAGAGAAAGGGAGAAAGGGGAAGGAAGAGAGAGAGGATGTGAGAGAGTGGAGAGAGGGAGGGAAAGAGAGATGGAGTTGGAGGGGGGAGAGAGGGAAGACGATTTATTTCACTAGATACATTGATTTCATTGTGGATGGTGATTTCTAATCCTATTTGATTTCTTGCACTATATGCATTGATTTTAGTGTAGATGTTGAGAGAGAGAGAGAGAGAGAGAGAGAGAGAGCAAGAAAGAGGATTGGAGAGAGAGGAAGGACAAGAGAGAGGACTTGAGAGAGAGGAAGAGAGTGATGGGGGAAGAGAGAAAATTGGAGGGAATATATATATATATATATATATATATATAGAGAGAGAGAGAGAGAGAGAGAGAGAGAGAGAGAGAGAGATGGATTTAGAGGGGGAGAGAGGGAGGGAAGAAGAAATACAGAGAGATTGATAAGTGGAGAGAGAGATTAAGTGACAAGGGAGAGATGGAGAGAGAGTGTGTATGTTTTTGGATGAGATAAAGAGACAAAGAATGAGATATGAAGAGAAGGGATGAGAGAAGGAGAGAGGTAGGGATATAGTAACATAGTTGGAGGGTGAAGAGAGAGAGCGATAGAGATGTAGGAGAGAAATGGAGAGATAGGAAGGAAAGGGAGGATGTGAGAGAGTGGATAGAGGGAAGGAAACAAAGATGTACTTCGAGGGGGGAGAGAGGGAAGAAGATTTCATGCACTAGATGAATTGATTTCAGTGTAGATGGAGATTTCTAATCCATTTTGATTTCTTGCACTAGATGCATCGATTTTAGTGTATATGTTTATTTATAATTATATTTAATTTCTTGCAATATATGCATTGATTTCAATGTAGATGATTACTAATCCTATATGTTTTCTCGCAATAAATGCATTGATTTCAGTATAGACGACGATTTTTATCCTATTTGATTCCTTGCACTAGATGCATTAATTTCAGTGTAGATGTTGATTTCTAATTATATTTGACTACTTCCACTAGATGCATTGATTTCAATGTACATGATTTCTAATTTTATTTGATTGCTTGCACTAAATGCATCAATTTCAGTATAGATGGTGATTTCTAATCCTATTTGATTGCTTGCACTAGTTGCATTGGTTTCAACGATGTTGGTTTCTAATATTATTTGCTTACTTGCACTAGATACATTAATTTCAATGTAGATGTTGATTTCTAATCCTATTTGATTACTTTCATTAGATGCATCCATTTCACTATAGATGTTGTTTTCTAATCCTATTTCATTGTTTGCATTATATGCATTGATTTCAGTGTAAACGTTGATTTCTAATTTGATGTAATTGGATGTACATTGATGGTACATTAATTTTAAAGTGATTGGATTAACATTGTGCATTGATTTCACTGTAAGCAGGAAAAATTATTGACAATGTAAATTTATTTTTATGTTTTAGTAATTCAACCTATTAATATCGAAGAGCAAGAGAGAAAAGTATGATTTTTAGTATAATAGTTCCAGAAAAATATTTAAATAATTGAATAGTGTAGATGTTTATTTCTATGATTATTACGTGGTTCGGTATTCAAAATAGCACTCTAACATTTGTTAGAATTTGTATTTCTACTCTTCAAAATTTCAAGGTATGATGTACATCTCAAAAATATACAAAAAATTTAATAATCTGAAAAATGTGACGTTGATGCCTCCAACTGGAACCAACCTAGATCCATCTTACTCTATATCTATCATGCACCGAGAGGAATCAAATCTCTTGAGGTGCAAACCTTTCCTCAATTTTTGCACTCAAAAAATAGGTTTGCACCTCGAGAGATTTGATCCCTCTCGGTGCATGATAGATCCAGAGTAAGATGAATCTAGGCTGGTTAAGGGTCACCTTCACACCTTCTACTGCCCTTTATTGAAAATGAGACAATGCAATGATTTGACCTAATGAAACCCTAGTGACCTAATGATAAATGAAAGAAACTGACTCAATGAGTGACTTTGACTAAAAGTGGAATGAGAGCAGACTTTGTTTTTAGCAACCACCAGTGGAAAATGGAAAATGGGACACTTGACAAGGACAACCATGAGTGGAAAAAATTTATATCACGACCTAATGGAATGATTGAAATTTTTTTAGAGTGGGACACTTGCGATGCACATGAAAAATGTGTTTTGATCCTTGGTGGAAGTATGAAAATACTGACACTAACAGGTTCAATCCCTCTCCATATTTATATAAATTGCTACATAAGTTTGTATTTTGATTTAATAGCATGGGATTGTTGAACACTTTAGATATGATATGATATATGAACAAGAAAAGGGAATAAAATAGCTGCAACGCAAAGAATAGAATGTTTTTGGCGGATTTTCATTTTTATTTCTGATGATTGCTATTTATTATTGAGTCCTTGAACATGAACTAGTATTTCCCATCTTAATGCTTGCTCTAGTTTAGATGTAATAAATTGATGATCTTGGGTGCATGAAAACTTCATAGAATGTGTGAAATTTACAACAAGAAATAGTGAAATTGGAATCCAGAAACAACGTCTAGAAAATGGCATCCAAAAATGGCTACCATGGAGGCTTTTGATTTAATTATTTCTTAATTAAATTAGAAGAAATGTGTGTCAAATTTATTTATCCCTTAAATAAAATGGACAACAAATTGTAATCTTATCTCATAATCACTTGTAATAGTTAACTGAGTGTGATAGACTCAGTTAGCTCATGAAATTCAAGTTGAGGGTGGTTGGTGAGGCATGTAGAGTGATTCTCTTTGTTTTAGAGTCCAAGTTGCAGTTCGTGTATTATTTTATTGCATGAGAAATCTGTTAACTCATTTAAGTGAGTTAAAATCATTTTAACTAGTTGTAAATTATTTTTGCACTAGTGAGAGGTCAAGTGAATTAAATCATATTTAATTCACATGTAGTGATTTATCAAGTAGCTAATGATTTACTATTAATAGTTGCATGCATGTCAGTTCTGATGAAGACCCAGTTGAGACAGAGATTAAAGGGATGTTAACTATCAGTTGTATTATTAACAAACTACCCGCATGCAGTATTACACCCATAGGATTTCCCATTTAATAGGGATTAATTGCCTAGGGATTGTGTGATAAAGGCAGGTTGAAGACAGGTTGATAATTGGCTAAGTGTTGGACCAATTTTGTCTGGATCAGTGTGAGACAGTCAGGATAGTGCAACAGAGTCTTGTGAGAAGAGTGCATTGTATTGCATCATGATTCCTGGGTTCATTATACAATAGAGATAGAGAGGTTTTGAGCAGAAATATTTCCCCATGAAAATTATATGTGTTGTGGATTGAGTTTCTTCTTTCATTTACTTGGTGTGATTATGCGATCATGTTTATTTTCCGCAATTAATTTGTAGAAGGATTTAGTATATTTCTATAGTATATTACATGATCATATTGGATCCATTGGTATACATATTTTTTGTATAATTTCTACATGGTATCAGAGTGCCAAAAATCACTATAGTGGAGAAGAAATTGAGTTTTTGTTGAACAATATTCAAACTTGCAGATACTTTCATTAGTGCAACAAGTGGATCAAGATGTCTTTTAGTGGATTAAGATTGGAATATGCACTTGAGGGAAGTTATACTTATATTGCATGGAAAGGCATAATGGAAGTAGTTATGGAGGACAACAGGTTGAATGAATTCATTGATAATGATATTCCCAAGCCCGTAGCAGTAGACACCACTCTTCTTGATGCTTGGAAAAATATGGTAGCAAGGGCGAGGAGGATCTTATTAGAGGGAGCTCGAGATCGCATTGTCTTTAGTATCCATGGAAAGGAGACTCCATATGCAATGTGGAAGGCATTGACATATCTGTTTCAGAATAGCAGTGACCAAAGGAAGTTGGCATTGAAGGATAAGTTCAGGAAAATCAAGAAGGAGGAGGCGAGACGGTACCAACATACTTGGCGAAGTTCACTCAATGTTGAGATGAGCTTGGAAGTGTTGGTGTGACCGTATCAGATGATGACTTGGTGAGCCTAGCACTTCTAGGCCTTCCCAAGAGCATCCATAGTTACTAGGACTCGATGAATGGGAGGGAGAAGTTACCAGATTGGGAGCGACTTTGGTCATATTTGGTACAAGAAGAATTCAAGTGGAATACCAAGGATGGATCCTCATCCAAGACTAATGACGAGGAAGATTTTGCCTTGGCCAATAAGGAAAATAAGGCTAAGGGAAAGAAGTCCCAAGGAAAAGAGGGCAAGAGAGACTTTTCCAATATCAGATGTTTTCATTGTCACAGGCATGGGCACTATGCTTCGAATTTTCCACAGAAAAAGGAAAGCAAGAAGGAGCTTGCAGTTGCAATAGGTGAATCATTGGCTTCATAGTTCGAGCTTTATTTTACTCTCATTGCATGCATGGGCAACACTTTAATGGGATGCATGTGGTTTCTAGATAGCGGTGCCTCATTCCATATGATAGGGAATAGAGATCTCTTCAGTGACTTGGAGGAGAAGGACCTCCAGTAGAACATATAGTTTGGAGATGATGGGAGGTATAGTGCAACCGACATAGGTATAGTTACCTTTCAGAGGGATTCTAGCTCCCCTCTCTGACTAGCAGATGTTTTTTATGTTCAAGGCCTAAGGAAGAATCATGTCTTCATAGTGGTATTGGAAGACCGTGGTTGTAAGGTGATGTTTAGAAAAGGAAAGGTGCTCCTTAAACACATAGCCATGGGAAATGTGAAGAAGATCGGTTCAGGAGTCAAGAACCTATATGCTCTCAAGGTTCAGGATGCATGTAAGGCTTTGAGGAGAAAAGTTGTGGTTAGTGACTTAGTTGTTGAGAGGGAGCAATTATCTCTCAACATGCATCCTCAGAAGCAGTCTTAGAAGTTTGTGGAGCAACCACAATTAGAGATGCGGAGAGGATACTGAGTGGAAGAGTCCACTCAAGCAGAGACCTCTAGGAGGGGGAACTTTCGAGCCAAATGGGAAAAGGTAGTACATGCGGCTATACCTCCAGGTGTGAGGTGGGGTGATGTGCAAAATTAATCCCAAGAAGAAATTTGGGAAGGATTCATTAAGATGGTGTGTCTCTTGGATTGAACCTGGCTACGAGGAGGCCACAGTACAGCAGTAGCAGGCAGGATCAATTAGATTGATGTAGTCAAATTTTAGGAGGACAGAAATCAGAGTGAAAGGTATCGTATACTAGAGTGCAGATCATAGTTGGCAGCAGTGCATAGTGCATGGATGCAGATGTCAACAACGTAGAGTCTAGTAGACATGTGCAGTATGATATATGCATTATATTGATTTGCATGTGCGAACAACACTAGAGAAGTGTTGCATGCAAGAACATTACAAGGGTACCATATTGGGGCAAATTGATTCCTTTCTTGTTGAGAGGGAGTGTTGAAATTTGCAACAAAAAACAGTGAAATTGGCATCTAGAAATGGCTACCATGGAGGCTTTTGAATTAATTATTTCTTAATTAAATTAGAAGAAACGTGTGTCAAAATTATTTATCCCTTAAATAAATTGGACAATAAATTGTAATCTTATCTTATAATCACTTGTAATAGTTAACTGAGTGTGATAGACTCGGCTAGCTCATGAAATTCGAGTTGAGGATGGTTGGTGAGGCATGTAGAGTGATTCTATTTGTTTTAGTGTCCAAGTTTCAGTTAGTGTATTAGTTTAATGCATGAGAAATTAGTTAACTCAAATAAGTGAGTTAAAATTAGTTTAACTAGTTGTAATTGATTATTGCACTAGTGAGAGGTCAAGTGAATTAAATCATATTTAATTCACATGCAGTGATCCGTCAAGTAACTGATGATTTACTATTAATAGTTGCATGCATGTCAGTTTTGATGAAGACCCAGTTGAGACAGAGGTTAAAGGGATGTTAACTATTAGTTGTATTATTAGAAAACTGTTTGCATGCAGTAATAAACCCATAGGATTTCCCATGAGCATTGCGTAATCAAGGAAAGCTAATTATCCTATTTAATAGGGATTAATTGGCTAGGGATTGCATGAGCAAGGCAGGCTGAAGATAGACTAAGAATTGGCTAAGTGTTGGACCAATTTTGTCTGGATCGGTGTGTGACATACAGGATAGTGCAGAAAACTATTGTGAGAAGAGTGCATTGTATTGTTTCATGATTCCTTGATTCGTTATACAATAGATATATAGGGGTTTTGAACAACAAGCTTTCCCCAGAAAAAATATCTGTGTTGTAGATTGATTTTCTTCTTTCTTTTACTTGGTGTGATTGTGCGTTTGTGTTTATTTTCCATAATTAATTTGTAGAAGGATTCAGTATCTTGCTCTAGTATATTGCATGATCAGAATGAATCCATTGGTATACATATTGTTTGTATAATTTCTAGATAATGTAACTTCTTCATAATTTAATTAATCTTCATTAAAGAAGAAGTTACTTCTTGTTGGAGGAATTCGATATCTCTCACGTAAATATTAGTGAAATTATCTAAGTCTCATATTCTCATTTTCATTTGTTACCATTTTATTTATGCTTTTTTTTCAGCCTTCTTTTTAGTATTTGTTGATCTAAAGCTCTATTTTGGCATATATTCAAGAATTCCTTTAAAAACGCAGCACCATTTCTTGCTAAAATTTGAAATTCGCTCTCCTCATTTTGCTTTCTTTTGCAAAGTAGTTATGATGTTGATCAAGTTGCAAATAACATAAATCATGGAACTTCTCAGCTTCTATTTTTTTTTTCAAAAGCCTTATTTTTATTAGAAAATCGTTAAAAAAAATTAGATGCAGGCTTAATATTGAAACAAAAGGATCACAAAGGGAGGGATACCTTATTTAACTAAATTTCTCTCATAACTGCTATCTTGTTTTTGTTTGAACCAAAAGCATAATTATCTATAACTCTGCGAGATATAATTCATCAAAACCTCATCTTAAGAAAAACATATATTTTTCCCTCACACTTTTTTTGTTGTTGAAACATTTTTTATAAATTGTCTTGTTGAGATTTTCTTTCAATTTTGGCTTTCCATTCAACTTTTTCTTTTTAGTTTACATTTTATTTCTTCTTTTGAAATTTTTTGAGTTTGTCGATTTCATTTTCTTTTTGGGTTGGTTTTGATGATATTACCAAGATTTATATGGAAGGATTTTTCTTACCTAAGATTGGCTGACATGCATGGATAACTTTTACTCTATTGATTTCATGGGTAATCATTTACCCTAAAGGGACATATTTATCGAATTCCAAGTCCTCTCACCTTATTTCTTTTCTCCTGTAGGAATATTTGTATTTTCCAAGTGATTGGATTCATCTTTCCAAAGAAAGAACTGGCTTGAGTCTAACTCAATGAATCCCACCCAATACCCCCACTTCACATAAATATCCTTTAGATTGATAGTATTAGGGAAAGATGAGGGATTCAAGATTTTATGAGTATTATATCCATTGCATTTAAAATCTCTTGTACCACCTCACCCTCTTCACCCAATTGTGGAAATCAATTCTCTATTTTAAATTTGATCAAAAGGGTGGTCCATAAGAGGGTTGAAAGCACACATGTGTGGGAAACACAAGTAAAGTCATTGGGGTACTAAATAGGCTCGCTGGCAGTGGGGCTATGCTTGTGTTGTACTAAGACAAATTCTTTAGGACTATGGACACTCGCTGGTAACGAAGCGATGTCGGGTAAAGGAGATTGTTTATATTGGTAGATACATACTTTCTTTAAAACTACCTATTTGTACATCTGTTGTTACTCACAGATGGTAAATTTAAAATTATATGTTTTCCTAAAAACATGGATTCATGATTTTAGACTGAGTTTATTTCAAGTACTTATGTTTATGGGTTCATATTCTTTTATCAACTAATGTGGGGCCCATGAGAAATGTTTTGATGTTGAAGGATTGATTGAATTCATCATTTCAACCTTTTGGTAAATTTAAACTCGTTATATTTTACCTAGAGATAATTGTTTCTTCCTCATGTGTCGTCATTGTTGTGGCAAAACAACAACCCCCCATTTTCACGTTATTATCTTCATAATAATAATGGGGACACTACATGTAAATTTTGGTTAAATCACTTTTATTTTTCTTTGTTTGCTTAATTTTTCGGTATTTTCGCTTTTCTCGATTTTACGTTTTGACTGCTTAATTGAGTATGGTTTCTCGTCAGTTTCTCAATGGCTCTAATTTTTTTGAATTTGGACTTACATTTTACAAAAGGTTCTTATTCAAAGTTTGAGTGATTGTTCTCTCTTAGACTTGAAAATGTACAAAATGTATTTTATTTTTATTTTTGTAAAATTAATTAATTTTAAATATGTAAATATTAGTATTTAATTAATTAAATTAATTGTAATTTATTTAATAAATTAAATTGTAAATACTAATATTTAATTTAATTTATTTTTAATTAGTTATTAATTAATTAATTTTTTTAACTACTCTACGAAACTACAAAATTCAAAACCTATATATAAATATTAAAACTTTATTATTATTATTATTATTATTATTATATATATAACATTATCTTGGAAGTTCAACTTTCAAGTATCTCATTACCTCCAGCATCCCATCCCTAATATGACATAAGAGAAAGCGTCGATAATTTAATTAGAGAATTTTTTAGTGAGTAAAATGAAAAGATTAGTTATGGAGGGAGGGCCCACTCCATGTGAACCCAGCTCCTCCCTCTTCGGCTCTCTTTTTAAATACTTCTGAGCTCCTCTTCTCATAATTTTCGATCCCCTCCTATCCACCACTCAATATCTCCTTATAACTCCCTCCTCACATACCTCGAGTTATTTTTTAATCTTGTTTTATTAAAACTTACTATTGTATTGTTTAGTTTTTTGTTCTACCTTTTTTTATTTATTTTGTTTATTATTGAATATTGTATATTAAATTATTTTAATTTTGTAATAATATTTTAATATTTTAAAAGGAAAAAAATATATTAATAATAATAAATTTTAATAAAATCAGAATATTAATAAAAAATCCCATAAATTTTGGCAATGTGCATTTTTCAGTGTTCTTATAATTTTGGAAATCAATCTTTGGAGACCCATATCTTGGGTTTTTCTTGGCCAAATGAGGTTCAAGATGGTTCGTTAGAAATATAAAACAATGGAGAATATTTTGGGATTGGTTACATGACCATATTTATTCATTTACTATTCATAAAAATTAGCATAAATTAGAGCTTTGAATTTGCAACCAAAATAATTTTTTGGGTTATGTTTTTGAATTGCTATTTGCCCAAAAATTGACTCAATAAACTGACTGAAAAGGATGCTCGAAATTGAGCTTATTCAATAAAAACTACTCAAACTGATCCATTCATCACTTGATCAAGTGAAATGGAACAACCAATCCAACCATGTAATCATTCTAGCTGTTGTTTGAATTTTCCGCAAGTGTTTGCTTATGAGCAAGAAGAAAGAACAACTAAAAGGAAAATCCCATGAAAACTTGTCAACAGATTGAATCTTGATGAAATTGCAAAGCATGAGCCCACCAACTAACCTCAAGAATGCTGCGAAAAGGATCTTCATAGGAATACATATTGATTTCCAGTCCATCCAATACATTACTGCTCTGCTCTAGGTAGTCTTTGTACCTTGGTTTTAAAATTTTCCTAACATCTGTGCTTTCTTTCTTTGATGACTGTAGCAAGTTGACAAAAGGATCTTGAAACTCATGAATGACTAGTTTTTCTTGATGATCAACAATAAAACAAGAATCTTCTTCATTACTCTCCTGATATGACTGCAAATATTGGTATGAGCTTCGTAATGAAATACCTGTTGAACAAGAAAATGAATTCAACTATTGGATCAAGTTTATATCAACACTCTTTTCAGGCTCACAGTTAACTAATGGAGAAGGAATTTTACTGCAGATATCATCTAACACATCAGCTATTGTGTCCTGAAAAACTTGAAAATATTGTTGAAACATATCTATCAGTTTTGATGAGACTGCATGACACTCTACAGGATTCTCATCCTTTTCTTTAGAGATGTTATGAAAATTTTCCTTTAAAAACTGAAATTATTCAAAACATAATGGCACAGAATCATCTTGCATCCTTTGATAATGTGTTTCAACTTCCAAACCTTCATCTACAACTTGAAATTCAATGTCATTCGGTGGCTGCAAATCTGGAGCTAAGGAGGATTCTGTGTCGCAAATGATTTTCTCAACCAATTTAGGATAATGTTCATCATTTATAGTGTTGACCACTCGCTTATCTGCTTTCTTATAGTTTTCTCTTATTTTTGAAAATGAGTAGAAACACAACGGTGAGGAGATTTGATCAAAAATTTGATTATCCTCTTGATTGTTAAGATCAAAACTCAATGGCTGTTGATTTATGATCGCATGAAAGTTTATCTCTGATGAACTGAAATGAAGTAAAACAAAGAGGCAAAGATCCTTCACTTACTTCCAAATATTCTTCATTTTCTTCATCACTGTCATAGCTTATATGCATCGGTTGATCACTATTTTCAAGCTGCTAAACTGAACTTCCTCCCACAAACCAACTGTTGATTGCTCTAAAATATTAGCTTCTATTTGGAGAAGACAATCATCATCATACTTATCAAATTTTGGAAAATCATCAATATAAGTAATGCCACCAATCATACACATTAGATTATCAGATTTTTTCTCCTCAGATTGATCTACAAATCCATTTTCTGATATATGGTTGTTGGGATTAGCAGGAAAATATTTAGGGCTTCCAATCTCTTCTTTTTCTAGGATAAGTGTTTCATGTGATCTGGAATGGAAAATACATCTCTCATGGTGATCCTTTACATCATTTCCTCTATTTTAGTTATCAAAATGTCGAGCTTTACCTCTAAAGATGGCAGGTGCTCTGTAATTTTCTTCTTCTCTTCTTCCTTCAGCTTTGCCCTTCTAATCAGTAGATTAGCCTCTAAATCCACTGCACTATTCTTCATCTCTTCAAGTGTTGGAAGGTTCCTTTCTCTCAAATGAAACTCCATTTCTGGATCAAAGGCATCCGGGAAATGTAAGAGAGCTGAGCTAGGAGGGGGTCTTATATCAGCAGGTATCGACTAATAGACTTGATTGAATCTGGCAGAAAATTGTTGTACTGTCTCCCCTAGCTGTCTTTTCAGCTAGTCATACTCTTTTAGTATTAGGAAAGGGTTTTTTTTGGCCACCCACCTGTCGAGGAAAAATTTGACAAACTGCGGGAAATATGAGATGCTCACGGCAGGCAAGTTTTTGAACTAACTCTTGAATTTTCCTTGCAAAGAAATAGCGAATAGCCTGATACTAACATCCTCTTTGTCAACTTTAAAAAGGTCAAGGAAAGTCTCAAAATTCTGCATATGTCTCTCAACAGTGATGTTGTCATATTCACCATCAAACCTCGGTAGATATAGGTAATTATTTTTAGGGAAAGCAAGGAGTATAGGAGGTAATATGAGTGGTTTGTATCGATACGAGACTATAGAAGGTCTAGGAGTATGTACATAAGCTATAAGATTAGTCTTGATCTCTTTAGGCTCATCAATTTGAAGATGGTCATCACAAGGTTCAGAAAAAGGATGTGGACCAAGATCAAAGAAAAACTCGGTATTTACACTTTTCGAATAGGTAGAATCAAGATTTTGATCATCTTTATCATACAAAAAACTCCGCAAAAATTTCAGGATAGTTTCAGGAAAAGAAAATAAGTAATTTACAAGAAAGCAGATTAGATCTTGAATACAATTGCACTTCGAATACTTGGACTTTATGTAATATCCCTCCATTTTCTTGTTGGAAAGGTTGATCCTCCAGTGGAGTCTTTACATCAAGTTGGAGTCTCCAAGTGAAGAGTTCAGCCTTCATATGCATCTGATTGTTTTCCACCATTAGAAATCAGATCTAAACTTTGCCATTCCTTCCAATGGAAGATATGATCTTTCATCTCCCCAGTATGGTCGCCAAAATGTTATCATTCGGATTAAACCTCAGGCTGAGAAAAGCAATTCCAAGGTAACCTCAAAACATGCTTAGCAAAGTAGCTATCCCTACTAGGTAAGGAGAGGGTTCTCTCCATAAATATCATAGCCAAGATGACTGAGGAAAGAAGATATTAGGCTAGGTATAGTAGCTTAGGGTTTTTACTTTGATTGTATAGGGTTGTAAGGGATCAGGAGAAAAACAGTCAGGGCAAGGGAAATTAGTTCAAAATTTGCAGGGTGTTCTATGGGGCAAGGTAGGTACAATGTGTAGCACTTTAGGATTTCAATGGGTGGGATGATCAAGACAGTTGAGGAGCTATAAAGAGCATGGTTAAAATCATGTTTCTTTCTAAACTGAAGAAAATTACAGACTGTGAATGTCTGCCCAAAACAGAGCATATGAGAATGGATTCTACTTATATAACTTGCATACATTCACTTAGAAGTTATGAAATTATGAATAAACTCAACAATAAATTTCAATACATGAAAACAAAAGGAGAAACTGAACTAAACACCATACCATAGGGATCCCATAAAAATAACTTCAAATTTCATTAATATTCCTACTCAGAACTGATACAAAGTATTTATTTTCAAAAACTAAGCATCCAACCGAGTCCTAGCTTTAGGGGGTTGAATCCATGAGAGGAGGAGTTTTTCCAAGAAAAAATTAACTAAAAACTACAGAATAGGGTGGTCAAAGTGACTCATCCCAAATTTGAGCAAACTGATTCATTACATGTCATTGAGGCCATTTACCTAATGTATCTACCCTAGGAAACATCTAGAACACCATAATGACATCATCAACCACTTATTACATTAGTAAAAAGTCAACTAGTGTGATAAAACTCAAAAATTCCTTGAAAAACAGAGAAACTTTGTCCTAAGCACAACGCCAAAGAGGAAAAAATAGGTCTTTTACAGGTCACTTTTGACTGACTTCCTAGAGTCCAAATTGAGCTCATGTTAGCTCATTGGAAAGCATGTCCTGTCTACTTTCCAGATATTCTTTTTGTTTTTTATTTGGATTTTTTTTGTCTCCTCAAAACTGAATTCTCCCAAGACTTCCTCTAAGTGCAACGCCATCCTGAAAAAGACGCAAAAACATGATTTTTTGGGTTGTTTTGGCCCTTTTTCCTGACCAGTTTTGCTCAAAATTCTTAGAAAAAGTACAGGGTGTATTTCCAAATCATTATGAACCCAATGATTTCTAAATTTTTCTCATTATATTCCCTAAGAAAAAGCACAGCGCCAAGGCACTACGCTTAGGGCAAAATTTCTTGTGTTTTTCCAAAATTTCCAAAAAAACTCAAAAATTTTCAAACTTTTAAAAATTTCTCAAACTTTGTGGGATGGACCCACAATCACATGTCAATTTTAAGCTAAGGAGGCATCAACAAGAATCTTGAGTTTATCAGCTCCTTTCTTTCCCTTCCAGATCTTCCTCAATTTATCCTTCATCTGTTTGACCTTGATATTGCAAATTTTGTTTCGGGTTTGATAGTGATGGGCCTTGTGCCTGAGAATATGCTTGTATTTGTTGGATTCACTAGAAGCTTCTTCTGAATGTTAATCTCTCAGGCCACACTTCCCTGTTATCTTCAATCTCCTTTTCCAACTGCTGTTCAAAACTCAGACTTTGGGCTTCTTGTTTTTTTTCTCCAATGCTATTTTGAGGTTTCTTGTCTTTGGCCATCAAACTCATCATCAATGTGTTCTTCCTCCATGTAATATTTGTCCTTTCTCTCCATGCCTGTTTCTTATCACTTTGGAAAATCCTAGGGGAGAGGAAAGAAAGGGAGAGTGAGTGAGGGAGTGATGCAGATAGGATCAGGGAAGGAAATGATGAAATGAGGGCTTTAGGGGATAGGGATAGGGTCACAAAAATTAAGGGAGATGGGGAAAAGGGTTAAGAAACTTGGTGAGGTGATGGGAGGTGAAAATATGAAGGGAGATGAAAATTAGAATTTAATTACACGTCAAAGGCATGGGGGAAATCTAGGAAAAAGAGTGAAAATCCTAGAAATTGGGGTTTCGATGGAAAAGGGTAAAGGGACTTGGGAAATGGTAGTTTTAGTGTTTTTGTGAATATGGGGTGAAGAAATAGGGTCTAGGGATAATAATTTTTGGAAAAAGGATATCTTTGGGAAATTTTGTAATGGGGAGGGGAATTTTGGGAAAACTAGGGTTTTTTTTATTTTCTTGCCAATATGAAACTTTAACCATAAGCATAAAATGAAGGAAAAGGGATGAAAGAGGGTTTACTTACTTGATTTAGAGAGGAAGAGAAAATTTGGAAGAATTTGGAAGAGTTTGGAGGGTTTTGGGCTAAGCGCGATGCCTCACCCAGGAGCGCAGTGCCCTTCTCCTAAGCGCAGCACCGTTTAGTTTTACACTGCTAGAACTACCCTAAGCACAGTGCCTAACCCAGGAGCGCAAAGCCATTTTACCCCAAAATTGCATGCCGCTATTGACTACCTTCTCGGTGTCCAAATTGGGCCGAGGATAGCTCTTTATAAATCCTTTCAAGTCTAATTTCCAAACCTACATTTAGTTTTCTGTTTGGAGTTTATTTGCCTTGTTAAAAGTTGATTTTCCCAAGACTGGTCAAAAAGTGCAGAATCAGGGTGCAGAAATGTAGAGTGTTGTTGCAGGAAACGTTTGGAGGCTTCCTCAACTCCAAATTGAGCTCATGATAGCTCATTGTAAATCTCTCTCTGTTTAGTTATCGTTTGAATCATCAAGAAATTAATGTGGACAATACAGCTATGATAAAACGTGATTTTCCCAAGGTCACTCCAGAAGTGCAGCAACTCTCTTGTGGCACCTGTATTTTTGATATTTCTCAAAACCAATAATACCTGTGTAAAAACGGAAGGAGGGTTTTATTCCTTGGCCTATTATGGACAAAAACCTCTCTCACTTTTGTCAAATTCATCTCTTTTTGTTTGAAAAAATAGTTTGAAGCAAAACTGGCCATTTGAGTGGAAAATGGCTTGACTCTTGGAATGATTTCCTGAAAAATGATGGAAACATGATGTTTATGAGTTTGGAATGACCTCAAACTTACTGATATGACCTAACTTATGACTCCCCTACTCATATGTATCTGATTCCATAGAAAACCCTAGCTTAGTGGGAAAAGAAATTAAGGTTTAGTGCTTGTGGAAAATTATGACGTAGGCACCCTCAAAAAAAGACAACTCCCTTTGACATTTGATCAATTGCTAAAGTAGACAATTTTTTTATTTGAAACTTGATGTGCTGGAATGTGTAACTCTGAGTTGGCAGCTTTGGGAGACTAAGTACTTATTACATATAGTGACTTTAAAATTACATAAAACTAGAACACAAAAATATCTTTAATTTTTTATCTCAAAAATGAGATTTTTGAGATGAAAACTTACAAAATGAAATGTAACTTTACATGGCAAACCTGACTGAAGCAAATCATGAGTTTATTATGGGTCACCTTCACACCTTCTGCTGCCCTTTATTGAATGTGAGACAATGTAATGATTTGACCTAATGAAACCCTAGTGACCTAATGAGAAATGAAAGACACTGACTCAGTGAGTGACTTAGACTAAAAGTGGAATGAGCGCAGACTTTGTTTTCAACAACCACCAGTGGACAATGGAAAATGGGCACTTGATAAGGACAACCACCAGTGGAACAATTTTATATCATGACCTAATGGAATGATTGAAAATTCTTTAGTGTGGGACACCTAAGATGCACATGCAAAATGTGTTTTGATCCCTGGTGGAAGTATGCAAATACTGACACTAAAAGGTTCAATCACTCTCCATATTTATATAAATCGCTACATAATTTGGTATTTTGAATTGATAGCATGGAATTGTTGAACACTTTAGAGCTGATAAGACATATGAACAAGAAAATGGAATAAAACGACTGCAATGCAAAGAAAATCATGTTTTTGGCATATTTTCATTTTTATTTTTGATGATTGCTATTTATTATTGATTCCTTGAACATGAACTAGTTTTCCCATCTTAATGCTAGCTCTAGTTTAGATGTAATAAATTGATGATCTTGGGCATATGAAAACTTCATAGAATGTGTGAAATTTACAAGAAGAAACAGTGAAATTTGCATCTAGAAACAATGTCTAGAAAATGGCATCCAGAAATGGCTACCATGGAGGCTTTTGATCTAATTATTTATTAATTAAATTAGAAGAAATGAGTGTCAAATTTATTTATCCCTTAACTAAAATGGACAATAAATTGTAATCTTATCTCATAATCACTTGTAATAGTTAAATGAGTGTGATAGACTCAGTTATCTCATGAAATTCGAGTTGAGGGTGGTTGGTGAGGCATGTAGAGTGATTCTCTTTGTTTTAGAGTCCAAGTTGCAGTTAGTGTATTAGTTTAATGAATGAGAAATCTGTTAACTCATTTAAGTGAGTTAAAATCAGTTTAACTAGTTATAACTGATTTTTTCACAAGTGAGAGGTCAAGTGAATTATATCATATTTAATTCATATGCAGTGATTTATCAAGTAACTGATGATTTATTATTAATAGTTGCATGCATGTCAGTTCTGATGATGACCCAGTTGAGATAGAGGTTAAAGTGATGTTAACTATCAGTTGTATTATTTGAAAACTGCAGGAATGTAGTAATACACCCATAGGATTGCCCATTTAATAGGGATTAATTGCCTAGGGATTGTGTAATAAAGGCCGTTTGAAGACAGGTTGAGAATTGGCTTAGTGTTGGACCAATTTTGTCTGGATCAATGTGAGATAGTCAGGATAGTGCATCAGACTGTTGTGAGAAGAGTGCATTTTATTGGTTCATGATTCATGGGTTCATTATAATAGAGATAGAGGGGTTTTGAGAAGCCATATTTCCCCAGGAAAAGTATCTGTGTTGTGGATTGAGTTGATTCTTTCTTTTACTTGGTGTGATTCTACGATCATGTTCATTTTCCGCAATTAATTTGTAGAATGATTCAATATATTTCTCTAGTATATTGCATGATTAGATTGAATCCATTGGTATACATATTTTTTGTATAATTTCTACATAGTATCAGAGTGCCAGAAATCACTATAGTGGAGAAGAAATTGTGTTTTTTTTTAAACATTATTCAAACTTGCAGACACTTTCGTTGGTACGACAAGCGGATCAAGATGGCTTTCAGTGGATTAATATTGGAATATGCACTTGAGGGAAGTTCTAATTATATTTCATGGAAAGACAGAATGGAGGTAGTTCTAGAGGAAAACGGGTTAAAATAATTCATTGATAATGATATTCCCAAGCCCGTAGCAACAGACGCCGCTCTTCTTGATGCTTGGCAAAAGAAGGTATCAAGGGCGAGGGGGATATTATTAGAGGGAGTTCGATATCACATTGTCTTGAGTATCCATGGATAGGAGACTCCATATGCAATGTGTAAGGCCTTGACAGATTTGTTTCAGAATAGAAATGACCAAAGGAAGTTGGCGTTGAAGGACAAGCTCAGGAAAATCAAAAAGGAGAAGGGTGAGATGGTACCAACATACTTGGCGAAGTTCACTCAATGTCGAGATGAGCTTGGAAGTGTTGGTGTGACCGTAGCAAATGATGACTTGGTGAGCCTAGCACTTTTAGGCCTTCCCAAAAGCTAGCATAGTTACCATGACTCGATGAATGGGAGGGATAAGTTACCAAATTGAGAGCAACTTTGGTTGGATTTGGTACAAGAAGAATTCAGATGGAATACCAAGGATGGATCCTTATCTAAGACTAATGACAAGGAATATTGTCCCTTGGCCAGTAAGGAAAAGAAGGCCAAGGGAAATAAGTTCTAAGGAAAAGAGGGCAAGAGAGACTTGTCCAATATTAGATGTTTTCACTGTCATGAGCATGGGCACTATGCTTCAACTTTTCCATAGAAGAAGGCAAGAAATAAGGAGCTTGCATTTGCAGTAGGCGAAGCATTGGCTTCATAGTTCGAGCTTGAATTTACTCTCATTTCATGCATGGACGGCACATTAATGGCATGCATGTGGTATCTAGATAGCGGTGCCTCGTTCCATATGATGGGGAATATAGATCTATTCAGTGACTTGGAGGAGAAGGACCTCCAACATAACATAGAGTTTGGAGATGATGGGAGGTATAGCACAACTGGCATAGATATAGTTACCTTTCAGAGGGATTCTGACTCCCCTCTCAGACTAGCAGATGTTTTGTATGTTCAAGGCCTTAGGAAGAATCATGTCTCCATAGCGGTATTAGAAGACAGTGGTTATAAGGTGATGTTTAGAAAAGGAAAGGCGTTCCTTAAACACATAGCCACCGGACATGTGAAGAAGATCAGTTCAGGAATCAAGAACATGTATGCTCTCAAGGTTCAGGATGCATGCAAGGCTTTGACAAGAAATGTTGTGGTTAGTGAGTTGGCTGTTGAGAGGGAGCAATTATCTCTCAACATGCATCCTCAGAAGCAGTCTCAGAAGTTTGTGGAGTAGCCACAATTGGAGGTGAAGAGAGGATACCTAGTGGAAGAGTCCACTCAAGCAGAGAGCTCTAGGAGGGGGAAATTTCAAGCCATATGGGTAGATGTAGTACATGTGTCTATACCTCCAGGTGTGAGGTGGGGCGATGTGCAAAATCAATCCCAAGAAGAAATTTTGGAAGGATTCATTAAGATGGTGTGTCTCATGGATCGAACCTGGCTACAAGAAGCCCATAATACAGCAGTAGCATGAAGGATTGGTTAGATTGATGCAGTCAGATGTTAGGAGGATAGAAATCAGAGTGACAGGTGTCAAATACTAGAGTGCAGACCAGAGTTGGCAGTAGTGTAGAGTGCATGGATGCAGATGTCAGTAGTGTAGAGAGTCCAGGAGACATGTGTAGTAGGATCTAGTTGTCAAAAGAATCTGATGATAGATTCATTATATTGATTCAGTTGTTTGGAGGCTATTTAATTTCATGAGAGTTGCATGTGCGAACAACACTAGAGAAGTGTTGCATGCGAGAACATTCTAAAGGTACCAGATTGGGACATATTGATTCCTTTCTTATTGAGAGGGAGTGTTGAAATTTGCAACAAAAAACAGTGAAATTGGAATCCAGAAAATGGTTAGCATGGAGGATTTTGATTTAATTATTTCTTAAGTAAATTAGAAGAAATGTGTGTCAAAATTATTTATCCCTTAAATAAATTGGATAATAAATTGTAATATTATCTCATAATCACTTGTAATAGTTAACTGAGTGTGATAGACTCAGTTAGCTCATGAAATTCGAGTTGAGGATGGTTGGTGAGGCATGTAAAATGATTCTATTTTTTTTAGTGTGCAAGTTGTAGTTAGTGTATTAGTTTAATGCATGAAATCAGTTAACTCAAATAAGTGAGTCAAAATCAATTTAACTAGTTGTAACTGATTGTTGCACTAGTGAGAGGTCAAGTGAATTAAATCATATTTAATTGACATGCAGTGATATACCAAGTAACTAATGATTTACTATTAATAGTTGCATGCATGTCAGTTTTGATGAAGACCCAGTTGAGACAGAGATTAAAGGGATGTTAACTATCAGTTGTATTATTAGCAAACTGCCTGCATGCAGTAATACACCCATAGGATTTCCCATGAGCATTGCACAGTCAAGGAAAGCTAATTATTCTATTTAATAGGGATTAATTGCCTAAGAATTGCATGAGCAAGGCAGTATGAAGACAGGTTGAGAATTGGCTAAGTGTTGGACCAATTTTGTCTGATCAGTGTGAGACATTCAGAATAGTGCAACAGAATCTTGTGAGAAGAGTGCATTGTATTGTTTCATGATTCCTTGGTTCATTATACAATAGATATATAGGGGTTTTGAGTAGCAAGCTTTCCCCATAAAAAATATATGTGTTGTAGATTGATTTGCCTCTTTCTTTTACTTGGTGTGATTATGTGATCATGTTTAATTTCTGCAGTTAATTTGTAGAAGGATTCAGTATCTTTCTCTAGTATATTGCATGATCAGACTAAATCCATTGGTATACATATTGTTTGTATAATTTCTACATAATGCAACTTCTTCATACTTCAATTAATCTTAATCAAAAGAAGAAGTTACTTCTTGTTGGAGGAATTCGATATCTCTCATGTAAATCTTAGTGAAATTATCTAAGGTAAGTCTCATATGCTCATTTTCATTTGTTACCATTTTATTTATGCCTTTTTTCAGCCTTGTTTTTAGTATTTGTTGATCTAAAGCTCTATTTTGGCAGATATTCAAGAATTCCTTTGAAAACACAACACCATTGCTTGCTAAAATTTGAAATTCACTCTCATTTTTCTTTCTTTCGCAAAGTAGTTATGATGTTGAATAGGTTGCAAATAACATAAATCATGCAACCTCCCAACTTCTATTTTTTTTCAAAAGCCTTATTTTTATTAGAAAATCATTAAAAAAAATTAGATGGAGGCTTAATATTGAAACAAAAGGATCACAAAGGGAGGGATACCTTAGTTAACTACATTTCTCTCATAACTGCTATCTAGTATATCTTTGAACCAAAAGCATAATTATCTATAACTCTGTGAGATATAATTCATCAAAACCTCATCTTAAGAAAAACTTGTATTTTTCCCTCCCACTTTTTCTTTTGTTGAAACATTTTTTTAAATTGTCTTGTTGAGATTTTCTTTCAATTTTGGCTTTCCATTCAACTTTTTTCTTTTTAGTTTACATTTTATTTCTTCTTTTGAAATTTTTCAAGTGTGTCGATTTCATTTTCTTTTTGGGTTAATTTTAATGATATTACCAAGATTTATATGGAAGGATTTTTCTTACCCAAGATTGGTCGACATGCATGGAGAATTTTTACTCTATTGATTTCATGAGTTATCATTTACCCTAAAGGGACATCTTTATCGAATTCCAAGTCCTCTCAGCTTAATTATTTTCTCCTGTAGGAACATTCATATTTTCCAAGTGATTGGGTTCATCTTTCTAAAGCAAGAACTGGCTTGAGTCTAGCTCAATGAATCGCACCCAATACCCCCACTTCACATAAAGAGCCTTTAGATTGATAGTAGTAGGGAAATATGAGGGAGTCAAGCTTTTATGAGTATTATATCCATTGCATTTAAAATCTCTTGTACCACCTCGCCCTCTTCACCCAATTGCAAAAAGCAATTCTCTATTTTAAAGTTGATCAAAAGGGTGGTCCATAAGAGGGTTGAAAGCGCACATGTGTGGGAAGCACAAGTAAACTCGTTGGGGTACTGAATAGGCTCGCTGGCCGCGGCGTTATGCTTGTTTGGTACTAAGACAACTTATTTAGGACTATGGACACTCGCTGATAGTGAAGCGATGTTGAGTAAAGGAGATTATTTATATTGATAGATACATACTTTCTTTAAAACTACCTATTTGTACATTTGTTGTTACTCACAAAAGGTAAATTTAAAATTATATGTTTTCCTAAAAACATGGACTCATGATTTTAGACTTAGTTTATTTCAAGTACTTATGTTTTTTGAGCTCATATTCTTTGATCAACTAATGTGGGGCCCATGAAAAATGTTTTGATGTTGAAGGATTGATAGAATTCATCATTTCAACCTTTTGGTAAATTTAAACTCATTATATTTTACCCAGAGATAACTGCTTCTTCCTCATGTTTCATCATTGTTGTGGAAAAAAAACAATCCCCCATTTTTACTTTATTATCTTCATAATAATAATGGGGACCCTACATGTAAATTTTGGTTAAATCACTTTTATTTTTCTTTGTTTGGTTAATTTTTCCGGATTTTCACATTTCTCGGTTTTACGTTTTCACTGCTTCATTTAGTATGGTTTCTCGTCAGTTTCCCAATAGCTCTAATTTTTTTGAGTTTAGACTCACAGTGTACAAAAAGTTCTTATTCAAAATTTGAGCGACCTTTCTCGCTAAGACTTGAAAATGTACAAAATATGTTTTATTTTTGTAAATTTAATTAATTTTAAATATATAAATATTAGTATTTAATTAATTAAATTAATTGTAGTTTATTTAATTAATTAAAAACTAAATATTAATATTTATTTTATTTTATTTTTAATTAGTTATTAATTAATTATTTTTTTAAACTACTCTACAAAACCACAAAATTCAAAATCTATGTATAAATATTAAAACTTTATTATTATTATTATTATTATTATATATCATTATGCCTGAAAAGTTCAACTTTCAAGCATCTCATTACCTCCAGCATCCCATCCCCATATGACGTAAGAGAAAGCATCGATAATTTAATTAGAGACTTTTTTTTTTTTTAATGAGTAAAATGAAAAGATTAGTTGAGGGAGGGCCCACTCCATGTGAGCCCGAAACCTCCATCTTCGAGTCTCTTTTTAAGTACTTATGAGTTCCTCTTCTCATAATTTTTTATTCCCTCCTATCCACCACTCCGTTCCTCCTTATAACTCCCTCCTCACATACCTCGAGTTATTTTTTAATCTTGTTTACTTACTATTGTATTTTTTAGTTTTTAGTTCTAATTTTGTTTTATTTATTTTGTTTATTATGAATATTGTATATTAAATTATTTTAATTTTGTAATAATATTTTAATATTTTAAAAATAAAAAAATATATTTATAATAATAAACTTTAATAAAATCAAAATTTTAATAAAAAATCTCATAAGTTTTGGTAATGTGCATTTTTCAGTATTTTTATAATTTTGGAAATCAATTTTTGGAGGCCTATATCTTGAGTTTTAATTGGCTAAATGAGGTTCAGGATGGCTCGTTAGAAAGATAAAACAATGGAGAATATTTTGGGAGTGGTTGTATGACCATATTTATTCATTAGTTATTTCTAAAAATTAGCAAAAATTAGAGCTTTGAATTTGCAATCAAAAATAATTTTTTGGGTTGTGTTTTTGAATTGCTACTTGCCCAAAACTCTTGTTGTTGCAAATTCATTTGAATATTTCCTCATTTTGCAACAAATATCATTACAAGGATCATTGGGAGGCACAATTTTCATTTCTCTTATTCATTTAATTAGAATTTAGTTTGAAAGTTTGTTTTCCCATTTGATTTAGTGTGCAAAAATAATTCATTTGATTTGAATTTTGATTGGTTTTTGCAGAAGATACGATGACGAGGATGAAGCTAAAGCATATTTGAGAAATACTATTGCACTAGAAAAGGAAAAAAATAGTAATGACCACAAATTTTATGGATCTAAACTACCTGCAACAGCTCTCCAATTTTGACATATTTTTGTAAATTATAAATAACGTTTTGAAAAATGGGGAAAAAGGGTTCCACATATGAAACTATAGGGGTAGTTCTCTAACAAAAGAGGATTTTTTTCACTATTGTAGAAAACATACTTTTATAGAGGATTAGGCATTCTTTTGGACGAGAATTAAGAAGATTCACAAAGATGTATTGAAGCTCAAAAAATTTCATGCTATCATGAATTTTTTTTGAGAATTTCATGTACTTAGAGGCTTTGATCATATATGTATATTTGTACACTTTTGTAAAAGATAAAGGTGTATTGATGTCCTAAATTTGATTGGAATTTGATGCAATTTTGATCCAGATATGTATGTGGTTTTGTATTTTTCACTATTGTGAATTCAATTTAATTGCATTCTTAGTTAATTAAGGAAAAGTTATATTTTATTGTTGGATCTAATTGCAATCAAATTAAATGATGAATTCAAGTAGTTAAACGTGTCATTGGTTTTAAATATTTAGGAGATTAATGTAAATTTTGTCTTCATTTTATCACAATTGTATCATGAGAACTTTTTCTGTTATGTCGTTTTATAAAATGAATTTGAATTCATGTTAATTTTGAGTTTATATGTATATGCAGTCAAGATCTGATAAATGTTCATCAGATAGTTGAATGCATATAGTTTATTAAACTAGTAGCAAGTCCAAGAACCTTTTCCTTGGCTTATTGACTTCATTATATTCTAAATTCAAAATTTGGTCCAAATGTAATTACTTTGCTCTTGATTGGGACTAGATCTACATCTTCCTAATCGAGATAGATTTAGGATTTATTTTCTGTTGCTTGCATATTAGAGTATATTTTCATTTTAGAAGTCCTCTTACATAGCGGAAAACTCTAGTGTGGCTTGGATGATCCCATTTTTCATCTTGAGTATTTATTTCTTGCAACTGTGCTGCAAGAGTGTTAATCTGATTTCTCCCCTCTTGTTGATTATCAATTAGAGATTGTGTAAGTCATTGAGGATAGAGAGGGGGTAATTGGACCCAATATGACCAGTCAGAGCTATCATTTAAATGGATAAGATTCTGATTTGGGACTCTAACCAGATGACCTTCCCAAATGTTGATGAGGTCATTTTTTTCCATCAATAGGACATTATCCCCATCATTTCCCCCAGACAGTTCAATTCAAAAGTATGAAGGAAAACATGGGAAACTATGGTTCAAATGCCCACAGGTCACACCTCACCACCCAAAACAATTATTAGTCTTACAAACTCCTTACTATGAGCAACGTTTCATGTCTTCCCAATAGCAAGTAACTTCCTCTAACCAACATCTAGGTCCTTTTTCTTCACTACTCTCAGGACACCCCAATGATACTATTAATCAGGATATCTATATGAATTACATAGACTCAAAATTTTCATTACGATAAGCCTCCTTGGCGCAATCCAATGTTAGTAGGTACCATCACATCCACATCCAACACACCCTTGATGATTACACATCCTAGTAGTGACTCTATCCCCAAGATACCCAAGGGACCTATATAGTGTAACGCACACAATCCTCACATGAGGGTAGCTCATATTTATAACATAATGGAAATTTTGGCTCAATCACCAGCAACAATGTTTGCGCTAGATGTATTACAAGCCTTCCCCACTTAAAGAAAGGAATATTCTATCTACATTGGGAGTAGTTCAATCCCTATAATCTTCATCTTATCGCTTTTGATTTGGATAATTCAGATACATGGATACATTATTAGCTTCTTTCCAAATCCTAGTAACTATTTGTGATGGTACCATTCATCATTATATCATAAATGAAGGTGAATCCACATGCATCGTGTCTAGACATGTATGGAAAAGTTTTGGTTTGCATAAACTCGTAAAATATTCGATTACTCTTTTATCATATAATAGAAAATCTTTTTAACCCATTTTCCTCCACCAAAATGTACCTATTGAACTCACAAGGAAAATTGACTATAGCATTTTCTTTGGCATAAGCCACATGTATGCCATGAGGGTAGTAGCTTCCTCAGTATTCTACATAATGAGATTCCCTAACTATGGGAAGATAGTCACCATTTACCAGCTAACGCGTTATAAGTTGAGGTCATCATGTATGGTAGATAATCTGTTACCACTCATTGGATCTCAATAAAATCTCATTCCCTCCTTTATAGGAGTTGGTCTAGGAATATTAAATAATTCCTTCCTTCTTGGGACTTACTCAAGAGACTCGCCACTCACTTTGACCTTTGGATCAACTCTTACCTCCATGGTGTTCATCACTTCAAAAAACCACACACTAAAGCTCCTCTCCCTAAGACAAATCTAGACATGCATTCTTTCATGGGTCATCCCAAATTTCCCTACTCAATCACCCAGTCTTATTTTTTGTACCCGCCACATAGATTGGTGTCACAGCAAGTGATGGCCACTTTAGCCTTCCATAATATGGTGTTTTCAAATCCCATCTAGTACTTGGAACCCCCTTGTCACTTCTCACATGTAATAAAACATGTCTAGTTATCACGTGCAACTGATCCCACCCTCTACCAATCCAACCATGATAGATATTAGTAGTAAAACTAGGGGAATCAAAAAAGAAATCAATGAACCAAAGAATAGATTGGAATAAATTGAAATACTAAATTTGAATCCAAAGCTCAAGCTACGTTGTGATCCCTTCCCCCATGCATACATAGGGATATCCAACCAATCTATGCCCCAACCTCCCTAAGCTCAAGGATATTCTTCATGCTCCATGGGAACTATCACTATAGTTACCCACTCCTCCCACTAATGGAGCTCTATCAGGATCATCTTTCATGCCTACAACAAAAAATTGTGCACCAACCATCCATGCACCATTTTCACTACATATGGCCATTATACTCATCATTGTACCAACACCAACAATCATGCCTAGACCAACCTTATATGCCCTTCAAGATACATCCATTATGTACTATGTGCCCATCTCAATGAATTCACTTAATATCCCTACATATTTGTTATGTGAGGAATACAAGAATCCCTCCTGTGCTTACCCCATGATCAATGAACATTACATCCCAAGAATGATTGAAATTCAACTCATGTCCAATTTTAACCATGAACAATAAATCATGAACATTGTGACCAACCCATAGAGCTTCCCTCCCTCCCCACTATCAGACAGGAATACCTCAACTCCTCAAGTGGTCACTCCTACACTAGAGAAATTGTTGGAGGTATCACTTGCCCCATCTAATTCACCTAATCCTTCAAGGCAAGAAATATTCCCTTCTCCCATGACTCATGAATGTCATAAATATGAGCATATTTGTTATATTTCTTCATCCATGGGGATGATATTGCATAATAATGTTCATCATTTCTCGATGGTGATATAAATTATTTATTTATGAACTCAGTGCCACAAAAGTATCATGTATAAGGTCATTCATTTTTTGTTGTTCCCACTTCTATTAACCCATAGAACCTAGCATAGTGTCACACACTTGTGGCATTTTCAACACCTTTATGCACCTCCAATTAGTTTATGTCTCCCTTAAGTCACTAACATTATTATCACAAGTATTTAATTTCATTGAAAACCTCCTTAAGCTTATGATGACACTAAATTAACCCAAAGATGCAATGCATAATTATTTATTCTCTCTATTCCAATATTTCTTTCAACCTACCACAACCACTACATTTTGTGTAATTGAGACCAAAGTCTTCATTCCCATTGGCTAAATCGACTAGTTCAAGAACCCAATATAGACACCAAATTCCTTTGAAGAAGGAAATTATTGATGGTGTTGGATAATCCACCAAAATCAGGAGGTCTCCCCGGTATGAAGTCACAATTAGACCTTACACCATTTGGGATAGGAGCCCCATATAGATAACAACTCAGTTGCCATTGTGTGTTGGTGTTTTACTCTAGGATATAAAATGTAAAGAGAAGTGTGAGACCAAGTGTAATATGTTAGAAGAATGGGAAGAGATAATCTCTCCATTAATAGCTTGTGGAACATTATATAAGAACACAATAATAGTGTGATGAGCAAGAACATGCCTTTAGAGAGAATTGGATAGTTGAGACTAAATGAGACATGGTGATAGGCCTCATTAATAGGTAAATAATAAGGCCCATATGGCCTTCCTTCAGCCTATATTTATCTCTTTCCTCACATTTAATGACATCTTTTTTACCATTATGTGTTTATTAGTAAGACTAGAGGATGGTTGTCATATCTCATGGGCTAATGTGATTAATGTGCAGGAAAAGAGTGCATTTGAGTGCATTTACTTTATAGAGATACATTGGAGGCACCTAGAGAATATGTAGGAGGCTTGTCCCCTAAATTTACTCAGCAACACCTCAACTTTCTCCCTCAATTTACTCACCCATAGTTCGAAGATCCACTAACAATTGATGAACTTAAGGATTGTGAGGATCTCAAGGAGCTAGATCCATATTTCTTGGGATTTTTGGAGGGAGAAACCCTCTTTCCAAGGAGGTTTCCCTCAACCATTTTTGTATAAATAAGGAGCCCCAAGGGCTCAATAGGATTTTAACTTTTGAAGCAGATAGGGACTACTAAGAGCTAGGAGCTCAAGCTTTTCATTTTCATTTATTTCGATCATGTACTTGAGCACTATTTCATATAAATGAGAATTTTTTTGTTATCTTCCATCTGGCCTTATTCCAGATGGTTGTCCCCTTGGGTTAGGGCCCAACCAATAGGCTTTGGTCCCTCTCATGTGTATTTTTCTTATGCATTTACTTTCCTAGTAGCATTTAATTCCTTTCTTAGAAAGATTTGTTTATAAAAATTGTTTGTGCAGGTCTATCTACCACCTCTCTTGTGGGAATTGTGGTTGAAGATAATGTATTGGAAAGCCAAAAATATATATTTTCTTTCTTTTACATTTCTTATTAGTACTCTCCTTGCATATTTTTTTTTGCAAGCTAGTAATTGCTGAGTACTTTTCTTTGAGCACATGAAGTATAACCTCTTATGTATGCAGGTCTAGTGTAGGCTATAATATATATTATATTTCAATGCAATAGTTACATTTAGAATAAAATTCAACTAATCATTTCTTTGTCATTTATGTTGGGTATGTGTTATATTCTTTCCACGACTAGTCACGCGTAGGGGGGTCACAAGGGGCGAGATAGACAGCCCTTGTACGTTGCACCAGGTGGAGCAGGGGGGTCACAAGGGGGGAGATAGACTGCCCTTGTACATTGCGGACCCGCCCATGGTTTTGTGCATGGTTTTTCACATGGTTTTGGGGCATGATGGTTTTCGGCCCCTAGTATTTTGTAGATCCGGTCAAGGGAACTATAGTTATGTTCTAATACAGGGTGAATGGATTGGGGTTTATGTATGCTTTAGCATGTATATATATATGTGTGTGTGTTGTAATACTAAAAGGAATATACTGAAAAATGAAGTTAGTCGTCCCGATTTGGGATCCAGGGGAAAATCTATGTGTATATATGTTTTATGTTTTATGCTCTTGCTATTGTTTGTTTTCTGTTTTTAAGATTCATTTGTAGATAACTTTTGTTCAGGGTTAAAACCTATAATTTCAACTTTTTGAAATTTACATTGTTAATATGCTTTATGAGTTTTGAAATATTGAATAACTTTTTGTGGTGTGCAGGTACTACTATCGATTTTTAGTATTAGAATTTCCATTCACACTCTTTATCACACAACCAAATCCCTTCCTTCAACCTCAACAACTCCCTCAACACATTGTTCGTCGAGAGTATATTTCGTGGTTATTGAAGGCCATTTTGTGCATTGATTCTTGTGAAATATGGGCCCCTGAAGGGCGATATGCTTGGAAATTGTCTCATACAACCCTCATATACCCTCCATTACCCTTTCCTACCTTCATATCGCCTTCTCCATCCCCAGAATGCTCACAAATTCAATCATGTAGAAAAACAGGGAAATCCTGTAGCATCCTGTAACAATCATGTAGCATCTTGTAGCACCACGTAAACTTGACCAAATTCCCCCTTGAAGCTTGGTTTTTCTATCCTAGCCTTGAATAATGTCCCTTAGGCTCTAAAAACGTGATCGATGAAGACTAAAGAACACTTAGCACTTTCCTTTTACCACTGCAACACATTTTAGCAATTAGGGTTAGTGGACATATTTATGAATTAGGTAACATAGTGATGATTTTCTTGATTGCCTCATGAAGTATCTAATGAATTTCGTCTCTAGATATAATCTCTTTAGAATGCATTGATTAAATATTGATTACATTCTATTTTCTTTATGCAGGGTAGATAAGGTTGGTTATATTTGCTCTATGCTACTTAAGCTAGGGTTTCTATTTCAAACATTGTTATTTCCATTTCATAGAATAAGTTTCATTTTAATGCAACACTTACATTCTACAAATATATTAATGTTTGCATTGATGCAAGTAGTGTAGCCTTTACATTCCTGAAATTAGTGTAGCATTTACATTTCTACAAATAGGTTAGCATTTACATTTGAGCAAGTAGGATTTGAAGCAATGTAAATAGAGTAACATTTCCATTTCTGCAAAGTAGATTAGAACTTTTATCTCATCCAATTTATTTCCTTGCAAATCTAGATTCATTTGATAGAGCGGTCTCTATATACCTTGGTCTGGTCCATCGCTTCAAAGTGACTTAAGTAGAGCTTAGCCAACTATTCTGACAGTATTATACCTCTTAAGTTTGTATGAACCTTGGGTTGATAAGTAAAGTTGGTAACCTTGGGAGTTGTAGAACTCTTGTTGTAATATTGAGGCTCATCACTTTTTGACTCCATTGTCAGGTAGATGTGTAGGTAGGTGTCATTTCTTCTTATAGTTGCTTTCATTTCATTTTAATTTTTCTTCGCATCAGTTTTGCTTGTCTTAAAAAAAAAAGAAAAGGAAAACACAAAAAATCACAAACTTATTTCATGCCTCATAGAATTAGGGATAATATAGGGAAAATCCTACCAAAAACCCCCACCCCTTCTACCATTCAACCATCACCTTTTTGTTGGTGACTATTAAAATCCTACTTTGACCATAAAAGAGTTAGAGAATCTTATAGGTGAGCAGCAAGAAATCTTTCAAGAACCCATAGGGGAGGAAGAACCCACATCACCTATCCAAAACATGGTTGAGAATAGGTGAAGTGAGATTTTTTCTATCCGAGAAACAAATGGGGGGGTCAAAATGGAAAACATAAGCCTCACTTCTCTCCCATACTTCCATGGCCTAGTTTTTTAGGACCCTAACACATTTATGTTTGATCTTGTTGTGGTTTGTAGAACCTATGATTATTCTTAAGATGAGAAAAAACTAAAAATTTTCCCTTATACCCTCAACGATACAAGATTGTGCTATTTCAAGAGCCTGAAAGGGGGGATCATCACTACCTCGGCTCAAATGCAGCAAGATTTAAATCAGAAATATAGGGACTATTGCAGATCAAGGGAAACCATAGAGGCGATATTTAGGGTGAACTTAGGGCCAAATGAATCTTTAGAGGATTATGAGGAAATATTTCAACTAAACTATGAAAGAGTTAAATGCACCCTTAACCCAGAATCCTTGAAGCTTGAACTTCTCCAAGGGATTACGGATATTTGATAGAGACCCTTAATATGTTGTCTAGTGGAGATATTTACCAATTGAAAGCTATAAGGACATTAATAAAATATTCAAAAATAATTCTAGGTTTGCAAGGAAGAGGGGTAGGTCCAACCAAGGCATAATTAACCCTTCTCCCTCTAATTTAACCATCAAATATGAAATAGGTAGCATGCTAGAAGACTTTAAGAGTGATATGTTGCACACATTCACCTTCTAGATGGATACTATGCAGACCAAAAAGAAGCAAGAGGGAGCATAAAGGGCACTGACTATCCTTTCCCCTAGATGCACCAAGACACACCCCAGAAATGAGTTTCCATTAAATGTCATAGAAGTGTGCTCTATTTGTGAGGAAAACCATGTAACTGAAAAATGTCCCTCTCTTTTAGGGCTAAAGCTTGTATATAAAGGGGCATAGAGTGGCTTCGAGTAGCTTTTCTTCATCAACCAGAGGATGTCATAAGGGCCTCAGCCATATCAGCAAGGCATGCAAGGTGCATATTATCCATCTTTCAATTCAAACCATAATACACCCTTTCAACCTTGCTATCCTCCAACTCACTCATCTTGGTATGTGCCCTCTCCTTCCTAAGATTATCAAAATCAGTCCATCAAAAACTCTAAAAATCAACCCTTTCCTCTTAGCAAATAAAGAAGAGAAACTATGCACTATATTGAGACAACATCTTGATGCTTTTTCTTGGAACTATAAGGAAATGAAAGAGGTGCATCCTTGTTGGAACGGGGTCCCCTGACTACAATTTTTATATATTTTTGTAATATTTTGTAATAGTTTAGTGTGGCGCAGGGGTTTTGGGGTGGGTCAAAGCCCCTAATGAATTGTAATGGGTCAAATGGTAAACCAAGGGTGCGCAAACCATAATTTCTAGACCATAAACTAGCGCGGGCTAAAATAGTATAAGTAGATGAATAGAGTGAGTCTAAAGTAAAGTTTTGTTTAAGTTTGAAGAAGAATATTAGATCTTTGTTATGATTGTGAGGGTTTTTTCTAGGCAAGGGATCCTGTTGGATGTGTGTGCAGAGACCCTAAGTCCTGCTATGTGCAGACCTTGCTGGCTATGTGCGTGGGTTGGTAAAAGAGTCTGTAAGGATCTCAACTGTTAATGAATAAAAAGACGTCTTGCGGATATTGATCATCTATGTTATATGTTACATGTTAATTCCTCTATTATTTATGTAATGTCAAAAAAGTTTATCTAACTGATGGTGCACGTGGATGCGATGATTTAAATATTAATGAATCCATAGATCTAGTTATGTTTGGTCATATTTCTTCGGTTAATTGGTTATATTATGATTTACAGTCTTCACACAAGTTATTCAGTCAAGTATATTTTTAAGGGTTTCTGGTTAGCGCTTCCTCGGCGTAGGCTTGGCGAGCTCTAAGGGTACCCACATCATTAAACTCTCTCTCTCTCTCTCTCAGGGTGTGGAAACCTAGTTCCAGTACCCACCCATACAGGGGTTTATCGGTAAAACTCAAATCTGAACCTAGGTCAAGACCCCTCAAACCAACAAATGTTTCCATTTCTGGGACTGGGAGAATTTCGAGAGAGTGATTGGGTGATTCCACGGGGTCATTGGCAGCCATTAAAACCTAAACTTGAAGACCGATTTGAAAATAATATCCAAGTATTTTCTCTAAAAGAAAATAGGAGTAAGAAGAAATATGCCGAATATTGGAAGAATAACTATATTTTAGAGAAGTACACGAGATATTATTTGTAACCTTCACACATGAACTGTAGGAGTGGTTGGCAAGGTTAGCAGAATTCCAAACCTATTGGAAAGATGATCAAGTCACACAGTGGACCCCTGAATTAATCCTACAATTGGAAAGGGCAGATAACTCTATTACCCGGACTATAGACCACTGGGTTGATAGCATTTTGGGGGGATGTGTAACTGAGTTTGCATTCAATCAGTTTGTATCCTATTCTAAATATGATTGATGGTTTTTCAAAGGATTTAGGGGTAAGTTCTTGCAAACATTTTCACTGCTGATTAAGATGCTATTGTGTGAAAAGGGTGTCATGTGCAGTCACGTCGAGTGAATGACCTCCAATCAGAGTAGAATCACGATGGAAGTGGTAAATAATACCAGTTTAATCAAGAAGGGGATGGATCAATGTTTAGTCCTCTAAGGGATCTACCTAATCTAAAAAAAGGTGGTGTTGTGCACGTAGAAACTAGTCCCTCGACTATGCCACCATCAAACTCGTGCAAGGGTAAGAATCCTCCTACCCCGCCTCCGCTGCCACCTATAGACGATATGGCCACATAGATGAAGCTACCTACTTTTAAGGGTGTGGGGGGTAAAGATATGGATCAATTTTGGTTCGTGGAGAACATGGTGTGGGCTATGCAAAATGTTAATAATGATGTTGTAAAAAGAGAAAATTTATCAATAACTTATGAAGGGTGGGCTCTGGATTAGTTCATGGGATACATTACTCAACATGTGAATCATAAAATTTAGGAGATCAAGGATGCCCTAAAGCAGTAGTTCCAAAAAATTAATTCCTATTCTCAATGCGTAGCAGAGTTGAAAGATATTAGGCAAGGACCTACGAAGTCTGTCTGGGAAGCTGACCAATAGCTGAAGAAAGTCATCAGTGATGGAGGATTTGTCTATGATGATCAAAAAAATAAGGAATGGTTCATCACCATGCTATTACCACATCTGCACGAACCTATGGGTTAGTGGAAGATTGATTCACAGGAAGAACTCCTAGAGATTTCCATGAAGCTAGAAGTTGTGCCAAGGAACGATGCTCAATTTGGGGATATGCAGATCCAGAGCCAGTTAGAGGTGATGCACTTAGAAATTCAGAATTTATGAAGATATCGGGGTAAATAAGCTAGCACAGATGTCTGGTGCATACACTGCAGGGTAGAAGGCCACACCAAGGATCGGTGCCCTCTGCTGTCAGATTATATGTAGGATGGGGGACCAATTCCATTACGTCCGAGAGATATTTTTGAACTAAGTACCCCCACATTGTGGTGCGTCGATTTTCGGGTGGCTAGGAGGCATGAGACAAACCACTACCCACTTTTAGGCACCTATGTCCCAAAACTGAAGCAACAGTGGTGCAGATTCTGCTCATCGATCGATCATGACAAGCACAATTATCGAGCGTATGACCTAATGATAGATAGGGAGAACCTATACAGGGTGCAGGTTCACCCCTCATCACCAGAATCTCCCTCTGGGCATGGAGGATCCTCTGCAAGAAGGCGAGGAGGGGGGAGAGGTAGAGGCACAGGTCGAGGAAGAGGGAAACTAATTTACTACAATTGTGGGGACGTTGGACATTATGAAAAATACTGCCCAAACCCTACGTGCCAATCCCACAGGTATTGCAGACATTTCAATCATATAATCAAAGACTATCTTGTGCTGATAGCTAAAATACAGGAAAAACGGCAGACACCAATGCAAAATGTACAATGGGTTAAGGCTGAATCGCGCGATGATGGGCCCAGTGTCAATGTAATTATGCACAGTGGCATTGCCACTAGACGAGCTGAGGAAAAAACTATAGTTGAATCACTAATCAAGAAGGCCTCTGAAAAAAGGAAATGTTGGACCTCTAGAAAGAGAAAGAGACCTTCATCAAAGCTAGGAAGGATTTTTCTAGGGACGAAGCACCCACCTCGAGAACTTCTGCAGATCCAAAAGTAGATGAATTAGTTAAGCCATTCCTTCAAGCATGTTTGAAGTTACTGCACAATTAGAAGGCGATGGAGAATCTCCAAGTATTGATAGACAACTATGCAAAAAAGGAAGCCTCCTGAACGGAGGTTAAGTATGTGAATAAGATTTATAAGAACAAGAAAAGGACTAGTCGGGAGATGCGTATGACTACGCAGATTGGAGAATATGAAATGGACCAAGTCATCCTGGATCTAGGATCTGATGCCAATGTCCTCCCCAAAAAAACATGGCAAAGGATGGGAGAACCCAAACTAGAGTGGTCCACCATTTAATTACGTATGGCTAACCAACAGAAGATCATTCCATTAGGGAGGTTTCTGAAGATTTTGGTATACATTGTGGGAGTTAAAGTCTACGCAGATTTCGAGGTAATCCAGATTGTGGATGATGTGAACCCTTACCCTACACTCTTAGCACTTGATTCGGCTATTCACATGGGAGGTATCATCAAAATGAAAAGGAGGAGCATGGTCTTTGAGAATGATGGTATGCGAGTAATAGTCCCCTTGGATCCAGCGGAAGGTGAACGATATACAAAGCCGGTGCAGAGGAGGATGAGGTTGACCATATTTCCAAATTAACTACACGAGATGATGATTGGATCAACCCTACAGCTGATGGCATGTTGTGTTGGGAGAAATATAGCTCATGTCTCTCAGGTTCATATGGCGAGATAGAAAATTGGAAAAACCGGTTGCATGACATGTCTGCATTGCGTTGCCTCACGAAAACGAAGAGCTTTAGGTGCATTTCCTCATAGGTAAGAGAAATGCCTTACTTTGATGGTTCTAGTAGTGTTAAGGAATTTCTTAAAGCATTAGAAACATATGTCCCTGAGCAACGGAGATTCTGGGAACTTGACTCGGCTATGCGCGTGACCCCTATGCGGTGGTGGGAAACTCACAAGGGGGCTTTTCAGAACTAGGAGGAATGCTGAAAATGATGATCCTGTGATTTGAACCTCCAGTAAACCCAGCCATGGAGCTATTTTCTGGCTGTGGGGACCCACGCAAGCACTTGGCTATGTGGATGGAGGTATTCAATGAAAGGACTTGGAATGAGTGGTTCCACATGTTTATTCACACCTTAGGACTGATCCCCACCACCTAGTATTTAGATGCAGAGCTACACCAATGCACTCACCACTGGGGTAAAATTACAGAGGATTTCATGGTGACATTCATTTTATTTGGAGGGACATAGAAATTAGACGAAGCCCTACAAGATATATATGCTCTTGTCTTTGATGAGTCTTTTCCTTGGGAAGAATGTGTTGTGCCAGCTTAGGATGTGCAGATGAAAGATATTGTCAACTGTCAAATCTGCCGATAGAGGACTATGACGAGCATCCCAGGAATATCACCATCCTAGATTCAGAAGGAGAGTGCATAGTTGTAGGACCTCTATTTCATACAGTAGATGTTACCAAACCATTAAAGTTGAAAAAAGTCAACATTGGGACAGAAGAACAGCCTAAGTTGGCCAAAGTTGGGGATTATTGGGATAATGATACTCTTGGAAAAATTGTGGAGCTACTGACTGAATATTAGGACCTATTCCCTAAAAATTTCTTTGAGCTCAAGGGAATCGAAGGAGATATGGGTGTCATGAAAATCACCTTGAAGCCAGATGCATGTCCTTTCAAGCACCGGCCCTATCGGCTGAACTCTAAGCATAAGAAGAAATTCAAGGAGGAAATAGAGAATATGGTGGTTGTAGGTATCATTGAGCCAGTAGAATAGTCTGATTGGGTAAGCCCAATGGTAGTCCAAGAAAAGAAAACCAAGGGAGAGATAAGGATCTACGTAGATCTGCGCAATTTGAATGATTTTTGTGTGCATGATCCCTTCCCTACGCCTCTCTGATGAAATATTGGATAATGTGGGAGGTCAATAAGCATACTTATTCACTGATGGATTTTCAGGGTACCATTAGATCATAATTGCACCTGAAGATTGTAGCAAGACAACCTTCTCAATCGAATGGGGCTCCTTCCAGTACACTTTCATGCCGTTCGAACTAAAGAATGCCCCTACCATTTTCTCACACGTAGTTGTAGAATTATTCAAAGAGTTCATCCATAAGTTTCTTGAGGTTTATTTTGATGATTGGACAGTATTTGGATTGGTGAAGAAGCATGTGACAAACCTGCGCATGATGTTGGATACCTACAGAAAACACCAGATCTCGTTGAACCTGAAGAAATGCATATTTTGCGTACCGTTTGGAATTTTTTTGGTACACATCGTATGTCAGCAGGGATTGATGGTTGACCTAGCCAAGATTGCGGTTATCATCAATTTATCTATCCCCACCACTGAGAAATAGTTGTGCTCCATCTTAGGGCACACAAGTTACTACAAGAAGTTTATTCAAGGGTATGCCTTGACCACTGTGCTAATGGAAAAGTTGCTTAAGAAGGATGTGTCCTTTTTCTGGGATGAGGAGTGTCAGAAGAGTTTTGAGCTGCTGAAAGAAAAGATGGTCACTACACCTATTCTAATATTTCCAGATTGGGTGAAGGTCTTTCATCTACATGTGGATGCATGAGGAATAGCTATGGGGGTTGTCTTGGCACAACCAGGAGAAGGATACATTGATCATTTGGTTGTTTTTTCTAGCAGGAAACTCTCTAGCGTAGAACACAACTATTCTACTACCGAACGAGAAGGACTAGAAATGGTGTATGCCCTGCAGAAATATAGGAACTACCTATTGGGAGGAAACAATAAAATGTTCACTAACCATTCAGCTTTAAAATACTTGGTAAATAAGCCTCTGTTGGGGGGGGGGGGGGGATCTGTAGATGGTTGCTACTATTCCAGGAGTATGAATTTGAGATTATTGTGAAGCATGGGAGGCTGAATGCAAGACCTGATCACTTGTCTCAGATTAAGAATGGAGAAGAGACAATTAGTATGGAGGAAGGATTACCCGATCCATAGTTTTTCACTATCAAGGTGGTTGATGAGAACTTTGTGGACATTATTCACTTTCTGACAACTGGAACAGCCCCTACAGAGTATTCGGTGCAGAAGAAGAGAGAATTGGTGGCCCGTGCATCTGATTTCACTATAATTGTAGGATAATTATATAAGTTGGGAATAGATGAGGTATTGAGGAGGTATTTTTTAGAACATGAAAGGCAAGCTATCTTGGCTAAGGCCCATGGTGGGGTGCCAGGAGGCCACTACTCAGGAAAATCCACTACACAAAATGTGTTGTGGGTTGGGTTGTGGTGGCCCACATTGCATAGTGATTCCCATGCATATTTTCAAGCCTGTGATGCATGTCAGTGAACCAGGAAGCCTTCACGCAGAGATGAAATTCCCTTGCAACCGCAGATGGCTTTGCATGCATTTGAAAAATGGGTTATAGACTTTGTAGGACTTATCAATCCCCTGAGAAAGAAGACTGGCGCATGTTATATCATTACTGCCACTGATTATGTGACCAGATGGGCAGAGGCCAAGGCTATTAAGGATTGCACTATAGATACTGTTGTGCACTTCATCTTCAAGCATATTCTGACCAGGTTCAACTGCCCAAAGATCTTGATGATAGAGCTATGCATTTTGTTAATGAAACTATTGAAGCTTTGACCGAAGAATTTCAGATCCATCATACGAAGAGTACCCATATCACCCACAAGCTAATGGCACAATAGAAGCTTTCAATAAAATTTTGGAGAATTCACTTACCAAGATCTGTGATGCCAATCGGAATGACTAGGACATGCACATCCCTTCGGTGTTATGGGCCTATAGGACTACATGCAAGAAGCTGACAGGGAAGACTCCTTTCAGGATGTTCTATGGACAAGAAGCCATCATGCCCATGGAATATATTGTCCCTAGCTTGTGCATTGCGGCCTATACAAATATGGTGGAACCTGATATCATGGAGGAACGTCTGGTGCAACTAGTTTCCTTGGAAGAAGATCGGTTCATTTCTAACTTTCATCAATAGGTATAGAAGGCACATGAAAAATATTGGCATGATAGACACATTCGGCATAAGGTGTTTAAGGAAGAAGAGTTGTTTTTCTCTATGATAGTCAATTTGTGCACCACCCAGGGAAGTTTCGTAAGCACTGGTTGGGACCATACATAGTAAAATAAATCACAGATGGTGGTGCGGTGTGCTTGACCACGCTGCACGGAGACTACCTTCTCAGGTACGTTAATGGCAGTCGTCTGAAACCATACAGGGATAACCTGGTACCTACCAAATGATTATATGGTCGGAGCATTAGAATTGGAGCGCCCCAGGAAAATATTGAGAGCTTGGTGGCAGTGTTAAAAGCATACAAAACTGAAGTGCAGACCATGAAATCTTACCTCTAGCAACAAATTGTTGCACTGCAGGCCAAGCTGCAGCTTGAAACCCCTCTGGAGGTGCGAGCCGAGTGAGCCGCACTGCTAAAGGAAGCAAATGAGATTATATATGCACATATCTCTAAGGGTGCTGAATTTCTAGACACTACTATGGATTTGTGGTCAACAGTGTAGTGTGACCCTCTTCTTCAGCAGTTCAATCAGGAGCTGCGCTAAAAAGAGCAAGAATTTGAGAAAATGGAAGCCAACATGTCAACCATTGTTGCAACCCAGTGTCTCGCATGCCTTCACACCAGCCATGCTCTAAGGGATGAGATCGAGGTGCTCTACCACAAGAAACAATTTCTCAATGATCATCTCAAACCATGGGCAGATGAAGCACTAAAACTCTCGTAGGACCTTGACGCAGTAGTCAAACAGTTGAATAAGACATTGGATAGTGTCACTGCATGTACTGAGGGGCTAACTTCATAAAATTTGGTCTAGATCGCACAGAATGCAACTGCATAGAGTGAGCACGTCCTTCCTCCATTTTCCTCCACCATCGAACAACTCCAGGCCAAGATGAAGACCCCATTATTGCTGTGACTTGAAACAAGTCACAAGATTGTGTTGGGGGCCTGTTGGAGCAGGGTTCCCTGACTGCAATTTTGATATATTTTTGTAATATTTTGTAATAGTTTAGTTTGGCATAGGGCCTTTGGGGCAGGTCAAAGCCCCTAATGAATTGTAATGGGTCAAAGGGTAGACCAAGGGTCCGCAAACCATGGTTTGTGAACCATAGAGTAGTGCAGGTTAAAATAGTATAAGTAGATGAATAGAGCAAGTCTAGAGGTAGGTTTTGTTTAAGTCTGAAGAAGAATATTGGATCTGTTTTATGATTGGTAAGGGCTCCTGTTGGCTAGGTGCATGGAGACCCTATGTCCTGGTGTGTGCGGACCCCACTGGCTATGTGTGTGGGTTAGTAAAAGAGTCTGTAAGGATCTGAACTGTTAATGAATAGAAATACGTCTTGCGGATATCGATTATCTCTGTGATATGTTATGTTGCATGTTAATTCCTCTATTATTTATGTATGTCAAAAAATGTTAGCTAATTGATGGCGCACATGGATGTGATGATTTAAATAGAAATGAATTCGTAGATCTAGTTATGTTTGGTCATATTGCTTCTGTTAACTGGTTATCTTATGATTTAGGGCTTCACACAAGTTATTCCATCAAGTATATTGTTAAGGGTTTCTAGTTAGGGCTTCCTCAGTGTAGGCCTATCAAAAGGGCCAGTAGTACAGGGGTTTTTTGGTAAAACTCAAATCTGAACCTAGGTCAAGACCCCTCAAACCAACAATCCCTCAGTTTGTACCCATCATATTTACATTAAAGAGGGATGTAAACATGTGTGCCAACCCCAGAGGAGAATGAAACCTAATCTTAAATACATTGTGAAAGAAGAATTGTAAAAACTACTGGATATAGGATACATCTACCCCATTTCATATAGTGAATGGGTCTCCCCTCTTGTCATAATACCCAAGAAAAATAGGAAGTGGATGATCTTTTTTACTATAGGGAACTCAAGAAGGCTACAAATAAAGATCATTTTCCCTTGGCTTTCATTAATCAAGTCTTGGATGGACTTGCAAGGAATAAGTTCTTCACATTCTTGGTTGGATTTAGTGGGTATAATCATATCCATATCATCCCTAAGGATCGGGACAAGACCACCTTCATATGTCCCTGGGGTACCTTTGCCTATAGGATCCTTCCATTTGTCTTGTGCAATTCCCCTGCTACCTTATAGAGGGAATTTTTAAGTATTTATGTTGATCTCGTGCATTACACAATTGAAATCTACATGGATGACTTCACCCCTTATGGAAATGATTTATAGGAAGCTCTTTCTAATCTGTGTAAAGTCTTAAATAAATTCATTTAAATTAATCTCTCACTAAGCACCGACTCATTTGGGGATCTCTTCTATACCCCCCTGATTATTAGTGCCATTATTTCCTGTACTCAACTGCTACAATTTATACTATAGTAATGGTATGGGTCCAAGAGGATGACATCGAGACTGAACATATCATTCATTATCTGAGTCGAAACCTTAATGATATCGATATCAGGTATACTCATGTAGAAAATTTGGATTTGGCGGTTGTTCAAGCCATCCAAAGGTTTCACCATTACATATTTCTCAGGAACACTACAGTCATTTCAGATTGCAACCCTATGACATATATACTATCACATCAATTGTTGGGGTGAAATTACTCTAAATGGATTGTTATTCTCCAATAGTTCGACCTAAATTCATCAAATCCAAGTCAAAGAAATCCCTAGTTTTCACCAAGCTTATGTGTGAACTTCCTTCCCCTGATTCTGAATCTACATCTGAAGATTCTATCCCTGATGATTCATTGTTTCTGATTTTGTCATCTAACCCATGGTATGGATATTTTTTTATTTATCTCCATAACTAAACTTTCCAGCCTAACACCTCTCACTTTGAGCAGCGATGTATTCAATACCAATCTAAAAAATACATCATTATCGACAACACCATTTACCGTCGTGGTATTGATACGATCTTACGAAGGTGCCTAACCCTTGAAAAAGTTGAGAAAGTTCTTAACAAATTCCATTTGAGGGCATGTGTCAGAAATATATCTGGTTACGCTACTATACAAAATATCTTATGCGTTGGTTTCTTTTGGCCCACTATCTTTCGCAACTGCATCTTCGCTATCAAGAAGTTTCATGCATGCCAGATCTACAATCGCAAGATCCATGCTCCACCTACTCCTTTGCATCTCATTGTTGTTGTTGGCCCTTTTTCAAAATGGGGCATTGACTTTATGACATGTAACCCTCACTCGGTTGGGAGGAATGGTTATATTATTTTCATTGTTGACTACTTTCCTAAGTGGGTCGAGGCGATGCCCACATTTAACAACAATGGTGATAGGGATGCATACTTTTTATTCAACTACATTATTGCTAGGTTTGGTGTAGCACAAGCGATAGCTATGGAACATGGAAAAATTTTATGGAATCATATGATGACTGAACTAGCTACTAAGTTGACACTTTCATATGAAAAATCCACTCCCTACTATCCACAGGAAAATGGACAAGTTGAGGTTGTCAACAAAGTTCTTAAAATGATGTTTCAACGTAAGGTAGGGGTCCATAAATTGGAATGGCACCTACTTATTTACGCAGCCTTCTGGGCATATCGAACCTCAGTTAGGCCTGCTACCCGGTTCACACCATTTCATATGGTCTATGGTCTGGAATCGATCCTCCCCATCAAGTGTGAAATTTCATCATTGAAACTAGTTGTAGAACTTCTTCCTGCCACTTTCGTAGATGAGGAGCGTGTGCTACATTTGAATCGTTTGGATGAAACCCAATGCGATGTTTATTTAGCTCACGAATCTCATAAAAGACATGTTAAGATGCAATATGAAAAGAGTGTCAAGCCTCAAGTATTCTCAGAAGGATACCTAGTTCTCTTATATGACCAGGAGACTAATAAGTTAGGTCTAGGAAAGTTCAAACCTATGTGGTTGGGCCCATACATTTTCAAGCGAATTCTTGCAAAAGGGGCCTATGAGTTGGTAAATTTTGATGGATTTCCACTTGCACAGCCTATAAATAGTTTTTACCTCAAAAAATACTATGATTGACCTCATGCATAGTATATTGTGTACATACTATCTATAGGTGTGTTTGAGTGTGTTTGCAATGTGTCTTTTCAGAGTTTCCCACGGCTTATGTTGATCCCATTTACGTTTGGTTTCCAGATGTAGACATCTCTTGAACTGTACATTGGTTATACTGATGATGCTAGTCGTAGTACTCGAAACCTATCTTCCATAGCATGGGCTATCTTTGCTCCAAATGGTGAGCTAGTGAGTATGCAAGGGATTTTCTTTGGTCACTCAACTAACAACATCGTTGAGTATAGTGCAGTGTTTGAGCTACTATTTGATGCTATTTCAGATGGTATTCATCATTTATTCATCTAACTCGACTCACAACTCATAGTAATACAACTTTCAAATGTCTATTTGGTCAAAAATCCCACCATCCTTCGCATGGCTTTGAGAGTACGTCTTCTAGAAAGACATTTCGATTTCATAGAATATGAAAACATTTATATAAATCTAAAAACTTTATCATATGCCATAGCTAATCTTGTTTTAGATAGACATTTTCAATGAATGTAAATAAATTTCAGTTCACATCACATAATATTGAAAGCATAATAGGAACGAGGAAACTGGTCTTATCAACCCCATGTGTCAATCCCTCCATGTGGCGCTCCACCTCTGATAGGATCTCGGCGACCTCAAGATCTCGTAGTGCATCCCATCCTACCACAATGGCTTGTACTAGTACCACTACCTCCTCATGTGTTTTTCCTCCTATATGAAGGATATATGATGCCCCCACTAGTCAAACTAGTCCAACATCTACATGAAACATCAAATAGTTTAGTCTCAGAAACATAAAAAAAAAAATTATAAAACTTTCAAAAAATTAATGGTTGAAATATTTTACCTGAAGCATCCCATTGCTCACCCTAGGGAAGCAAGAGCTTGAGATCACCGTGGAAATCAACCACTGTGTAAGGATAATCATTGAACATGATGAACTGTCTGTGCATCCATCCAAAGAAGTTTGGTGAAAAACTGATCATCGATGGACCTGCATGTTAGGCCATATGATCTATCGACATCCTCATCTATGGTACCCTCAGATTGATTGGCTTGAGTATAACCTGTTGAGGCTGAAGTAGTGGCATCCTCTCTAAAGAAAAAGAGACTAAGATCGAACCATAACCAAATTTTTTCAACTTATCCTCTTTCTCTTTGGTTAGTTGTTCCTTCATATTGACTAGGACACCCTCACTCCAGTTGAACATTGTTGGCTTTAGAAATTTATCCTGTATTGCATGTATGACCAACTCGCTACATGGAGTGTCGAGCTACCTACAAATCTTGCGATGATAAATAGGATCGTTCTCAAAGGTAACTGTGTTGCATCTTTTGTTGGCATTATGATGTAATATGTTGTCCTTTATGGCAACGTACTCGACGAAGTTTTCCTTGATGGAAACCTACCTGATGAGTTGCCTTTCGATAGCAACCTATTTGTTAAAGATGTAAAACTGATGTTTCTGTAGGTCAGTTCATATGTGATAGAGAAAGGAATTCTAGTAAGTGACAGAGAAATGAAAAAGGGAATATTTCACAATGTATACATAAGTTTGATCAAGGCAACCCACATACATATGCAGGTTTTTATACAGGAAACTCGCGTATACATCCAGAATTAGTATATATGCAGTTTTTATGAAGCGAATTCGCGTATACATGCGAGTATGAAGAAGCCAAGTCATGTATGCATTTTGTGCTCTAAAATCATGATATCGGGGGGAATTACCATGGTATTAGCCCACAGTATTAAGTGTTGTGCCGTTTATTTGATTCTGTCCAAGAATACCATTGGCACTTGTGTGGCTTTGGCTCATGATATTAGGAAAGGCTAAATCTATATAAGGAGAAGAAGATCATAGTGCAAAGAGGGGATATGTTTTGGGATTGAATGAATACTTCACTCTGAAGTATATCTGCATGGAATGGGCTACAGTTTATTGATGGATCTGAAATAATAATGCACCTATGAATACAATGATGGATCAGGATCTCTAGACGTGAAATGACTATGTATTTTCTTGATCTATTTATGAAATGTTTAGATCTGTGATTGGGCGAATGTTTGCTGAAGTGAAGGGTAAGATCTGAGCTGATTATTTTTTCTAAAGATTTGTACAGACCTGTAATGTTTGCAGATCTATACGCATGTTCGTCTCTGTAAAAGCACGTATATACGCAGGTTCAGTTAAGCAAAAGCACGTATGGGATCTAGGGTTTTGCTGAAGTATGTAGAAGGAAATTTATGATCTATCTTGTTGTATTAATGTTGTCTGTCAATGATGTCTTCATATAGATCTAAGTTGTTTTGATATTCTTTATGCTGCTAGTTGATTATGTATAAATATGATCAGTAATTGGGTGATTGAATATAATGGATGTTTCTGACTGAATAAGGGCTCTATAAATCTGAAAAAGTATGCCTAAATGTCTTTGATATGTTCTGAGTTTGATCAGATTCCTAAATTTAGTATATAAAGATCTATACGCATGTTTGTCCACCAGAAATCGTGTATATATGCAGGTTTCAGTAAGTGAAGTATCGTATACATTTTACTGTATGAATAATCACGGTTGTAGTTGATTCCGTGTGTTGATGCAGTGGTCTGGGTTCAGTTCTAATATTCTGGTTATAGTGACATCTCTATGAATTAAGTTGGTAATTGGTTAATTGGTTGTTTTCTACAATGGTTGGTTCAGTATTCGAGTGATTGGTTGTTTGATGATTCAGTGAATGATTTGACATAGTTATGAGTTTCAGTTTGATGTATGTTATTTAGGCTTAAATGAGTGGAGTGGGTCTAGTCTAGAAATTTGATGAAAAGAGGCCTACAAGTTGTGTTGTGTTGAAGTTGTTGGATCCAGTGTGAAAATTGATGAAACGTGGTATGCAGTGGTGCTGAGGGTTGGAGCCTTCAGTGAGGGGGTCATAGCTCCCTTCCAGTGGTTTTTGGTAAACGATATGCAAGGGGTCGTAGCTCCCTTCCAGTGGTTGCTGGTAAACGATATGCAGGGGGTCGTAGTTCCCTTACAGTGGTAGCTAGTAAACGAGATCAGTGTGTTGGAGCTCCCTTCCAGCAGTAGCTGGAGATTGAGAGAAGGTTACAGCCTTTTGTATGTGGGTGCCTGCATGCTGGTATGAGTCTGTGCCAATACAAGATTGTAAGCATTTTTCTTTATAATAAATATTGAAGATAGAGATGACAGCAACAATGGTTTTCTATTGAATTGGGTTTCCACCTTAAATCCTTGTGTTCATGTGTATTGCTTATGTGTGATGATTTATTATGTTCTTACTGCATATGCTTACTTCATATGATGAATGATTGATGCATTGATCTAAGTAAAGAATTATCTGCATAATAAGATCTCTGGACATACGCAAGTTTATTTAAATGTAGTTGCGTGTATATGCTATTTGGGTTCATTAAAGCCGCGTATACAAATCAGTAAAGAAAAAGTAAAAGTTTATAGTGAGTTATAAATACCGATTCCCCCCCCCCCGCCTCTTAGTATTTTTACCAACAAATTTGATATTGATCTTTCCATCCCTATTAGGTTGGGCTCAAGGTTTGCAATAGGTGTTGATATAGTCTTTCGTGGTCTCCCCACCACTCCTCCCGCCTAAGAGAGAGATGGGGGCACCCATCTTGGTTAAAACTATCAAAAAGTAGATATCATCGACCTTTATCTTGAGCAGACGTTCCCCAAACCTGAAATACTGTACCTTAACATCCCATGAACAAATGAGATATTTCAACGACTCCATTTGTTTCCTCATACTAGGTAGCCAGAAGAATTTTAACAGTCTATTGTTTTTTAGTGCATGGATAGTGGCAAGATCATTTTTTGTAGTCAAATATTTCTCTTCATGTTCTCTTTCTAGCCAAATGAATGTCACTTTGTGCTAATGAACATGTGAAACATCAACAAAGGATTCATTGGGCTCCTTTTCATAAAAAAAATTCTGAAAAAAATAAAATAAATAAATAGGGAAAATTTATAAACTATTGAGAATTTTGTGCCCAATGCACCGTTGTAGTGAAAACCAAAGCATTTCACCTCTCCTAGCAGTGATATTTTGCCTAGGTGAAATGCATATCTCGACAAAAGGGGGGGTGTGTTAGTCCTAAGGCATGTTTTAGAAACACAAGGCCCTCAAAATTTTCTATGAAAACACAAAAATGGACCATCAAATGAAAGAGAATGGTTTTAGCTCCTACCTAGAAACAACGGTACTCGAAATGGTCCGCCGGCTTGGTCATAATCAGCTATAGAAGATCGAGGGAAAAAGTGCTCCAAAACTCTCACTATTGAAGGTAAATGTTAAATGGCAAAAATGAATAGTCATTTTGAGTATTTGTGGTCATTTTTTGCATTATTTTATTCAAATTTAATGTTTTGACCTATATATGCTTCATTTTTGCTATGAAACAAGTATGTTTAATCCTTTTGTGGTGTTTATAGTAGGTCAAAAACTGTTAATGGCATTTTATCATGCTTTAAATAGGTTATTTTGACCAGGGAGTATACTTTTATCTCTTTTTTGGGCTCTATAAACTTTTGAAAAAGGAAACTCTTGAAGTCCTCTTTCAACTTTTTCAAACTCCCAAAATATAAAAATATTTTCAAGCACTTGTCTTTTCAACCTAGTTAAAGTAAATGAAAAGATGTCTACTCAGTATAAGTTTAACCCTTTTCCGAACTGAGATGGACTATTTACGAAAAAGGAATACCTTAATCGAACATGGCTAAGAGGTTCTGTTGAGTATTTTTTTATTCCTTTTCAAACTCAAGAGACTATTTACGAAATGGAATATATGGGGTATTCTTTTCGACTCTTTTTCAAACTCTCTAAACATGAAAAATATGTCAAGTTTTACCTCCGTTGGACTTATTAAAACATAAAAAGCAATGATGGACTTGTCGAACATGACAAGACTGAATCACTCTTTCTCAGGGTTCGTTAAAAAAACTTGGAGGGATCCATCTCAAGGGTGAACTTACTGATCAAGCATATGTTATCCTCCTCAAGCTTGTTAAAAAATAAAGAGGTACTCACCAGTATGGTTGGGGAAATTGGGAAAACATGTTACTCCATTTTTCTAATGGCAGTGAATCACTCTTGAACACGACACACTTCCACTTAACCTTTGTGGTTGTTGGGTTGGGTAATCTTCTTGTCATTTGGTTCATCATACCTTGTAGTGAAAACTAGAGCATTGCACCTCTCCCAACAATGACAGCCTGCCTAGGTGCAACGCATATTTCGACACAGGGGGTGTGTTGTGTTGAGCAGTGGAAAAGGTATGAATTCACTATGTGTTTTCTCATTCTTTTACTTTAAACATAATTCTTTTTACCTATAAAGATGATTTGTTACAAGAATTATGGTAGAATTGTAAAGATTTATGTTTATTGTAAAAAGATGACTAGGAATTGCTTTTTATTGCTAAAAACATGAATTAGGTGAGGTGAACAGCTATATCAGAGGCGAGGCTGAGATAAATGCAACTACGGTTCCTCCAGCATTAGACCAAATCCTTCCAAAGACAAGGAAATCAGAACGCATCGCTACGAAAAGGCAGGGGAAAGCTCGGCTTCGGTCAAAGTAAATCATGTGATAACTAAAAGAAGAGAATTGAATCCCTCAAGATTCTTCGATCCTAAGGGATCACTGCTCAAACCTCATCTTATTTCTTGTCCTGTCCGTCAGAGTCTATTATATGAGGCAACGCCTTTAGTGATTAGGGGAGATCCTGGGATTCAAAACATTTCTTTTGTAATATTACATTTTATTGACTCTCGGCTTTAGAGAGTGATCTCTATAATACTCTATGCTCGATTAATATAAAGGCGCATTTCATTTCATCTTTCAAGTTCTGAAGTAACCCAACACTGTTTCAATGGTGCTAAAGGCCCGACCCTGGTGGAATTACTCTGTTGTTTGTATTTATATCCTTTGCTTACTGTCGTGTGATAATTGCGTTGAGATTCATTACGGTTACAGAGTTGTTTTATTTTTGTTGGATTGAATTCGGATTTGCTGTGAGCGTTAATGAATTGCACTGCTATTTTATCTTAGCAAGAATCATATTTACTGTCTTATTCATCTTACTATCTTTTATAAAGCTTTGTTTTTCTATACTTAATTCTAGTTGTTGTCCCATTGGTTTATGGCTCATTCCGATTGACTGTTTCATAGTGTTGGCTGTTGACAAGGTTGAAGTATTAAGAAGATTCGTTCCCTGATTCCGTTAAGTTTATATTTGCTGTTTAATTAATGTTTTCTATTCCATTCCTGTTTATTGTTCATTTCTGATTTGTAGGTTCATATTAGCAGAGAGAGTGTTTATAGTTGTTGTGTACACATAGGAATTACGAGTTGTTGTTCCTTTCCAACTCTTATTATTAGAAGAAGTTCTTTTTAGTTATTTTCATCAGCAAGTAGTTCAAGTTTGATTTCATTTTGATTGCTTAAAG